>QRFJ01004001.1:707750-1097750 GCA_006176705.1 Cocos nucifera
TGTGAAAATAACCTACTTACTAAAGCAAGATAAGGGTGAATAAACTTAATCAAGAACGGTGCAAGTGGGTGAGTCCCAATCCAATCACTAGGAGTGACATGATTTGCAAATTGTGTCCCAACCCCCCAATCAGATTCCATGCACATCTCATGATATCAAACCCAACCCGATAAACTCAATTTAGTCTAAAAACAAAAATCTAACCTTAAGATTGTGTTTGATGCATTGTGAGATAATCTTAATCTAAATCATCTGTTAATTTGGATAGATCGACAGTAATATTGATTACTGTGTTTGGTATATATAGATAATATTGTAATAAAATTATTGTGAATCTTGATTGACATATTTGGTATGGCAATCAGCTTACTAGTAATATAATATTAAAATTTCAAAATATTTTTAAATTAAATTATTAAAAATCACATTCCATATATAAAATTTTTAATTTTTTAAAATAAAAAATAAAAATAATATATATTATAATATATCTTATTATATAATATATAATATATAATATTATATTATTTTTATTTTTTTCTTTCTCTTTTCCTGCATGCTACAATCCTCCCCCCCAAACCCCCGGCTGCTCCGTCATTGGCCCCCTAGTCGTTTGCCCCTAGCCCTCAGGCATTCGCATCTCTGGCACTGCCCCTCACCATCTGACCGTTTGTGCCACCCCTTGCACCGTCCCCTAGTCTTCTAGTGAACCCGCACCCTACATCCTCCACAGCTGCCTCCATCATCGTCTTCATCCATCCACACTGCCAATCCCCCGCACCACACCCCTTGGGCCCCTTGCGCTGCCCCCTTGGCCACTTGCACCATCCTATCGTCGGCCGCTCGTGCTGTGCAGCCCCTCTTTTCATGTAGAGATTGCTGGATCTTAATAGACTAATGGTTTTTCCTTGACCGCCAATGACTGCTATCAAGAAGATGATGGTAGCCCATCGATCGGCTGGTTTTCAGTCACCGTCAATTGGATTTATAGAGGGGGGCACTGATTTTGGCCCTCCCTCTTTTTGATACCCATCATGAGGGGAAAGATTGTAGAATTTTTAGAGGATACTTTTATCCAAAATAAATATCATAAAATTATTAAATAGCAATAGATGGTAATCTAGGTAGCCATCTTTTTGTAAGGCAATCCAGATTATCTCTCGAGAGGCAAGAAGCAATCGAGATTGCTACTTAAAAAATATATTAAATGCGATAATATGATAGATTCATATTAAATTATCGGCAATCAAACGCAAGCAACCTCACTGAGAATTTAGAGCAATCAGAGTACAAGTTTTACTAGGTTAAGTAAAGCTGAACTCCAAGCAATCACGGCCATCATGCGATACATAGGCGATCATGGTCAAGGATAATCTGGTGTTTCCTTGGATGGTGCAGCACAGTTTTACAAGAAAAAATTAAGGGCCTATTTGACCAAGCTATGAAAATCAACTTATTTTAAAATTATTTTTTTTTAAAATAAAATTTTAGAAAAAGTACTATGAGAGAAAAACTATTTGTGTTTGGTAAAATTATTTGATAAGTGCTTTTATTAGTATTTAAGAAGCAATTTATGTTTGACAAATCTTTAAAAAAAATATTTTTAACTATTAAATTATAAAAAAAAGGACGTATTAATTTATTTTATAATTAATATTATTTAAATAAATAAATAATTTTAAATATTTATTATGATTAATTTTAATTTAATTTTTTATTTTTATTTAATTAAAATAAAATAATAAAAAAATATATTAAAATTTTAATCAATATAAATATAATTGAATTAAAGATAATATATATTGAATATTTTATATAATTTTTATATAATAATATATATGTATCAAAATATATAGATTAGGTAAAAATAAATAGAAATAGTTATGATAAATAATGATTTTGAATAAGAATATTTTTATTTTTAAAAAATTAATTTTTTGCTTCTATTTTTAAGAAGAAATTTTAATTTTTTGCTTCCTCTCCACGGTAGAAAAACTGCTTCTATTATTATTTAAAAATAAATTATTTTTTAAAATAAATTTAATTAAATATTTTATTTTTTTTAAAATAAATATTTTTAAAAAAATAAATATTTTTTTCCCTCGAGAAGCCTGGCAAACAGCCCCAAATATCCAGCGAAAATTTTCCGCTTTCCCACCTATAAAGGGAGCAGGAGCGTTCGTCCCTCTTCGTGGCATGCAAATCAAACACCGCGCCTATTGTACCAAAAAAAAAAAAAAACGCCGCGCCTACGTTTCGACTTCGGGAGAGAGCGAGCGAGCGAGGTGGAGAACCCTAGCGTTTTTCTTCTGGCAATCGAGGGTTTTTGTTTTCGATTCTGAAGACGATGATATTGCGAACTCCGCCGCCGAGGAAGAGGAGGGCCGGTTCTGTCGCCGACCACGAGAGCCCCGTCTCCGACCGTCGCCTCGTGCTCTACGATGACCCCGTCCCCGTCTCCGTCCCCGTCTCTTCCGTCGACCCGCCGCCCGATCAGATGGTCTGTACCTACCACTGCCGTCAGATGGTATATCCCTCTCTTCATCCTTTTCGATTCGTAAATTAGATTTTCTTGATCACCATCAATTACTAACCATGTCAAGATTTTGTTTTAATTCATCTTATCCATTGATTTTGAATTTTTTCGATCACCAATCATGACTTATTTATCAAGATTTGGTTTGGTTCTTCGTCTCTATTGATTTTAAACTGTAAAAGCTGGAGATCTTGAACTTTTAAGATTATTTTGCCAACAAAAAAAAGAAATTCTGTTTTTCTTTTTCTTGGCTTGTATTCTCTTGTTATAAACCATAATAGTAATCCATAATAACTATCAAGATCTGTTCCAACTATTTTAGGGCTGGCATTTTCAAACTGAATGCTTATTCGATTGCGTTTGTCCATGCAATATTGATTAATTGCGGCCACTCCTTTCTTTACCTTTAATTTACGTATTCATTCGCTCAAATTGTTTCCTGTTTGTACTACAGATCTTTATTTGCTCGAATTGTTCATAGTTTTGCTACTGATCTTTATTCGCTCAACTTGTTCATACTTTATGCACTATGTATGGTAACTCCTAGTTTCCTGTTTATACTACAGATCTTTATTTGCTCAAATCGATAGTTTTATTACAGATCTTTATTCGCCCAACTTGTTCATACTTCATGCATTCATGATATATGTATGGTAACTCCTATATAAGAGCAAGAAATAAGTTGGAAATTTTAGATAATCTGTTGCCCACTACAAGGATGGGTTCCTAGTGCAATCCTAGAAAGTAAATGCTGCGGTTGGATCCCTTTGCAGCACTAGGGAGACAAAGGATGAAGTCCATGCTAATGTTGTTTTGAGGAGGAGAAGGGACTGAATGTAGGGCCAAGTGCTTTTGAGATTTCCTATGACATTGTTTTACCCTGCAAGGCTTTTCTCTCAAAAGAACTTTGGTGCATAAGATATTCTAAGCCTCCATTCTTCTTAATCTACCACATTTGAAGATGTCATTATGTACGTGATCAGCAACTTTTAATTTGAAAGACAGCAGATCGATATTCTAGTCATCATTAGTCATCTTAAATAGGTTTCCTAGTGTTTATTCTCTTCTTCTTGCTTTGTTAAAGTTAATGCTTTGTCTTGGACATTGGAAACTCATGTGGTCTGTCTTTCCACATGAAAAGCAAGGTGTTGAAAGCTGCTGCCAGCTGGTAAGTGCTGCTTGTGCTCACTTTTCCCTTGCTTTCTTGTTCACCACTATTGATTGTTCTTGACCTTATTCAAGTTTTCCATGTTGCTGTCTTCTCTAACCCTAAAGTGATTTATGGTCGTGTACTTTTCAGCATGTAGAGCTTACTGATAACCATCTAGGCTGGAAATGATTTAAAGGCTGATCTTGCTGTTTATGTCAGAAACACAATGTGACAAGGTGACATGCTGTTACTTGTTCAAACCAAGAAGTGATAAGAGATTGTAGAACTCTGATAGGTGGTCCTTTGCACTCCTCTGATGTTGCTTTAATTCATTGTCTCATACAAATTTTAATAGCTGGCTGAGAGAAACTGCTCATACAACTTTAAACTTATGTAATTCGGTGGACAAATCTTCACCTTTTCTAGCATAGTTGTTTTTCCTCCTTGAGGTGTTTCCAATATTAAAAAGCTTTTCTTTGATCTGCTCTTTCACTGAAAAACAAATTTCTCTTTTCAAACATTGACTTCTAGGTGAAGTTATTCTTGATATAAGTTTCCTATCCAAGAAATTTTGGCATGTTTGTTCTAAGAAGTTCGGGACATCAACTTGTACCCCATCAATGTTGGATTAGAGTGCTTTAACCAATCTGTCTTCAAAACTTTTTCATATGGATTCATCATGTAAAACAGTTTCATAGAACATGTTGTTAGAATCGCCTTCCATGTCTTCCGTGAATTCCCGCTCCAGTGTATTTGAGCAGGAATTCAAGTTCAGCGTGCTGCTGACATGCTGACCTAGCATTGGCATAGTATATACCATGTTTTACCGATGCTAAGCACATGCTGGCATGCGTTGATACAAATTCATTGACATGCAGCCATGTTATCAGCTGAAAAGGTAATTCAAGGTATGTGCCAATCTGTCAACAGTAAGTAGGACTCCATAATGCATGGTTTTAAAATACTGTTTTTGCCATTTTGTATCCTATTATGGGCTTCTGTTTACTCACTACTTCACCATTCATACAACTTGCTCGTAATATGCTCAAACCTTTGTCTCAAAATTTTCACTTGATATTTTTACTGTTGGTCCTCTTCTTCTCCAGTTATTCCTCTCCTTTCTGGCATGGTGTCATATTGGACTTCACATTTGGAAGTTAAAGAACCTTGAAATATGCTCTTGTACAAAATTTTGATGGGAATAGGGCTAAAGATATAAATTACACAAGAAAGAAGAAGAGACTTGAGAAAGAAAGAGAGTAGGCAAGAAAAAAAAGTAGATTTGGAATATAGCGGTAGAATTTCTTTTTGTTCTCTGTGAAACTCCCACAAGGGTATTTATAGATGGACGAGTTATCGTGATTCTAGTTATAAATTTGTGATAAGGCATGGATTGGGATGATCACTTTGAAAACTATGTTGATGTATGATTCGTAAGCAGATGTATTTAGGTCAAGTGATTATGCCAGGCATTTTGTTTGAAACCAAATGGTTGCCTTCGTATATTATCATTTTTATGTTTTTAATGGTCATATGCTCTTCACTTGCTTTCTTGGTTGAAGATAACTGCTATTTTTTAGTCAGTAAATGCCTTCTACCAGTAAATAAAATCTGTCACAATGGAGAAAATGTATTTTTTTCAACATGCAAACTGTTTACATGGTGACAGAACATGTAAGCAATAATGGGATATCCTCATATCCCTGAATTTCTTGCTTGTGTGCTTGCATGCCATGAAAAGAAGATGTCTAACCTCCATGCATGTGTTAGATCATGCTAAGGCTTGTCTAGAATTCATTGATGCATGAATTCTTCCTTTAGACTCAAATGATGGTTCTTCAAACTATGCACATTCAACATTTAGTGGACTTCTAGAAATAGTTAGTAAAAAGCTATGATTTAGATTTCCAATGTTCATACTGTCAGGCACTATATATATATATATATATATATATATCAGCTGTCTATCAGTAATGTCTTGTTCAAGTCAGTTCCCTCGAGCTGGTGGAAGTCTTTCACACAAGGTGTCTACTAGAATGGTTGTGCAAGCCTTGTGTTTGAAAAGCTACTATTTCCCAAAGATTTATTTCTATGAACAAATAGAAAATCATAGCTAATATTTTGTTGTTATTACAAATAGTATATTTGATTAGAATGAGAATGGTGAAGACTACTTCCCTGTAAATTGATATTCCTATTGCACAATTTTATCTTTTACTCCCAAGAATTTTTGCTTATCAATTGATATGGTAGTAAGAGCAAGTTTCTATGTCTCTTATATTGTCTTTTGCATCTCTTATTTTGTCTTTTAAGTTGAACAATATTCATCTTCTTTATTGGCAACCTCATTTCTTGAGCTGTTGAACATGTTGTCATCATGAGTCTCTATAATGATGTAACTGGATGGCATATAATTACTATTTTCTATTATATAATCAAACAATTCCAAGATGATATTACTTATTTCTTGTTAAATGTTATTATATCATTAGGAGAATATGCATAGTATCTTCAATTCATTTTTTCTGACATTCGGTTGTCAACAAATCCTCCACATTGTGTATTTGATAGATGAAAATTCTTTTCAGCATGCTTAGAAGATAGAAGACAACCCCCTTTTTCTTAACCTCATTCCAAATCTTATATTGGATTGTTGTCACACACTTTTTAATAGATTGTAAATGCTTCCTTTTCAGAGTTTGAAGTTCCAATCATACACTTTTAATAGATCATGAATGCTTTCATTCAAAATTTGAAGTGCCAAATTTTGCTTAGATTTTTGATCAACAGAAAAAATATGTTCCCCACTCCAGATGTTTGTTTTTGTTATTATGTGTATTTTCTTGCAATTAATAGGTTAAATCAGAGTTTATAGTAGCTTTAGATACAGCGCAGAAGCAAGTACATGGATATCAATCCCAAGTGGAGACATTGAAGACGGAGCTACATGAGATTGGTGTGCCTCCTTTTCTTTTTCTTTTTTGATATGGTATACAAATTTCTTGCACGTTTGATGCATTTGACTAATTTATGGATGGCCAGGATTCCATCACATTTGAGATATCCAGCTGAAAGGAGTATTTTGTATATGGCTGTGCACTTGTGATCACATGATTTACCATCATCTTTTGTTTATGTGAACTATGCGATACATATTTACTCCATCAATTAATGTGATGTTGTTATATGAATGCATATGATACTTTAAGTTAGGTTGGGTGGCGAGTTTTGATACAACAAATGGTGAGTTTTCAATATGATTCATTGGACATGTTTAATTTGATTCTCCTAAATTGTGATCAAGAAAAATAGGTAATAGAGAAAAAGATGAGTCATCTTGATTCTACTTATAAAGTAGATTACATTTCAAAAGAAAGAAAGGCTTGGGATCCAAATAGGGCTGCCACTTTGACCATCAAAAGTTGACCCGATTTGGACTTGTGGATTAGGTAATAAGTCCAAAGATAAAGCCATGAAAAATTTTGATTAATGTCTTGGATTGGTACAAACTTATCCGACCTAACCTAGACTTAATGATTTATATATTGCATGCAATATGAGTTATGTGACTTTCCTGTATGTATTTTAAAGGGTGGTGCAATGCATGAGGCTCTTGCCATTGTGGGGTTCAGGGAGGTTAATTGTACATGGCCTTACCTTCCATGCGGAGAGATTTTTCATGTTTCAAACCCGTGATCTCCAAGTCATAATAGAGCAACCTTATCGATGTGGCAAGACTCACCCTCATATGCGATATAGCTTATGTAGTTCTTACTCTTGCATCTTTACCATTCGTATAAAGTATATTAATAAACCTTTAGTTTGCTTCCCACCACCATTTCTTGGCCTCTTATGTCAACTCTAACCTAAAAAACTCAATTATTGTCTCCCTCTCTGACCATCACATACTACTGTTTTTTTCTTATTTCATCAACCTTTTCACATGTCAATCGCTTTGTTGTATAGGCTCAAACCCAGTCTGTACTTGATCTGTTACCCATACACTTGATAGGTTTTATGATTTTATACCTACTGGGATTTATACTTAAACCTGACTTGATTGGTGACTGTAGACTATGGGTCAAATTTTAGAGCCAAACACTGTAATGGGTGTGCTTATGTGTTGGGTTGTACCTGGAACCAACTTGACCTGGTAGCACCCTAGGTAAATGGATGAGGATGGAGGGCACAGTCACTATAGTAGAGTCGGAATGCTAGGTCAAATGTAGGACACAAGTGTCCCTTTTATGTAATATGAAGAAATTCTCTCAAACTATCTTAAACCTTCATACATGTTTTTATTTATTTATTTTTATAATAAATTATAACAAAACCATCATTAAATATAGTTAGGAAAGTTTTGCTTGCTATACAATAATGAACTTTGAAATTGTGTAGCATGATTTCATAACCTTCAGCTTTTGATATGATAGGAGATGTGGTACACCCCCTGTATCTACCCATGGGGTGCCAACCTGGATGATATCCTATGTCTATACAGTTTAATATGGATCAATATACATGGTCGATAAGCAATTGATATGGAATGGTGCTGTCGATATTTGAAATCTGGCTATATATATGTGTGTGTGTATCTATCCATATATTATTCTTCGTGGTATGTTTGGACTAGTCATGGAGGTATGCACATCATTGCATGAAGTGTAGTAGTATTAAGGTATAACTTAGTACAATGGTGACTAGTTATATCCTATGAGGCAATGTGTGCGTTGCCTTTTTTCATCTATACTACATTCACAGTGAATATTAACATGGCTATAACGTATATTTGTTGCTACAGAAGATGAGAGAAAAAAGTGTCAAGATCGTCTTCGTTATTTGGAACAAGAACTTGAGGCATCCAAAGGGCGCGAACATGCATTGCAAGAAAGATTGATAAAGGAGGTCAATGATTCTCAGGAGCGATATCAGTTGCAAATAAAGCGGTGCTGTGAGCTTGAGGTATAATTCAATTCTTCATTCTATCCAAAACCTTCTTTTAATAAAAAAAGTTACTTCATCAGTTCTGTTACTTGCTTTTTGGCTTGAGAATACAATGGCATTTGATATGTGGCAATTTCAAAGATGTAGAGCGCAAGGTAGAAACTGTGAATAGGTGAGATTAGTTTATTTTTTTTAGCTGTTTATGTTTTCTTGTGGTTCTAAACTCTTGTAATATGGGTTAGAGACATTCAGTCTGCTATTCTTTTCTATTTTTTGCTCATTAGAATTACATGTTTAGTATGGTGTCCTTTTATGTATACTTTTTATTCTTTGGATGAATTTCTGTGTGGATTTGATATTTATATATAAAGAATATTTACCGACTCTAATGCCTTTCTCCTTGGGTGCAAGTTTATTCCTTACAAGAGGGGTAAAATTTTGCACTGGCTAAGTTTCACTTTGCTGATATCATCTTTTTAGAAGATCAGTTTTGTGGCTGGTGGCTTGTTGTAGTTGTAGGAACCACACTTGATATGAAATCTATCTAATGGTTTTATTGATGTGTATAACTTCCATGGTGGTTTGGCTTTAGTGCATTAGGCATGTTGTTGTAACATCAATTACCTTCAATCATATGTCGTTCTCCAATGATTATTGGTTCACTTTCTGATAGCTTGTCATCCTGACTTGCCCTTGGACTTGCCTTAGCAATAAAACTTTACCTTAATATATTTTGACTCTTTGTTTCATACATTCTGTATTGTGCTTGTTGTCCCTTATCTTTAGTCACGCTCAAGGATCATCTTCTTTCATCTTCTAGACAGATCCTTGAACACTTACTATTTTAGCCACTTGCTAGGAAGCTATCCTCTTTTGTCTTCATATTGACTTATCCATAGTTAGTTGCATAATTGTCAAATTTATCTTATGGCAAATTCTTGGTAGATGATTCAATTTGAGAAATGGCACTAGAGAGAATATGGCAGCCTGTTTTATTTTATATATTACATATAGAATGTGCATGTTTGGCTGCTTCTTTTTAGTGTTTTAGATTTCTTGTATGAAATTGTACATCGATGATATTCACAAAGTTTGTATCAGCATGTATACCTCTTTGGATGCATACCTTACCTTTGTGCACAATTTTAGGAGAGGGAAAAAGATAGAGAGGAGAGGGATAGAGAGGAAAGAGGATAGAGAGGACAGGTTTTAAAGAAGGGTGTGTAGATAGCAAGATGCTTGCTCTAGGGCTGTTTGGTTGCCGGAAAGTGTGATAAGTGGAAAATTATCACTTTCTAGAAAGCATAGTTTTGCTGTTTGGTTTGTTTGGGAAGTAGATATTTTAAAGTGCATTTCTCGGATGGTGTTTGGTTGCTAAAATGAAAATGGAGCCTGGAACGTGCATTATGTCTCTTCTAAAGCACATACTTACAACTAAAGTTAAATTATTTTATTGTTGATTATATATTATGATGTGAATAACATAGTAAAATATTTATTATAACATTATTAATTAATTATTATTAACATTAATATTTTAAATTTTAATATTATTAATATTATTTATTATTATCTAAATAATAATAATTGTTATTTAATATTATTTACTTAGTAGTAAATAATAATTTCATTACTAAAATATTATTAAATCATTCATGTTATTAATTTTATTCATTATCTAAACAACAGGATTTTTTGTATTTAAATTATTGTATTATTATTTATTTAATATTGTGTATTATTAACTACTAATATTATTAAATCATTAATGTTATTTATTTTGTTCATTATCTAAACAATATGATCTTTTGTATTTAAATAATTGTATTATTATTTATTTAATATTGTTTAATATTATTTTATTAGTTATTTCATTATTAGTTATTTAATATGATTAGCTATTCATTGTGGACTTTTGGGGAGTTGATAATTTCCTTTATTGTGGTTTTTTCCATAAATAAGATAATGTTGGGGGTGTTGAGGGGAGGGAAGATTAAAAGATTACGTGACTGCCAGATTCTATTTGTTAGATGTTTTTTTTGTAACTTTTAGTGAGGAAACTCATTCTACATGGGAACTAGAGCAAGTGAAATCCTTATGGTTCACTTAAAGTCATAGCTTTTGCTTAGATGACCATATTGGATAGAGTTTTAACTTTTGACAATCTCAAAGGATTTTTTTATCATCACGGCAATTTTCTTTCATGAATGGTAATTTAGTAATTGCTCTATAGGCGGAAGCATGCAAATAAGGATGGTGGCCTTTTGATTGTAATGAAATTGTTTTAGCTTAGTGGCCTCTTAATTGTAATGAGATTGTTTTAGCTTTTTGGGTTTTCGAGAATCCAATTCTTTTAAAAAGTAATTTGGTTTGAGTTGTGGAGGCCTGCGAGGTTTTTACAACCTATTTGGTTATAAGGAAAGCTGTCTCTTTTCCTTAAGTTGGCACCATTACTTTCTTGTTTGCCTATTATTTTCCTTTTTTCGTGGTTTTGGCCGTGGTTGTAAACTTGTAAGAACTCATGACCTCATCCTAAAAGGCTAGCTGATAGATATTATTTGAGTTTCTTGGTCTTGTATAAGTTTTCAAGATCTACTAATGTATAGCTGGTGTAGAATTAAACACATGCCTGCATAGGTCCTCACCAACATCCCCTCGTTTAATTTCTGACGTGCTCATCAGGTTAAGGGTCCAAATCTAGTCAAATCCAATCAGCTCTAATAGGCTCATGCTATAGTAACCTAGGCCATGAGTTGGGTTTGCTTTGATACCATGTTAATTGTCACACCTCCTGGCTCGAGATCGCAAGTAGAAGTCATGGCAACTGCTTGCCACATACTCATAGGGATCTCTTGCCATGAACATTCAAGGCATCTCAACATAACATTATAAAGCGAGTAGCGGCATAAATAATCAATTAAATAAGTCCAATATTTAAATAATTAAAATCCAAATTTAGTGTATCATAAAATTCCAATAATATCCAATGTCTTATATCAAACTTTAAGGAATCCTAATTTACAATGAGAAAATTAAACTTTGCCTCTAATCACTTTACAAAAGCAAAATCCCATGCTAGCTAAGTTCTCAGGATATGTAAAAATAGTAAAATATCGAATAATGAGCTAGACATCCTAATGAGCAATGAAACACTTTACCTAGTAAATCAGGCAATAAGATAATAATAACTTATTGAAAATAAGCATATGGAAATCATACCTATGAATCCAATCATTCTCAAAATTTAATTTTTCATTTATGAATCCAATTTTTGTCAGAACATCAAATTCATTTCATCAGCTATGAGCTATGACTATATTTTTGCTTTGGTAGGGTCATGATATTGCATATCTTCTTGCAGTATATTGTGCATCTTCTTGTAGCAAAGTCTTCTTGGATCATGCATCTTCTTGCAACATAAACCCTTTACGACCAATCAAGTGCAACATATAGCCTCCACTGGTAGGATCATTAATATTGTCAGGTTGGGAATCCAAATTCATCTCGAAATCAAAGCTCTTTTTGACAAAATATATTTGATGTTTCAAATTGACAAAATACATAAAACCATATGATATTGAATTCAATCAAGGATAATTCATAATAAAATCTATACTTTCAATCATGCATTATGTCATATTTCAAAATAATGCATATTCAATAATAAAGTACCATGCATGAAATTCATGGTTCTCAAATATGACTCCAAATGATTAAATATCAATAATTGATAATTTTTTTGATAAATCTAGAAAAAAGGGTTACATTATTTATCTTACAAGTACATTGACACCAAATAATTCAGAAGATTCCTCTGCTTCAATAATTATGACTCAACTTTTTTATCTTCAGGATAATTAGAATAGTGATTGGGGTTGACGCAGTCGAGATCGAGCTCTTCAACATCCCTAGAGGTGGCCAACATGATCAAGTTTTTAATGTCATCCTTATATCGGGAAGGGGCTGAGAGGTAAGGGGAGATATCAGTGATCTTCTATCCTTGGTAGTGATCCTTAAAAGATCTAGTAAATGAGATAAAAATAGGCGACAAGATCAACATCATTGCAGTCGTTGAATGTTGGGAGGTGTTTGGTCTCGATCTCATCAAGCAATTCTCGTCGAGCTTAATGTGTGGGAAGCAAAGAAGATCGTAGTGAGAAGAATTGATTGCAAAAGTGAACAACTTGGCTAGCAAGGCGAAGGAGTTGGTTGCAGAATTGAATGAAACTGCTTTCATGATAGTACCATGTGGAGAACTAAATGATTCTTTATCTTTGATAGCTTTGGATATAGAATTCAAGGGCTTTGATTTATGGTGATAGCGAGGCCTCGCTTTCTTTCTAAGCTTGTTCAAGATTGAGGAAGCAATAAGTAGAGAAGCTAATAAAAGTTTGGTGCCTTTCTGCAAATACGGTGAGGTCCAAGCCATACCCATAGTGGCAGCAAATAGTGGTAAAATCCTCAAAAAAAAGAGAGGACGAAGTGGAGGAGAGGATACTATCGTGCATTGTGATTATTTGTTTAGTAGTTATCTAAGTGAATTTGAAATCTCAAATTTGATTGGGGGTATATTATGATATCGCTTCTAGATTGAAGTTAATTATTTGGTGGTGAATTAGGGTTCATTCATAGAAGTTGTTCAAGGTTAAGAAAGATTTTTATGATATCTGTTTGGAATATTATGAGGTTTGAACTTATATGTGGATCATGTATGAAACTAGCATGTAAAGGAAAATGTGTTTAGAGATATTGCAAATAGGTCTACTTTCTGATTGAAGGAATTTATTTTATTTTGAGATCGTAGAATGTTCATCTTTGCGGAATATTTGATAATTTTAATTACCATCTTTGAATCAAAATAGTAGATCTTATTTGCGTCCATCGGAGACTATGATGTTTGTGGAACTTCAATTCAAAGTTTGGATTTATGAGCTGATCTAGGATTCTTTGCCATTGTTGTTGAGGTCGTTGGTAAAATCTAATATTGCATGGAGAATTTGAATTCGAGAGGCTTACATGCTTGCTATCAAAGGTTTTTGATAGATGCTAAGGACCTCGATGAAGGAAACTTAGGGAAAGATGATTGAGTTGATTTTGCCCATAGTAGTTTGATTTTGGATTGTCCAATTGCTGTGGTAGATGCTTGTTGGCAACAAGATAACTAGCCTCCTCCCTCATATATTCCACCCTCCGCCCAGTTCCCTTCTTTGTGTGGCTTCCTTCAGCCAGTGTTTCAGAGTTTGTCAAAAGGGGAGGTTGCTCTGTTTTATTTTATTTTATTTTTTTGTCCCTTGTTTGGTTAATCACTAGCTTGAATCATTGACATTGTATCAAATATCACATTGCAGAACTGCTGGCCAAAGTCTCTTGGACTCCTTTGAGGACCTCTAGTTGTCGGCGAGTGTGTGGAGCCTTGAACAGATATTTGTTTTAACCAAGTTAATTCCCTAGTGAAACTATTAGTTCCTTTTTCTATTTGGTGAAGCCTGTAGCTGCTGTCCTCTCCTCATTTTCTTTCTTTTCTGGGATTTTGTTGTTGTTCCACTATGGCTATGACTTGAGCCTTGCCATATTTGCCATCGACCTTTTGTTAGTTTCTCTTAGAAAGGAAGCGAGGTCTCACGATCACCATAAATCAGAGCCCTTGAGTTTTGTAATAAGTTCTAACAAAGAGTAATAGTCATTTAGTTCTCCACATGTCACTGCCAGGGAGGTAGCTTTGTTTAGTTTTGCGACCAATTCCTCGACCTTGTTAGCTGAGCCATTCATTTTTGCAATCAAGTATTCTCACGATGTTTTTTGCTTCCCATACATTAAGCTTAATGAGAATTGCTTGGTGAGACCGAGGCCACATACCTCCCAACATACAACAACTGCAATGATGTTGATTTTGTCGCCTATTTTCATCTCTTTTACTAGATGGTTTAAGGATGACTGCTCAGGACAAAAGGTTACTCTACCTTTGCCTCTGCCTTTGCCACTCAGACCCTTCCCAGTACAATTCCAGGTCATTATCCTAATTGTCTTGAGGATATAGTAGTTGAGTCATAATTATCGAAGCAAAGGAGTCCTCAGAAATATTTGGTGTTAGTGTACTTGTAAGGTTAATAATGTAACCCTTTTTCTAGATTTATTGGCAAAAATATTTAATGATTAATATTTAATAACTTGTAGTCATATTTGAGAACTATGAATTTCATGCATGGTACTTTATTATTTAATATGCATTATTTTAAAGTATGATTTGATATATGATCGAAAGCATAGATTTTGTTATGGATTTTCCTCAATTGAATCCAATATCGTATGGTTTTATGTATTTTGTCAATTGGGAACATTAACCATATTTTAGGAGAAAGAGTGTTGATTTTGAGATGGATTTGGATTCTTAGCCTGACTTTGTTAAAGATCCTACCTGTGAGGGCTATATGTTGGCACTTGATTAGTCTTGAAGGATTTAATTTTTGCGGTTTACTTTTACTATAAAAAGATGGGTTGCATACCGTAGGAAGATTAGTAATATCATGACCCTACCACCGTAAAAATATGGTCATAGCTCATGGCTGACGAGATAAATTTGATATTTTGAAAGAAATTAGATTTATGAATGAAGCATTAAATTTTGAGAAAGATGGGATTTGCATGTATGATGTCTTGATAATGCTGCATATCTGGTTGCATTTTGTATGCTTATTTTTAGTAAATTATTATTATTTTATTGTCTGATTTATCTAGTTATTGTGTTTCATTGCTTACCGGGTTGTCTAGCTCATTATTTGTTATTTATTATTTTTTTAGATCATAAAAACTTAGCTAGCATTGGATTTTGCCTTGGGAGAGTGGTTAGAAGCAGAGTTTAATTTTCTTCATTGTAGATTAGCATTTCTTAAAGTCTGATGTAAAACCTTGGATACTATTGGAATTTTGTGATACATTAAATTTAGATTTTAGTTATTTGAATGTTTGACTTATTTAATTAATTATTTATTCCGCTGCTTCCTTTATGATGTTGTGGTGAGATGTCTTGTATGTTTGTGGAGCGAGTTCCCTATGAGTGTGCGGTGATTGTTATGACCTTTGCTCACCATCTCGGGTTGGGGGCATGACAGTGGTGATATCATTTTTATTTTGGGTCCTGTGTTGTACTTGAAATATATTAGCATTTATAGGTATAAATTCTGGAATGACCACTGATGTTTGGTAACTATCTTGATATGCTTTTGGTTCTTATAGCCATAGTCATAATAAACTGCATACTCCTTTGGGATATTAGACGCTATACATAATACTTATACTTTTCTGCCGCTGTATTTTTATGTTGACTAGAATAGTTCTATTGGCTTGCAAAAACAGATTACTGAAGACGCTTGTTTTCATTCTGTGATCTTATGTATTAATCTAGTTATGACACAAATGAATTGCACATTTTTTTTGACTGCCAGGTGCAACTCAAGAAAGAAGTTGATTCTTGTAAAACTTCTGAATCTTCAGCAGCATCAGCTAAAGAGAGAGCAACAGATCTGGAAGAGAAACTTCAGCGGCTTTCTGAAAGCTCAGAGAGGGAGAAAAACCGTCTCCAAAGGGAACTCTCACATTGCCAAGATGAGTCAAAGTTGTCTGTCTCTAGAAAGACTGCTGATGTGAGTAATGCATACGACTTACCATATTTGCCTTTTTTTCTTTGTATTTATTGATTTTTTAAAAATTTGAATCAGCTTGAGAGAATGAGGCTCAAAGCAGAAAATTTAGAGGAAGAGTCCGAGTTACTGAAAAAGCAGTTGAAGGAGATAAGAGAACAGCTGGATGAGGTAGCTAGGGTCTAGATGTTCTTTGTGCATGTAATTGCCTGATAGCATGCATGTTGATGAATTAACATCATTATTTTCAATGACTTCTCATTCTTGTTGTTATCTGGTGGTTCCTTGATTGAGTTTGAAAGGAAAATAGATAATGTTGGCCTGACAAAAGTCAATACAGGGCATATTTATCCGCCAGCTGAATTTAGAAATTATGCGTGTCTATGAGAAACATGGGTTGGATCAGCAAAACTCTTATATTAATGTGTGTATGGGCCATTTTGAAATTTTATGAACAAACATTATTTATACACATATTTATTGTTTTATCCAGTGTCGTCATCAGAAGAGTGCATTAGAGTGCAAGCTATCAACTATCCCTACTCCATCTGAAAGTACTCCATCAGAGGACAAGAATTTGGTGAAGCATCTAAGAGAGGAGCTTCAGAACTATGTGAGTTGCTTATAATATTTGGGGCTCAATTTTGTCGATCAAGTCTAAGCAAATAGTTATCTTTTTTGTAATTCTTTAGTAGGCTGGGATTAATTATTCAAATCTGGTGGGATGGGGGAATGGGGCTGTCTCAGTTTTTTGCTGAACAAGACATGCGGGCATCCCACCCATCCTGACACTTGGGATAGGGGATGTAGTTGGTCGTGTTGAATGGGATTCTGAGATAGTGGTGGGATGGTCCAATTCTGACATGTGGGACAGTGCTCTATCCAAACGTCTCACAAGATGTCCCATCAGGACTTGAATTCTTGGCCAGGATAGCTACTCATGTGCTATTCAGCTATTCAAATGTCTTGGTCTATATGTTATGAGAGCCGTTCTTTCAACCTTGCTGCTGTTAATCTTGTAGCTGCTATTTATGCTGGTGCCAAGACGCTCCTTCGACCATCATTTGCATAGTTGCACTAGGTCATATACTCATATATATATATATATATATATATATATATATATATATATATATATATTTGTATGTATGTGCGTGCGTGTTGTGTGTGTGGTATATATATATATATATATATATATATATATATATATATATATATGTATGTATGTATGTATTTATGTATGTCTGCGCGCGCGCGTGTGTTGTGCGTGGGTGTGTGCATGCGTGCGCGCGGCCATGAGTTGGACTTTGGCATTCCCAACATATTGTACAACAGATACAACTAAATATATGCAGTCTAATTTTTCTTCAACTTGTATCAAGCATTCCCTGAACATATTCTGTCTTAGACCATCCATCTGTCCATCCATCCATCTGCCTGATGGTTGCTAAGATGGACCAAAATGAGAAGTAGGAGTGCCCTAGTTGCCATGAATGGGATTGAGCATTCCAAATATCCTGAATGCAACAGATTCAACTGAATATGCTGTTTAATATTTCTTCAATTGTATTGACTATCGAGCATTCCATGAACATCTGTTCTGTCTTACACTGTCCATCCATCCATCCATCTGCCTGATGATTATTAAAGACAGACCAAAATGAGTAGTGGGATTATCCTTGATGCCATGAGTTGGAATTGAGCATTCCAAACATCTTGAATGCAACAGATTCAACTGAATATATGCCATTTAATGTTTCTTCAATTTGTATTGAGCAATCCATGAACATCTATTCCATCTGTCTTGGACTTGATCCAAGACCTTTTGTTTTTGTATTATTTATGTTTGTCCAAAGCCTCTTTGTTAGCTAAACTGTTATTACTTGATCATAGGAGGCTGAAGTACAAGAAGCCAGAAGATTGAAATCTTGCCATATGAATAATGAGTTATTGAAGGAAAAGTTACTGGAGGAGAAGGGGCGCAGAGAGAAGGCAGAAATGGAACTATCCCAATTACGGGAGGCCCAACTAAATGCACAGAATTTGGAACTTGAATTAATGTCTTGGAAATCATTGCTTAAAGAGATACCTGATGTGACATCTTGTGATGATATACCCAAAAAAATTGCAGGACTGCAGAAGTATGTGCTTATTGTTTGAGACAGTTTTAATGTCATTTTCCTGTTTACTGCCTTTTTATAGCATGGCTAATATAGTATGTGAACTAGAGCTGATACTTCTTATTTTTAATCATCTTATATTATAGAGAAGCAATTGAAAGCATGATTAAGGTTGGTGAAATAAGTGCGCATTTGAAAGAGTTGGAGGTTTCCCTGGAATTGGCTGAACTTAGCAAACAACATGCTGAAAAAGAGTCTGCATTGGCCAAAGAGAAAGCTGAAAATTCTGCTTTAGAAGTCAAGCGGCTTGAACTGATGGTGAGCAAAGATATCATGATACTCAAAATTCCTGACATAATTCTAATGTCTCATATAGTCTTACGGACTTGCTCATCTTGACAGTGACATATTACATACAGTGATGATGCTGTATTGCTGTTTACATGGGTATCTAGGGAAACTTGCTAGTTTCTATATAATGGCAACCTGGCATGTTTCAATACATGTTGGAGGAAATGATTAAAAAATTGACAAAATGAAATATGTACGAAATTAAATAAAAATAAATTAGAAATGAGAAAATATTTGATGGATGGAAGCATTGATATTTTGAAATTATTCATTTATTCATTTACTTATTTTTGTTAATAATACTCTAGTTTTTCTATTGATCTATATTTTTTTAATATTCTCTTTATGAAAAAAGTCAAGAATGAGAAACATTATTAAACAAAAAAGTATCTACATACTGTAGTTATAATGGGTAGCTTTGACCTTAGTTTTAGCAAAATAGATTAGCGGCATGCATATTTGCACTGTAAGATGAGGTATAGCGTTAGCCATCTACATATAGGCACCCTATATCCACTCTCCTAATTTGGATGTTGAAATGAGTAACAGGTTGATCAAGGTTATTTTGTGGAAGAAGTGATTAATTGAATCTTGATGAATATTCCCAAATTCAAAACTCATCTTTTTTTTTTTTTTTTTTTTTGATATATTATAACTTGGTTTCTCAGTTGAAGGCATTTTTCAGTGTTCATAGAAATTATTAAATGATGGGTAATTGCAGGATATCTGAACTTCTGTAATTCAGATGGAAGCAACTTTCTAAGAATATTTATTTATTTCATTCCTAGGTCCATGCACTGGTGTGAATGTTCTCATGGGCACTTTGATAGTGGACAATATTGTCACATGTCCTGGCAACATTGTGCGAAGAGCGTAGTATTCTGTCTCAGTCTTTCAACTATATATATTTAGGTCTTTAGCTGCATCGTTGCTGTATCATGTAAGCTTGCACCTGAGTGCAATTCCTTAAATTGCTTGAGTGATTTTGGAGTTGCTCATATGTGCATCGCATGTTCCTCCGATTTTTAGAACTCTTATTCATATATAGTATACTTTCTTATTTTGCGTATCTTATTTGGGGGTAAATTCATGGCAATTTTAAGTTTGGATCTTGGTGTTTAATATTTTTCCAAGACTCTGATTTTTGGATAGATTTATTGCGTTATTCTGTTGTTATTATTTCTATTTGGGCTTTTAATATGCTGAAACTATGATAGATTTTTTTTTTTTTTAATTTGGTTTAAATGTCTATGAATATGATTATCTTTCCTTGTTGTTATTTAGCTTTGTTCAGTTACTGAAGAAAGAGATAGGCTAAATAAGGATGTTATTGTATTGAATAAGCAGAAGACTGCACATGCAGACAGCGGAATGATGGATGAAACATTAGTTAAGGTTGGACAATTTTCCTACCATGCACTTTTATTTATTACATTTCATAGGTTGTCATACTCATCCATCTGCTTCTTTTGAGAGCACAGGATCTGGAATCATCTCTTGCTCTAAGGGAACATACTATTAAAGAACTGGAGAGTAACTTACATGAGCAGAGAGAAGTTATTAATCGTCAACATGATGAAATGAAGCTACTGAATGAAAAACTTAGTTTTGAAGCAAGAAGAATAAAGTCTTTGGAGCGGGAGGGTGACCGCTTACGTTCTGAAATTGCTTTATTAGAATCAAAGGTATACTTGGAAGGCTCATATCCCTGTCGTTAAAGGTAGATAGATGACTTTGTTGAGCCTCATTGATTTCTTCAATCTTTACCTTTTAGTCATTTATTGTATCTCCTCTGTCTGCCAAGCATTGTTTTATTATATTGTAACCAAGGATTGCTTATTGGACTCCTGGAGCACTATGTTGCTTGTACCACTCAGGTGTTCAACATAACTTGTTTAATTACAACACTGCAAAGTGCAAATTTAACTGATGAAATTTATCTACATTAGAGAAAAAAAATGTTGCAATAAATAATCCCTGTTGAATAACAAGCCATGGCTTTTCTATTTTCTTGCCCAAGCTTCCCACCGGCCCTATGGAAGTCCTTCACACTGGTTTTGGTTTTGCTGACCCTTTCTCATTCATTTAATGTATTACATAATAACAGATGCTGCTGTTATGACTTATAAGTTACTTGCCATAATCTAGGTGTTGATGTAGTAAGAACTCCAAAAGGAAGAACATTGTTTTCTTGAAGATTTACTCATGCTGGATGATACCGGTCTTTTTAGATAGACTCTATTTTATTACACAATAGAATGTTATAAGGGACTGCCATTTTAAGTTACTTTTTTCTTTTATTTAAGTGCAAATAAAGCTAACTTAAGAGATGTAAAAGTCCTGCTTAATTGAGAAAGGATTTGATTGTAATATCTGCTTTGAGGTAGTGGACAACTTAATTCTAAGATGCAAATGTCAAGGTGCCATTTGGCACCCAATATTTATCTGTTCCTTAACATGTAATACGATGACTTATCTGTAAATGTGCATCCACATACGACATTATTAATCTACATATCAGCTATTTCCAAAAGTAAGATCAATCACTCATTTTTCCACATGCTTTTAGCAGTATAATTTGAAGGAATTAGTGCAATTTTCATTTGGAAAGAAGTGAAGGGAAGCTTATTCTGTCTTTAGGATGGATAATGGTAGAAAAGTATATGAAATTGCATTGGCCGTAGAATTTAATACCTGATGACAATATGGACTGGCTAATCCTCATTTTAGTTATCAATTTAAGTTTACATGTGCTATTTGTACCAAGATGGCTTAAAGATGAGGTTCTATCACAACTTGAGAATCATAGGTTAGAAAATTTTCTCGTCGATCTTTTATTTTGGGATCACAACTAAATCTACACTAGAGACATGACACCCCTTATCATTGTTAATAGATGATGTTATCATGGTTCGAAGTAATGATGTATACTGGTCTGTATTGAGTGTATCATACTGTACCACCATGTCAGAAGGGTACTGGTGCTGGTCTGCCACTTGGTACTTCCCTACTGGCACATGGTGTGATATTGAGGTTTCCAGCTGTGCCAGCACCAGCAGGAGTACTGTGTATTGGTATGGTATTGTACTTACTAGTACAGTTGATGCAGCTTGTTCTTTTATAAAAAAGGAGGAATTACTAGAAGAGTGGACATTTCAGATTTATCATAACAAAAAGCGGCGGATGGGTTGCAGTTCATTTGGTATATGTTCTGAGACAGTTAAAAATCTGATTCAGGGGCTGTTTGGTTGTCAAGATCTGTTAAAATAGGGATACAAAAACTCTAAAATATGTCAGTTTTTATGGTAACATGTCTGATTGATTTTCATGTCACTTCAAAAACTGACAGGTCATAAAACCTGAAAAAAAGTTCTGGGGAAAGCGCATCCCACTCTCTTTTTCCAAAAATCTGTTTTACACGCAATCATGTTTGATGTTCATGATGTTTAATAAATCAGATAATCAGACAGTCCTTTGGAAATCATGAGACCCCTATTATTAATTAACTATGCTATCGAGAGGATATCTCAAACAAGATTGTAGCTTTGTGGAAGGTGACAAGTTGAAGGTTTTCAGTACCTAAGACCCTGTTTCATTGAGTAAATCACATATAATTGAAGATAACATGTGAGCCTAATTGCATAGTAGAGGTGACAATGTTGACTGAATGTACCGTGAAAATCTATGAAGTATAAAGTTGGAAATGGGTTTACTGTAAATTCAGTTGAGGGCAGTGCCAATTTAACAGTAAGTATATAAATTGTTAAGAGTTGGTTTCTGTCATACTCACATTATGAAAAGGCCTTTATGAGGAGGTTGTCACTGATTCGAAATGAAGGGTTCCTGATAATGGATAAAAGTAAGGATTGAGTTCATAGACGGGCTTAGTTTCAACTACATGAGCTCTTTAGAATCCAATTTTGTTGCAGCATGCCTGTGCCATGGGGGTCACTGATTCAGAATGAAGCGTACCTGATAATAAGGATTGGGTTCATAGATGGGCTTAGTTTCAATTATCATGAGCTCTTTAGAATCTAATTCTGTTACAACACATCTGTGCTGTAGGGGTCACTGATTCAGAATGAAGGGTACCTGATTATAGATATTTAGGGATTGAGTTCATAGATGGGCTTAATTGTAACTATTGTGGGCTCTCTAGAATCCAATTTTGTTACATTATATCTGTGCTGGACACATCATGGTTGATTGAGCTGCCCAACTTTCACTTACCTCAGGTTCATCGGTAACTGAATGCCAACTTAGAGTTTTTCTTTTAGAGGCTCTGATGCATGTCTTTAGAGGTTTATGTGTATCTTTTACATTCGATTTTATCTCCTTTTGACTTGTCTGTTCTATCTATTCAAAATATATATTACTTTGGTTTATGTGAAATCTAGATTATATGATTTTTTAAGTGAACTTTTTATAATTACAAAAATAAAATATTCCAGTGGAGATTTGGGATTGATGGGGATTTAATTCCAGGTAGATGCAAAAAAGAGATCGATGGATAATAGATATAGATTAGTGAAAGAATTGATTTAATTAATTTAGTATTTTCTTGGTTTTGGGTGATAAATAGGATGCTGACGGAATATGAATTTGTGTTTTTTCATTAGATTGATCCATCATTGAAAAATAAATAATTGGAGTTTGTGATTTCTTTGTAGTATGCATGTTTGCCTATTTCTTGTTTTCATTTTCCCCTATTTGTTATAAGAACTAATTTCGTATCTTTAGAGCTTTAAATGTTAAAACTATTAATGTTTTCAGGAAAAAAGAAAGATGAGATTAGTATGAAATTGTGGGACAACTTTAAACTAGAGATCAATTGAGGATTTTTGTAACTTGTAATAAATTTAAAAGGAATGATCAATGCATTTTTAATTAATGTTTTAAGATATTATATATATTCATTTATGATGAATAAGATATAATTATGACATAATCTTTTTTTATTAACAATGATGCCCACTTGAATGAAATTTTTGGCTCCGTCCCTATGTTGGCATGTAGGCATTTCTTTCACCTTTTTTTGCCTTCTTGTGTGATGGATTTATTCATGCAATAATCAGCATACAATTATGATGTTCTCTGTGCTATTTTTGGGATTTCATAGACCATAACAAATCGTGCAGGATAAGTCTTCAAGAAGGCTATACACAATTTTGTTGAGATTGTTTGCTAGCTTGGATCCATAGGTCATTCTAAATTGAAAGCTGTTTCTTTTTTGTTCAACAAATCTTCAGCCTCTTGCCTGTTCTAATATTTCTATATCATAAGCCTAGTTACAATGTGGTGTCTCATTGGTACAAGAGGGCTATTTTAATTAGTCAATAGATATTTGTCTTGTTTTTTATGAAACAAATTGATAGAAAAAGCCAACTTTCTGTTTCTTCCGCAATAAAATGTTTCTTAGGTGTTGGTATAGTTTTTTATGGTAGATATGAGATGGATTCTAGCCATTTATTTTGAAAGGGCATATAAGGAAATAAACTTGAGCATGAGCTTTAGTGTAATAATAAGGTTGCTCCATTGTCGCCTGGAGATCACAGGTTCAAAAAATGAAAACAACCTCTCTATATGTTGGTATAAGGCTACATATGTCTGACCCTTAGACCCTGCAATGGTGTGAGTCTCAAGCATGGTGTTGCCCTTTTATATAAGGAAATAGATATGTAACCAATTGGTAGCTGATTTCTTAAATTATTATTATTATTATTATTATTTTATTTTGATAGATCTCCTCGGTGGTCTCTCCTTCCATGCCTCCACCCATTCCTTCTTCTGCCTCATTTTCCATTCAACCCCTTACTTTGCACCTTGTTTCTAGTTGTGGCAAATCTGGTCCCCTCCCCCAACTGGTGCATCATCGATGCTATCACTGAGGTGTATACCTTGCTGGGATAAAAGGGAGGGTGCAAAGCATGCACTTGGTGGTCTGTAGAGTAGGTCATGGATGGGGCATGTGATGGATAAAAGTCACATAGTCAAAGTGTCTGAAAAGGCGGTGCAGATGATTTCTGGCAGGGATTTGTCATGGTGCTATCAGTAAGGGAAACAATTTTGATGGTTTAGCTAGGCTAACAGAGAGAGGCCATGTTGCAAAAGATAGTGTGTTGGAGTGGGTTGTGAAGGTGAAAGAGGTGGTATTGTTGGTTGGATTGGTTTAAGAGAGGGTGCTGATTCTGTTTGTTTATCTATTGGGTGGAAGAGATGGGAAGGATGATGCATAGGGCCGGCAAAATATGACTCGACCCACCAATCCGACCCATGTTCGACCCATCATAAACATGTTTGTGTTTAGGCTAAATGGATTTGGGTCATAAACAGGTCGACCTGTTTAACCCATTTAATATTTGGGTCGGATTTAGGTTTTAGATATCTGACCTGTTTAACCCTTTAATATTCAAGTCGGATTGAATTAGATAATTTGTTTAACCCATTTAACCTGTTTAAGATCTGTTTAACCTATTTAAAACCTGATTAATCTGTTTCTGACCCATTCAACCCGACCTATTTAACATGTTTAACCCGTTTGACCTATTTAATAAACATGTTAAGTGGATCAGATCAGGTTATTTGTTTAATAAAAAGGCTGGGTTTAGATTTGAATTTTTGACCTATTTAATAAATAGGTCGGGTTTGGGTTGATGATTTTTTGACCTGACCCGCGTTGATCCGATCCAACCCGACTTGCCACCCTTAATGATGCATTGGGAGAGAGCCAATGGTCAGAGTTGGGGAGAGTTAGTTTGCTCGAAGAGGCACTAACACCATTGCCCCTCCATTTTATGAGAGTAATGCATACTTGCTCCATGCAATCACCCTAGAAACTGAAAATGTTGTTAGTGATAGGGGTGGCAATGGCTTGGTTCACTTGAAACTAGTTGAAACCATTGAAATTGACCAAAACTTAAAGCTTGTGGGGGGGGGGGGTTCAAAATTGATTAGTTCTGACCGAAACCGAATAGTTTTAGACTAAACTTAAAGCCTTGCTTGGGTGCAACTCATCTTTTTGTGATTGTAGAAGTGCTAGTTGTGAAAGACGGAGTTTATGTTATGTGCTGTTAAAGGATTCAAGGGATAGTCTCTCAATTAAAGGACTCATAATGAACTACTTGGAATGTAGAAGCTCAATCTATTTTTTTTTAAAAAGAAATGCTTGCTCTGATCTTTTTCTAATAACCTTCCTACTATCCCTTGGCCAATATTCTTCCTTTGTTTCTGAAATTTTTGGTATCCAATAACACCATCCCAAGCTTCTCTGAATTTTCTAAAAACATTTTACTTGTAGTTGAGATGAATGGATAAATTCATGATCATTTTTTCTGAAAATAAAGTCTTCCTCCTGACTGCATATTTATGCAAATGCAAACCTTCTAAATTGTAACTGCATGTTTGGAAGGCGGTTGCGGTGAGAGTTGGGAGGAGTATGTCTAACAGTTCATTAATGCTTTGGAAGTGTCATGTAAAACTGGTTGAGGCTAAGACTCAGAAGATCTTTTTAAAATTATTGCAGAATTGTAAAGGAGAATCTGTATATTGATTGATAAAAAGAAGCTGGTCTAAACTGAAGCCCATGAGCAAAGTTTGGATCTTTATTTGGTTATACTAATAAATGTTCGGGTTTTAGGACACTTTGCAATTCTCATGCCACTTCCGCTCTTAGACAGAAGTCATCAGAAGTTAAGAGTAGTTGAAGGATTATAAGCCAATATTGCTTATTTAGGTAAAAAAATGTAAAGTGCCTATCTTGATGCTTCTTAGCTGATGGAGGCCATTTGAGGTTTTGTTGTTTGCATGCACAACTACCTCTTGGATATGTTCAAGTAGTATGCATCCTCATATTTTTTAGTGGGTTGCATGGTAGGGAAGAAGTTAGTGGATTATTGGCATAAGATAGTACAGTAGCAAGGTACAGCAACAAAAGAAAATACATGAATTGCTCATTTTCAAAATTTATTTGAGCACAAGCTTAATTATTAAAGCAATACAAGTCATGATCTAGGTGGATCACTTGAACCATTAGACTAACATGCTTATGTTGGGCATTTCAAGATAGGTTGGGTTTTTGTGTTCAGCAAATCAGATAGGGATGCAATTGTGGTGTATCTAATGCCAAAATTATCGACTCAATTAGCTCTGTAGTGGACTCGATAAGAGAAGTCCTTCAAGGTTGTTCTGATTCATTCTTTGGTTATGTTTTTTTTTTTTAATATAATTTTTTAACGAATAAAAAAAAAGTTTTGTTAAAAAGTAAAAATAGAGTTTTGACTAATTTATATCTCATCAGCTGGTAGCCTGATAGAATTGGTTGTTGCTTGAAATGGCAATGTGTTTGCCTTGAAAATTAGCCTATCGCCCATGTCCACCCATCTTCCCGTGATGTACTTGTAGTGCCTTAAATTTTACAAAAAGAAAAAAAGGAGAAAAAAGGAAAAAGATGTACCCTGCATGAATCACATGTAGAATATGATGGAATTCATGGAGGTAACTTTGTCAAGAGGTATTTTATGGAGTAATTGAAGGAATTTTGTGCTTGTTTATCTGCAAGAAGATGCAATTAAAGATGCTGATTTTCTTAACATGAAGTTCTTCTGATTACTGTAGGTTTACATTCTTTTTTTGTAATGTTGTTAAAACCAGCAGTTTTATGGGATTACCTTCCATTTTTTCCTTGTCAAAGGCCCCAGATTCTTATAGCAACTTAGTTATTCCAACGTTATTACAAGAATTTAGATACTGCCGACTAATATTTTCTTTGTATCCTTTGTTAGCCTGGTTTATATTAGCCTATCTTGTTGATATGTAAACAATCTTGAAACTGCATCTAGAAGCCGTGCACATTAGGTCTATACCTGTCTGCAAAACATTCTTCAGTGGGTTGGCAACTTGTTTTTTTTTTTTGGACAGTTGGGTCATGGTGATTACTCTGCGGCAAACACTAAGGTATTGCGCATGGTGAATACTCTAGCAGTTGACAATGAAACAAAACAAACTATTGAAGCATTACAATCTGAACTAAAGAAAACACAGGCAAAGCTGCAAGCTGTTGAAGAATTGAAGGGGCAGTCTGGTATGTATATCATTTTTAGTGGAATGAGCAGCAATGATTAATATAGGCTTCATCTTGTGGCTGTTGATGTGTTTGGGACCACTCCTTTTAAGTTGTAATTATTTAAGTATTGACTAATGGGTTTTCTGTTGCATCTTTTGCATCTGCACATGTTCATCCATGAAAATGCTTTATGGACTAAATAGTCTATGCACCCTGTTTTCCGCAATATATCAGTATTAATAGATAATTAATATATGGCTGGACATGCTGTAACATAGAATTGAATTATTTTTATAAAATCACTGCAAATTCCAAGCTACATGTTAAGCATGATTAGGAATACTGAAATTCCTGTAAGTCTTAACTCATTTGTTTGGGGTTGGGTTTTGCTATTTCTTTCTGTTTCGGTATATCTAGATTTTTTTGTTTTTCTAAAATTTTTTCTTGTTCTACTTGATGTGGGAGTTGTTCATTTCTGGGAGCCATTTTTGCATGTTATGTCTTGGTATTGCTCTGAACAACTTTTGCCTGATTTTCACCAGAGTCATTCTAAATTGTGGAAAGTTGGATGTTGCACATCTGAGTGGACCTGTGAAATTTTCCTCACATAAACAGGGTAAAATTGGAGTGCTTGTTTGCGTGGAACATCTTAGAAGCAAAAGAAGGCATGCACTAATGTAACTGTTGTTGGTAACTTGATTATTGAGTGTTGTATGTCCATCAAGACACTGGTTTTTGGCACATCTTAGTTTCATGCCTTAGCCTTATGTGCTTCCATGTAGGCAGCCATCGCTATACTGTCCTGGACATCTTGGGCAAGTCTTTTTTTTTTTATCACTTTTCACCATGGAGAATCATCTTACCCCCACCCCCTTCCTTTTTCTCTTGTCAGAAAGGAACATCCAAATCCAATTCTTCAAACTGCCTCACATGCTATTTCCCTACAGTTTCAGAGGTATATTTCTAGAAATGTGATGGTCTACATAATCAAGCAACGTGACTTTTAGGTTTGTTGGAATCTAGCAAGTAGCAACATTATTATTTATAGATGTGTTGTTATGTGGACTTTAGTCTGTTTGTTGGGTGCAATTGCATTTCAATATCTATAAATTTATTATGCAGCTGTGTCAAGGTGTCATACAAATGCCCCTGTTGAAGTGTTGGGTGCTAGTATTTTAGGCTAAATTGAAGTACCCAGTGACATAGCCTGTGTGTATATATGTGTTGAAGTTATATATTTAACATCCTTGCGTGTGTGTGTATCCAGTGTTCATTCCATAAGTACTCTTAACCATGAAGCTTGGGCTTTACCATGAGATAGCTGGAGGAAGTGCTTTCCATGTATTGGTCTCATTTCCCTCAAAGTCACATATGAAGTGTATGTAATGCTGATATTGCTATATTGCCATGACGAGTTTGATCTCAAGTTGATGTATTGGAATCATCTTTGGGAAGTGATGCTTCAAAAGAAATGATGGCAGGTTGTCGGGTGGATTGTTAAAATCTTCACCTGCTCAATAGGACTGAAACTATCAATGGCATCACCATTGTTTGTGAGTTAGAAGTTTTGATCATCTGGAGGGATAAAATGTTTTTCTGGCAACTCAATTTTTTAATGGGAGATTGCATGCTTATGTGCTGAACCACTGACGAATTGCTAGAATACATCCATCCGAGCTGTTAATTAAACTGGATTTGATAAAATGTTCAGTAATGATTTTGATCCTACTCTTTTCTGGACAATGGGATCTTTTCTGTTTTGAATTTATTGTTCTGATTTGATAGTGAGTTTTGTAGATTTACATACAGTTCTGATGCAGGCATTGAAAGCTCAAATATTTGTCTAATAGATATGCCCCCTCAATTCCCTACCAGATGCTGGAAATGTAATAGATGTGGACATTTCTGAAAAGCTAGCACAGCTTAAAGGTCAAATTGCAATACTTGAGAAGCGTGAAGAAAGGTGAGCTGTGGATAAATATATTTGAATCTGCATAATTGCTTAAATGTTTGTCATTGTTTCTGTTATACTTGTGCTTGTATGCATAAAGCAGATACAAGGCAGTTTTTGCAGAAAGGATTTCAGTCTTCAGAAGGGCTTGCTGCTCACTTTTTGGTTACAAGGTAATGGTTATGCTGTTTTAACTATATCGGAGGATTGCAAAAATTCTTGTTTTTACTACTCTAGTGCATCTCAGTTTAATCATAGTTATAAATGTGTCAAGCATAAATAGTAGCAGTGGGTGGCTATAATTCCTAATGAGGGAATGGAGGTAGCAAGAGAACGGCTCAGCCAACAACAAATCTAGAATCTGTCCATTTCGCTTAATTCCTTCTAATCATTGACAATGATTTGCTCAACATGTCTTTCCATGGGCAGCATCCCCAACACCATCTACATTTCCTCATTTTAAAGTGCATCTACTATCAATTCACATTTATGTTGACAACAACCTACAATTATTTTTTAGGAGAGATGATGTCCAAAGTAACAGTAAAAATAGCATAGTTTGAATCAAGGTCTGCAGTTTGATTTCAGTGCCGTGTCGGTTATGTACTGTGCCCACTGAACCATAGCATACTAACACTCGATATGCAGATGTGTACTAGTTTGGTACCAATACAACATTTTTTTGTTTTAGAAATTAAGGTTTATTATTTATGAATGTTTAAATTATGAGTTTAAAGGTATTTTAATGTTATTTATTGTCATATTGGTCCAAAGATTGTATGATTGCTTAACAGATGCAATTGTAATAATTACGCATAGATCATGTTTGCTTGTGATCTTGAAAACACATATATCAAATTCATTTGAATCATAAAACACATCGATATCTAGTTCCTTGTGGAGTTTTTATTGTCGCTTGTAGGCTTTAGGATCTCTTTCATAGTTGGGGCTTTGGATATGATGCTAAGTAGAGGTGGAAATAGGCCAGGCAGCCTGTCAGGAGCCTACGGCCTGGCTTGCTGTCGGCCTGTCCTATTTATCTAAATAAGCTAGGCACAAACTTTAAAAAAAGCCTGTTTAAATAAATAAGCCAGGCCTAAAATTTTAAAGTCTGGCCTGAAAGCCTGCAGGCCGGCGTGTAGAAGAGTAGCTTGCAGATCTTTGGGCCTATGTTAAGGTCTTGAAGGCCTAGACCTATTGTCCTATTTAAAGATTTTAATATTTATAGGCTTGTAAATAGGCTTTCAGGCTAGGCCAGGCTTTTTTATTTTATAAGACAGGCCAGGCCAAGCCTCATTTTAAGTCTGAACCAGTCCAGCAGACCGGGCTCAGGCTAGTATTTTATAATACAGGCCTGGCCTGTTTAAGCCAAAGCCTGGTCTGGCCTGGCCTGTTTCCATCCCTAACGCTAAGTCTAACCAAGATACTGTGCCCACCCTGCATCTAATTATTTGAGCCTCTTAGTTAGCGATCCTAATAATGATTCTCTGTCTGATAGTTGGCTTTCCCATTCCCTTCTGGACAAAGATAGTGCAGCAAAATCTGACTCATAATCCCCTTGAGACTATGGAGGGTGGTAGCTGCTTGAATCGATATCTCAGATGCAGGGTGGTCAATACCATGAGCATGTCTTAATCACTGCTTGCTTTTGAAAATTTATTTTAAAATCGGCAAAAAAACCCCTCTTCCCTGAATTTCTCACCCTAAAACCATTGAAAAGAATGAATCATAGAGAGAAAGCCATCCTGATTTTTCTTGGATTTAGCCTCTAAAGCAGGAAAAAATCCTTCTTTTCTAAATTTTCCACCCTAAAGCCACCGAAAAGAATGAAGAATAGAGAGAAGGCCATGGGATGGCCTTCTCCATCTCCCCTCTATTTTTGTGGTGGTAAAGGGCCCGAACCACCCCGAACTGCTTTGATCTGTGCAGAACCAGGCTGTTCTGCTTGGTCAGGCCCTTTACCAATGTGAATAGCTGAACTGACCTGATACAGTGCCAGTCTGGGTTGGTATACTCTGAACCAGGCTGTTCAGATCAGTTTGGCGATACATGGATGGAATCACTTGAAGATCTAAAAAAATCTTTCATTTAATGATCTTTGGTTTACTTTGTTAATGGTGCTTTATGATGTTGATTAATGTTATTGTCAGCTTCTCATCTGATAGTGTGGATGTCCTCGTCCCTTATCATGTTTCAAATGTTATCTTTTTAAAAAAACTCTAAAGCAAATTATAACTGTAAAGTGATTGCTCTTTTGATTATTTTATTTTTCAGTTTTAATCAATCAAATTTTCTATACACACTTACCAACTGCGTGCAATCATGAGTATCCACTAAAGTACACATACATGCATGTATGCCTTATAGCGCATGTGAAACACGGTTTTTCTAAGTTTATTGTTTATCTTTGCTGAAACACTTAGTTTTTCTAGTTCTGTTGTTGATCTTTGCTCGCACTAGATTGTAATGGACGATCAGCAGCGACCTAATGGGATTCCAGTGACACGATTTACACTGCAATCTATTTATGCACAAAGTGATGATGAAAAGCTTGAATTTGAGTATGAATCAGGGAATACAAACATTTTGGTAGGATTTCCTCTTGATTCAGTGATAGTTCTTGTTGCAGTGATGGTACATATCTCCATTTTGATCTTAACATTGTCTTCTCTTGCTATAGGTTAATGACTACTCTTCCCAGCCAGAAATATCGCATCAGGTGCTCCTTTTTTTTTTTTTTTTGTTAAGGAAATCGTAATATAGTAAGACTTGATAGTTACGGTTATGCCTCTGAAAAGACTATCTAGCAGTAGATGATATTTACCTTTATTCATCTTCATGAGGGCAATTTTCCAATGCTTATGAAGAATTGGCAGAAAATCATTTGCAAAGCTGTTTATATGTTTTGACATAGATAACATAAAAGCCTTTTTGTATCTATTGTGCTTATGTGCTATTTTTTTGCCTTCTTTCCTATTAAGAGCTACTATTTAGTAAAAGCGACTCTTAAATCTTCTCTCACAATTTTGACTCAGTGTTACTCTTGATCATCCATCTTCTCTCCTTACCAAGGCTTCAGATCATTGTTGCACTTGCCATAGAAGCTGAACTGTCTCTTCAGTTGTATCAGTGCAACTCCTATGCTCTGCCAGTATACTGATTTTGTACCTTGCATCCTTGTTTTTTTTACAATTCCACCTAAACGTTTTAATTTTGGTACCTAGACTCTTTATATTGCTGGCTGATACATACAAAAGTGTGGGCTATATGCTATCTTTTAATAAAGTTTTATTAAATCATTTAAATTCAATGAATAATCACACAACACCTCAAGAGTTGACTCATTCTTCATGTGCTAATTTTTCTCGGCGTCAGCCAATTGTGTCACCTTCTCATGAAAAATGTATTTAATATATGTTTTTCAAGTGATCTTTTTTCAGAATGCATGTATCTGAAATTCGGGTTTTAGTATTTCATACATATATGAAGGTGTGAAAATATATGGTTGTAGGACAACTCTTGGTGCTGGCCTACTGCAGTTATTAATTTGCCTGTTTCATCAATGTTGCTCCTAAGACAGTTGTTCCTGATGGTCTGGTCTGTTATACTCTCTTAGTTAATCGTTGCTGCCTATCACTGTTTGAATGTGACAAATTTTGATATATTTTATCTATGACAATAAAAGTGCATGTCTTCTTTATCTTTATTCTAAACCTCTCCCATCTATTTGAGTCAGAATATGTTCTTCAAGCTTGATGATTTTGGGAAAGAACCAAATTGATTCTTGAAGAATATTGCCACTTTCTTATTTTGTATAAATTTCAATTAAGGAAGTGAAGTAATGAACTTGTTGAAATTTTTTATGTAGCCACTGCTGTCAAGTACTCCTCTGGAGTCAGTTTGATGGATGCTCATTATCATCATTGTTAACCTAGTTCTTGTACAAAGTAAAACTCGTTTGTTGTAGTTTGACAAGCTCATACCTGTGCATATGCATGCGATACATGTTTTGTCTGCCTATAAAAACAAAATTATTAATTTTATGTCAAAAAATCATGATTTGTTTCATTTATTGGGAGCTAGCTTTGTGAATCCTTCATATGAGTTGGTTTTTCTCTTGGTTTCTTTCTACAATAACACAATCCTCTACAAATTCTTCCTGTCATTGATTTGTACTTGTTTCTTTCATTATATTTTACCATGCACCCACCTCTAATTCTAAACCTTGCAATGTTCATTTTTGTGCATTATTTACCCTTGAGAACAATGAAACTGTATAACTTTTGCTACCTCAGATCAGCCTTTTAGTGGGATCTGTTTCATGATTTTCTTTACAAAGAAAAGCCATCTGCTAAAGTACAACCCTCTAATAATCCATCCAGGCTCCGACATATACGAAAATGATACCTAACTATTCAAAATTTGGGCCACCTATTGATATAAGTTAGTCTAAACTAGTTTAAGATTAGTTATTTTTTATTTTTGAATTTTTTAACTAATATGCAAATTTTATTCACTACTTTAGTTTTTTTTATTTAAGTCATATTTTATTTTCTTTTGCAATACTCCTGCTAATCATTAGGACTAATTTTGTAATGGGTTTTTAAGTTTTATTTTGAGAAGGATTTATCCTTAGAAGTTCTATTTTAGACCTAGGTTGTGTTGGGATTGTTTCAAGTTTCCGTATCATGATTTGAAATAGCTTTGATGACTTTATATGATGTTGGATTTTATACAGATAGAAATTCCTCTACTATTGGAAAGTCTTTGGTTGTTTTAGTTAGTAAAGTAAATAATCTTAAGGTTGTTGAGTTATACATTGATTAAAAGTTCTATTCTGAGTGATCTTGTGAAAGTTAGATTCCTAGGGTCATTTTAAGCAAATTGGAATTATTTCTATTATGAGAAAACTTTATTTTACAATGTTTGAGTGTATAGAGTATGGGTCTATGGCAGTGATGAATTTTATATTATTTATAAGTTACAAATTTCTTTTGTCTCCATGCTTTTCCATTTTAACCTTCTTCCTTGTCTTCTCTTTTTTGGCCATCCTTTACTTTCTTTCAGGCTATGTTGATCGTCATAAAAAATTAGAATGTTCTGATTTGCCCTGACTTGGAATTTGTTTGAGCATACATCTGTTTTATTTGCTGCCCTAACTCTAAAGGTTTATATCAATAATGAAGGTCATCTAAGCGGCAACTTAAAAATCCATGGAGTTTTACCTTTTTCCCTGTTCTGAACCTGTTCGGTCTGATCATAATGTTGATCTTCTTGGTCTATTCCTGGCCTTTCACAAGCAATGCCTGGTATTTTCTGCATGTACCATTAGCACCATTTTCACAACACCAATAATTGCTTGATGATCATTGCCGCCACTATCTGTAATACTGCCCAAACCAGCATATTTTAATTCGTACATCAACCAGCCTGACTTCTTTCATACTAAATCTATAACAATTGTAGGATACTTCTAGAAGGTTGGGTATTCAGCCCATATATATGGCTGGATTATGTCGTTTTTGATGTCCACATATGTTGGAACATAATGATAATGAAGTTTTCCTTACAGTGTACTTGGAAGAGGTCTTGGAATATAGATGGACGATGGAAGTGTTGTACTGATCAGTTCAAAGTAGAATAAGAAATTTTAATGTATCAAAGTTTGTGAACCTAACTTACTAAGATGAAAACACCTAAAACAAGAATTGTTGAACTTAGACTGAAAATATGAGATCTGATCTGATGTCGTTTTGATTTTGCCATGTACTGCATTCATGTTGCAGTTCTCTTCCAAAAGATCCCAAATTATCACCAAACTCTTTATGATGTACTTTATGCCCATGCTAGGCTCTTTTTTAAAGCCATATCACCTATTTGATGCATTTGCGATTTCAGTTTGATCTTGGTTGACAAGAGCTAGAATCTTGAAAAGGAATATGAATTGTATCCTCTTGTTATGAGTTCAAGGAGGTCAAATAATTTAGATCATAGCAGAACTAATTTTTCACTTGGAACCAAACTTGTACTCATTCATTGCATCTGTTGAAACCTATGCCAAATAACTTCACCTGCATTCTGTACTGTTCTCATAAAGTTGCGACTGCAACAAACATAAATAGTTTAATTACCACACATAGTTAAGAGTGTAAAGTTTGGTTATGAAATTCTGATTTAACCAGACTGACTGAAAATTTGGCCTAAATGTTGAATGAGTAGCCAATTTTTTTTTTGTAAAGAAACATATTTGGGTCAAATATGACATACAAGTTACATTGGACTTGACATAACCAACATTGGTGCATATAACTTAGTCAAAAGTTCTAGTATATGAAGGGGTATGCCCTTAATGTGAATCTATTTATCATAGTATATGCTCTGAAATTGAAGTGTGGTGAAAAATGATATGCTAAACCCATGCAAGTTTTTAAGGTTGTCGGTTATGTTTATGGTTTACAAAGGCTTTTTGTTAATGGTAATATTCTACCTGGAAATGGTCACAAGTATACTGTGATATAATCATCTGAACATGGAGTCAGAATGCTGAAATGTAAGTCTACCTACTGAGCTTGGGTGTTACTGTCACAGATTGAGATATTTATAAAGAAGATGAATTCCATACCTGCCTTTACTGCTAATTTAACTATGGAGTCGTTCAACAAGCGCACCTTAGGTTGAAGACCCATTCACCGGAAAGCCATGGTATGCAAAGTTTACTATTCTGCTTTTCATTATGTTTCATGTAGAGAAGGATAAACATGTTGGTGATGCATTTTATGGTCTTCTGCAGCAATGTTGTCTTCTGAATAGGATGTTTCATTAATATAGGATTTCCAGGCTCCAGCAAATTGCTCGATGAGAGAGAGAAATTTTTGTGATGGCAAATAGTATGTCATTTATTTCTGCAGACTGAGGATAAAGCAATTGGTTCATTTTCCAATCTGTATTGTAAACATTGTTTCAAAATTAATCTCTCTTTTTTGGATACTTGCTCAAAATTAATGAATGTGAGCCTGAATTCTTGATAATTTTAGAAAAAGGAAGAATAGAATGAAACCGAAGTTCTCCCCCCGCCCCTCTCTCTCTCTCAGATATTTTCTACTGAGCTATGAGCCTTTTCTGACACAAGTGCTTTCATTCATATTTACAGTAGTATTTTGAGTATTTAATGTAGTTTTTAGACCACACTGTAATTGTTCTACCTGTTCATCTTAGATATTCTTACATTTCACATCATCATGTTACTTTGGGTTGTTGTGTTTGTTAATATGAAAAAAATAGACGCAATTGAAGAAAGAATATCAAAATTATATGGCACTCTTTTAGGGCATCTCTAGGTTGATGGACTAAGTATAGAATATCTATTAGCCCCACTTCTTTCAGAGTTGTTAGATTTTCGCTTGAATATTCACCTTTTGTTGTCAATTGGTAATAATTCAGTTGAATAGCTTTATGGACAATAATGTTAGTTCTGTTTGTCCTATGATACATAATCATTCGTGTTGGATTATTTTGTGATGCTTCTAACTATTTTTCCCTTTTTTTCCTAGTTATCAGTATAGGAACCATGTTTGGAAATCAATGCAGAAGGCAGGGTGACACATAATAGTGTCCCTATTATATTTCTATAGAAACATCCCTGCTTAGGGAGTTAAAAAGGGGGTATGTCTGTAATGTGGCCATTACACATTTCATTGAAGTGATAATTCAGGTTGACATTCTCTTTGTGGCATATCTCTATTTTCTGATGTTATTATTCTCTTGACTGTATGAGTTCAATTTAATACAGTCCAATAGGGAAATGTTTTCTATGGAACGACTCATTAGGCAAGTTACATGTGTTGCATTTCTAGGGATGAGTAGACAGCCAACTTCAGTCACAAAAACATTCATATGTAAAGCAAGAACCTGACAGAAGTGGAAACAAACAGAGCTTTCTTAGATACTGTAGTCTGTGAGTTGAATTTTGGCATGCTATGATGAGTCAGCTTCAATGTAGTCATTTTCTCTTTCCTAAATGCCATGTTGTGATTTTTAATGTTCTAAGGCCAGAAGTTTCTTAGCACTTCCATTACTAAAATTGTTTCTGAAATATCCACTTCCCGATGCGTGCCCATTCCTGATTCTAGGAACAAAAATTCCGCTCCTATTCTTGGAGTTGGGTAGGTTGAATTTTGGTGAGTTAGGCAAAGAATTAGATACTTAGATATGTTAACTAAGCCGCCATTACAGCATAAAGGAACCACTAACGTAAATAGTAATGGACTTCTGGATTTGGAAAGGTAATTCTAGCTTTTTTTTTTTATCTTGAGTGGGATTGAAAGCTACAAATCTGATATTGGTGTTATCTGACCGTGAACTTCACTTTGCTGCGCTGTGTATATTGCACCTCTGAGGAATGCAGCTTTTCCTGGGAGTGAGGGAGTATCGGTGGATAAAAATGGTCGAGATTGCATGAACTACACCACAAGAAAAATGATGCATATTTTGTTTCATTTGGTGAGTTATTTAGATGCTCAATTTTCAAAATGAACATGAATTATGAGTCAAACAATAGACCTTGTTGCTAGCAAAGAGTGTAGTGAATTAGTGAAATCAATTAACAGGTTATTGGTAAGTAACTAAGTTCACCGTTATAACCACAGGTGATTGGCTGTAAAGAGGAAAAGTCGATGTTAAACTATTTTCTGTCATTCTGAATATGTCATCATGGTAGTTTCGGTTATTGCTATAGAGCCATAATGCTGATTTTGAATGAAAAATGTGGAGAGATTATTGTTGTGCATTGATGCAGTTTATTCATGATGATTATACTTGATCAAATTCGTTGGAGTTGATTCAATAAATATGTCAAATTGAACATATTCAGTGTGTTTATTAAGAAGGTGTGCACGCAAAGGAGGTAGACGTCGACGAGTCTACTAGAGGGAGCTCATTACAGAGCAGAAGCCTACGAAGATTAAAGAAAATAAGGGTGGAGACAGATCATGTGTCCTCCAATTGTGAGTTTTTATGAAAAATGTATTTGATGGATGGTTGTTGAAATAGATTGAATAATTATTACACGTTGGCCGGCTATAACTCTCTTAGTTATTTTGGAGGAGCATAAAGAGAAGAAAACGTGTTTAAGACCAAATTATAGGGTCAGTGGAGACTACAAAAAGGTACATGGTGGCAGACTGCGATCCCTATTCCTGAGAGTGTATGATGGTAGAATTTTCTGTTCTTTCTAAAGCCAAGATTTTGTATTACAGTAGTGAAGATTCCGGATCTAAAACTAGCACCAGACTGTTTTAGAAATTTATTATTATTATTGTTGCTGTTATTGTTCTTCTTCTTGTTTAATAAAAACCGTTATGGTGGTAGTTGTAATAATTGATGTTCTTGTTGTTGTTGTGTTGTTTAGTGGCACAAGTAATGGTAATGGTAATAAGAATATTAGTACTACAGTGCTATAGTCGTCGGTGATGATGAAAATAGTGAGACACTTGTAATTCCTGCTACAAAAGAGAATGCCGTACTAAGGACCACCACTTTCTCGTCGCCTCCATGATCCTTGCTGGTCTGTAGCTTTACTGAGACAGTGAAGGGTGGATAAAAAGGGGTTCTTAAGTTGTAGATAAAGTTGCATGAGTGCTTCACCTGTTCACTTTTGTTTCTATATTTTCATCCTTGAGGCTTCATTCGGTGCATATCCCTGTGCCATGGTTGTATTCTTACGTGGATATTGCTTCATTGACATCTTTAGTGTCTGATTGTCAATAAATATCCTCTGATCCATGCCGGCTACTTTAAGATGTAACAGATAAAGAAGCCAAATAACGGAATACTGGATGGAGTTAGATCATGGAAGGTAGAAGAAGGGGATGATGACGGCTAATACTGTATGCATTTGACATGGTCTGATGGATATCAACAACCAATTTTAGCTACCCGATCGCTACATGAACCGACGCTATATCGCTTAGAAAATGCCCTTCGGATACTATTCTAAAGTTGACGTGGGTCCAATCCAAGGTATGAGAAGAAAACATTCACGACTCGTGTTGATCCATGCGCTTAGTAATTCTATACTTGCTCCTGAAAAATACCGGACAAGGATTGTACCCCGCCGTCATGAATTATTTTGTTGTTTCCCCTCTGTTTGGCCAGACCATCTAATCCGTGCCCAAGTGCATTATTCCTGCAGTTAAGGCGGATCTGGATGACTTCATGAGTCCTCATTCTTTTGCAAACACCTGCTCAGCATTTGCTTTGATGCTATTACCGCTCGAGCGAGAAGTCCATTCCAACTCCTTAGTGGTGTTGATCGGTGCTTTAACACTCCATTGGCTAAGTTCCGGTTTTGCGGACTTCAATTCCGCCGGCCTAGGAGCCTAAAACTTCCAAAGTGGAGTAGGGTTGGTTGCATAGAGAAACGGGATTATCGAGGCTTCTTCCAATGCTGGTTCTCGCAAACTCTTAGTGCTTTTTTATAAATAAATAAATAAAGATGGAGAAGAGAAGTCTTAATTCCACGCAAAAAAGGTATCCGGATGGGTTCGAAATTTTTACTTTTTTAAAAAAAAAAAAAAAAAAAACTCCTACAGTGTCGATACCTTGACTTTTTGTTTGGAAACATGGAGTACTCAGGTCATTGAGTTCGAGTTATCTGAGGAAGAGGAACAAGAACCAAGAAAAGTAATTTGGACTAGATTTTGATATGCGTGATGTACATTGGACAGAACATGACAGCTCATGTTGTAGTTCTTTCTTTTTCAATAAATAGGAGTTTTATCGAGCAACCATGGTAAGTTTGCCCCCTGCATATGCGAGGCTCGTGTCCTTTTTTTGAGGAGTTCGCATTTTATATAATATAATTTTTCCGCTAGCTATATGCTAAAAGATCTGGGTCCAAATATAGAGACCGAATTATCACTTGACGAAGGTCAAGAATTAAGAATTATGCAATCTGATCCAGCAAAATCATTAAGTCATGATCCTTCTGGTTTTTGGTGTTTCGAGACATGTGAACGATCGTTCCATTGTTGGGACACCCGGTACATCAATGTAGTGATTTCCCAGGACTCTCTCATATGCTATGATGTCTTACATCCCAATTGCACCACATGGCACGACAAGTGGTAGGGGCCAAAATCCACCCGGGGAACAGGAATCAGACGACATGTTAGTTTCTTGCCTCGGTGTCTGCCACCATTAATGTGGAAACACTGGCCATGCGTTCGCTTCCAAGTTACCTCAAGACCACCAAAAAGTCTGGGTATGTCTGCACTCTGCCCTCTGTTTCCTGCTAATTGTGTTTCCTTTCCCCTCCTTCATGGAATGTCATTTGAAATTGACCATGAAAAAGAGACGTAGAATCATGTCGAATCATCAGCTCTTGGACGATTAATGATGCCTGCAAGTGTTTTGAGCTTTGGGGCTAAAGAATTTTCAATCACACCGGTTTTCTTTTCATCCCTGGCTCTAACCAGTACAAATTCCAAATGTCAAATAAACTGAGAAATCTTAGGACTTCGGATGCTACTAGATCGAGACTCGTGGAGCTGAAGCATGGAAGCTAAGTAATCGAAAAAGGCAAATCAAAGCATATATACAAGCTTATTGACTCGTATTTTCTTCTTACAACCACGTTAATTGGTTGTCGCATACTTGTGCCTACTCAAAGTGGAAGTACATCTGGTCACCAAGCTTGCTTCGTGAAGTATCACTGACAAGAATGTTAAGAGCACCATCAATCTTCTTGAGGGCAGGCTCTCCAAGGGTGGAGTTATTTTATAGCAGAAAAGCCATTAGCAACCAGCGGCCGTGGAAGAAGGAATAAATTAGCACAAGTCATGATGCAGCCATTCTAAGGTGCCCAATGGCTGCTTGCTTTTATTGGTTTTTAACCGTTGGATGATAATGGAAAGGTAAGAGGTGTTTTGGAAAGCGTTGTTGCTCGGTGGTTTGTTATTGTTTCTTCCAAGATTGCTTTCCATTGTGAGTGGAGGAGGGATGATCGTGTCTCCTTAGACTTTCCAACCCTAAATGACATCACCATGCAAATACAATCTAGGGTTGACTTTGAAGGTAAACATGGTTGCTAGCAAGCAAAAAAAAAAAAAAAAAAAAAAAAGAAGAAGAAAACACATCAACGAAAAAACACGAAGCTGAAGTACAATAATTATCTCACCAAGTCTAACAGTCGATAATATGTATGTTTAGATCGTGGATAAAAGTTTCATTTATTTCTGTTGAGGAGAACATTGCCGCAAAATATTTCACCCTGATAAACATTCAATATTACATCTGATAACATTTTGAGTACAGTGTTATCTCATGGATGCTTGCATAAACGTTCCATGAGCACATAATTTATCATTTACGGTAGTCATGAACCTATCCCAGCCATCCATAAATTAAAAAATTCTTTCTGCATCATAGACGGTGTAGCTCTACGGACACCGCCCATATGATTGACTCTCCCATTAGGCCAGAGCAAAAAAAATATTTTCTTCATCATGGACACCATCCTTTGCGTAGAAAATATTTCCTCCATAAATTTGCTTTCTTTTTGAATTAATTAAAAAGAATGGAAAGGTAATTCTCTTACCGCTTGCGGCCATTCGGTAATTCACGAATTGTATAAGTGCAGAAGTAGCCATGATAACATCCGAAGTATTTGAGTTGGTGGAGTTTCTGGGTTTACTTCCTCATTAGCAGTGGAACCAAGGAATTAAGAATATATTGGAATGGGAATTTGATGGATGGCTCCCTTGACATCGTCTCTTCCACTTTCTATAATTAAGTTGGCGCCTTAGGATGTGGAGTAGTTTCTTGTCAATTAAGCACAGGTCCTCAAACCTCGATGTTCTTTGCTCAACATTGGGGCCACATGAACATAAAATAACATCAAATAAGATATTTAATCATGTACTTTTCATGTGGCCACAGAGCTGGCTCGTTTTTTCTTGGCCTGGATGGAGACCATGAGAGACCACCATTACTCTTGTGGTCTCAACATGAGGGACCATATATGACCTTGCTCTCTGGTCAGTGGTTTCTACAAGGGAATCGATTGCTGGGTGGTGGTTTGTCATCCAATCACTCTGGTTAGGCATGGATTAAAACTTTATGCTCACATTTTCAGTGGTCCTAGCTTAAGGCACTCGTGTGCACCCACATGATATTGGAGAATATATGTTAAAGAGAGTTGTGAAAAATAGCAACGAAGTCTAGAGGGCGTAGGTTTGCATAAGAACCGCAGGAGTGCCAACGTACCCCATTTGGTACGCTGAGTTGACAAGCCGTGGATCCAAGTCATCTTCCGTGCAAATCTTTAATCTTAGCGCACCAGTACATCGGCATTTAGGCGTATCTCATAATATGGGGTATCCAAACTAATCCCAAGTTCAGAGCAAAGACAGCAACCTGTGAATGAGGTAGCAACGACTGTGGAAGGCTACACGGTTGGAACTTGGAATATGGTCATGAGAAAGGCTTTCTATACCAGAGAATTAGTCAGAGAAGGGCTATTATGCACGTTGGTAGAGGAGTACTTGTTATGATTTTGGTTAATACTCAGCCCCAATGCCTAAACATTTCCTACGAGTTGGACTATATGTTGATAGGTAGCTAGCCAAAGTCATTCCTCTAATTAATGGATGCTAGTCGTTGCAATTAATAAAGCACAAGATAGCACGTACTATACAACCAAAGTTCCATGCCACCAGGAAAAAGTTGATAGGCCAAAAGAAATCCAGGCGAATGCCTGTTTCTCACTTTACACCATGACTAATATGTCCCACTCCTCCATAAATTAATTCTTGTTTCTACTCTATCTTCTTTCCATCCAAAGAGTCCTGACACTTGAAGACCGGTCACATTGAGAAGGGATTTAAAATGGGACCAACTAACACGGATAACCTCTCTCAAAAAAAGTTGATCGACGTTCAAACCTGCAGATTTGGAGGGGCACGTACAAAGAACACAAGCTGCAATTCCATGCTGTATCTATTAGGCAATGCATCGTCTGGCTCATGGATCATATAAATAAACAAAGATGGCAGAGACATAGGCGAGGGTAAACAAATCCAAAAGAACATAGCACCAAATTCGAACCCAAGGCAGTATGATCGAAAGAAGCGAAATGAACGCCATGATCTGCCTCCATGTCTGTTCCTACTTGTTAGATATGTGCAATCAAATCGGAAGAAGTCTTTCGAGTTTGTGCTCCCCAAAGTAACCAACGCAAAAACATGCTAGTTATCATACATTCTCCTGATCCTTTTCCTTGACACTGCTGCACAATATGTTCAAATTTATTTTTGTTCACTGACAAAGTTGAACATGAAGTACTACCTCAAGTTGTAGTTCCTCACGAGCAAGGAGTGCTTCTCTTATCTAGCAAAGCATGCGCATCATAGGATTGTACGGCTACTTGATTAATTAGCGAGGGTGCACAGGATTATATTTCTAACGTTACGCATGCACTACTTTTGAGTAGTGCCTCATGTCCACACAACTTTATTTAATTACGTGAATGTTCGAAACTTTCAAGTTAGGCCTCACAATTTGCTTTCTAATACTAGCAAGGCAGGTCCATGCGCGCAACTTCTCGAGATCATCATCCACTTAAGACTCATGGCGATGCAGTTAATTTCTTGAGGAGATGGACAGCCACTTGATTACCAGCTTACAATATACCATGATAATCTCCAAAAAAGTTAATATATATACATATGATAAACAAAACAGTAGAGGAGGGGAAGGAGAGGGAGATAGAATCCAGTGGATGATTATAAACGCTAACGTTCATGCAAGTACAAAGCAACATACAAACCACAAAGTCAGCATAAGAGACAGTGAGATTACAATCATCTTGTAATTGTTTGTTATGTTGTAGATTTATGCATAGATACGTAGGGTGTTGTATATACGACTTTGAGTTGACCGAATGCATGACAAGATGTATACTGGCTTGGTGCGGAATGCGACCTTTCTGTTTCCTACGCCACTTACAACATTTAGTATGATTAATTATTGATGAATGCTCATCTCAATACGAAATAATGAAGGATTTTAATAAGCTGTCCACTTCCGAGAATTTCTACACTAGCTTTCTGTTGCTCCCCGTCCCTAAACGGGTTCTAGCCTCTCATCGAGACCGGCACTATCCTGTGATCCTTCAAGCCAAAAAGTGATTCATCATCTCTCTCTCTCTCTCTCTCTCTCTCTCTCTCTCTCTCTCTGTGCCATTATAAATACCAGCATCAGGTGGATCAAAAAATTTACCAAGCTTTTCTTGGGACGCGAGCTACCATGGTGTAGTGAATTGAGCTCTCCAAGAGATTCTCACCTAAATAGGAATATCGAGAGTGTGGTAGGAGATATTGTTTCAGAGTAGCTTTATGGATATCCAGACAAAGAATATGAAAGAGGAACCCCTGCTTGCGGAGGTTTCCCTCGATTGGAGGGGCAGAACCTGCAAGCCCGACAAGCATGGGGGCATGAAAGCTGCTGCATTTGTTTTAGGTCTCTCTCTCTTCATGCTTCCCAGTCTCGAGTTCAAATTTAATAATATCACCCATGATACCTTCATGTTTTACTTTTTTCTTTTTTTGAGAACTATGATTGCTTCATAATTCAACACCTGAAGGACCAACCTATGAATCTTTCCTTTACCTAATGAGAAATGGTTTCATTCTAGCTCGTAGTCTAGCAGTGCCTAGTGGTTTGGCAATTTAGTTTAGTTTTGTAGGCTCAGATCGTTTCACATATTATATTAGTTGATATAAAAACTGTTTGCTCATCTTCTCATCCGGCCTTTTGGTTTCTGATTTTTTTTTTTTCCTTGATTTGTGGTACAATGATTAAGTTTTAGACAAAGATGCCTCCGCAGGATATCCTTCTAGAGGATGAAATTTTGTGATGACCCCAGCCTGTAATCTGGTACTTGGATTTTTTTTTTTGATCTTTGTTTTGTTCATGTGCTTCATGGTGAAAATGATGCTGAGCAAGTGAAGCTTCCTTAATATCATGCATTTGTTTTGGCTTCTATTCATCATCTTTTATCTAACCGTAGTGAATGATTTAGACGTTCCTTGCTGTTGCTTATTTTCTTGTTATATATCCTGCTATTATTATTATTATTTTTTTCATTAACAACTTGTAAGTTAAGCTGACTGAATGTCTCTCTGACCCAAAGGGGTTGAAAAGATTCAATAGTTGCGTTTATCTATGAAGTTTATTTTCGGTTTTCCTAAGCATATAGACTGACTTATGAAGTGGTTCCTTGTATCTTTCTTGTTTAGGCCTTCAAGCACTTGAAATCATGGCAATTGCTGCAGTTGGGAACAACCTCATAACATATGTTTTCAATGAGATGCACTTTCCCCTCTCGAAATCAGCAAATATAGTGACCAACTTCATTGGGACTGTTTTCCTCCTGTCTCTGCTTGGTGGATTCCTCTCAGATTCTTACCTTGGGAGCTTCTGGACCATGTTGATATTTGGGTTTGTGGAGCTCTCAGTTAAGTGTTCTCCTACAACTATAAAATTGTAATCAGAATGAGTAATTTGGCTCTAGTTATTTATTGTTTGAGTAGAATTATTTAGATAAATCAAAAGAAAAACAAAAAAACCGTTATGCAATTTAATCTAGAAAATAGTTATGTATTTTAATAGAACGTTAGTTAGTACGGCAACCAACAACAATATCTTCACCTAGAGAAGGTAGGCTCGACCACTTTCCCTTGTTTGGAATTGTATGTGTTCATAATTTTACGGGGATAGTGAAATCCTCCCACCCATCCATTAAAATCACTGCAAAAGATGAAGGATTTGTCGATATGAATGATTGTGAAAGAAAAAAAAAGGAGTCATAATAAAGGATGAGATTGTTCTTCTTACATTGGTAGATTATTATGCTACTTTTATATCAGGGCTTCATACTATTGTCAGTCCAAGCACAACTTCCTCAGCTAAGGCCTCCACCATGCAGCATGACATCTGAAGGAGACCACTGCTCAGAAGCCAAAGGTCTTAAGGCCACTATATTCTTTATTGCTCTCTACTTGGTGGCCTTGGGGAGTGGGTGCCTCAAGCCCAACATGATCTCCCATGGTGCTGACCAATTCAGGAAGGATGATCCTGATCACTCCAAGAAGCTTTCCACATACTTCAATACTGCCTACTTCAGCTTCTGCATCGGAGAACTCATCGCTCTCACGGTGATCATCTGGGTCCAGACGCAGTCAGGGATGGCTGTTGGTTTTGGTGTATCAGCAGCTACCATGGTGATGGGGCTAACTAGCTTGATTTGTGGTATGTTCTACTATAGGAACAAGCCCCCTAAGGGCAGCATCTTCACCCCAGTTGCGAGAGTAAGATCCGATACGCCCGGCCATTCTGTTCCCTTAGTTTAATTTGCCAAATTCAGCAAATTTTGTAGTTAATTAGTTTGAGATGGGATATGAACTACAGGCACTTGCATCCTTGTTTGTCATGATTCTCAAGCATTTATTTTTTCTCAGCATATTCTATTTTCCGAATAGAAAACTGCTCATCTTTTTGTTTAATTCCTTGAGGTAATGGAGAAGACTGTATCTTTAGTGTTCCACAGATTAACATACATAATATTTCCTTTTTACGAAATCATGCTGCCTACTTTCTATTTTGTTTAATGTCGTTTTATTTTATTTATTTATTTATTATTTTTTGTTTCATGTTGATGAGGGCATAGAGACAATGGACTGATTGTTTAAGCCAGTGGTTGTTTGTTGATTATTTTACCTGAAACATTTTCTTCCAGTTCTAGCATTACAATGATTATTCTGATGCTCTTTCTACTGATAGTGCTGTTAACAAATTGTTTCTAAGTTTGTACTTCAGTGAAATTTCCCATTGGCATCTTTGTTTATGATTGTTGACGTACTGCTGGTTGTGGATATATTTTAAGCTATTGCTAGTGGCACAGACCTGTTGTAATTTTAAAAGTTGAATATTTTCTTGGATTTTCCTTTTTTTACATGAGGGAGGAGGACTAATTTTTGATCCGGGGTCATCCTCTCTGATGGTTAAAGCCGCTCTGTCTTATTGCATGACATTTCAGTGCTCTGACACTAAACAGACTAAAACTATATATTGATTGAGTTGAATTCTAAGCTTACATTCTTATGTGTTCTCATGCATTTTCATGAGTATGTGCTGTTATCCTATGTTCTTAGTAACTGATCAGGAGGAGAACTTGCAGGTGTTCTTAGATTATTATATATGTTGGTGTCATAGTTTCAGATTTGTTCAAATTCTTATATATCATTTTAATTGGCAGGTTTTAGTAGCTGCGATTACCAAGAGAAAGCAAGTTTGCCCATCTAATACCGAATTGCTTCGTCGAAGCATAAACAGTGCTAGCGACCGCATAATGATTCCAGGTCTGGAGATCACTTCCAATGCCACCAACCTTATCCACACTGAGAAATTCAGGTTAGCATGCATACATGCAGTCATGCTCTTGTTTCCAAGTTTGATTTCCAACTACATGAAATCATGAACCACACTAATTTCCCCCCTTGAAACAAGTGTATAAAATTAATTTCTACCAAAAAAAAAAAAAGAAGAAGAAGAAGGTGCATGAATTGTATAGCAAATTTAAGTCCGTGTAGGTAAAAGCTTCATTACATAGTTGTAAGGGTCCAAAGCTCATTTGAATCCTAAACTTCATCTGATCAAAGACGTCTGAAACCTTTTTTTGGATGTCATAACATAATTTCAGGTTCTTGGACAAGGCATGTATCCGAATCCAAGATGGTTCTAATAGAACGGAGAGCCCATGGAAGCTATGCACCATGGCCCAAGTAGAGCAAGTGAAGATAATATTCTCAGTGATTCCCATATTTGCATGCACCATTATCTTCAACACCGTCCTAGCTCAGCTGCAGACCTTCTCAGTCCAGCAAGGAAGCTCAATGGATACCCGACTCACCGAAACATTCCATATTCCCCCGGCTTCGCTCCAATCTATCCCATACCTCATTCTCATCATCCTGGTGCCGATCTATGAGATGGTCTTCGTCCCTCTCGCTCGCAAGATAACTTCGAGGGACTCCGGTATCTCTCCCCTCCAACGCATCGGTATCGGCCTCTTCACGGTGACCTTCTCGATGGTCTCAGCAGCATTGGTGGAAAACAAGAGGAGGGAGATGGCTGTTGGTTCGAACAAGCAGCTCTCCATCTTCTGGATTGCTCCACAGTTCCTCATATTTGGTCTCTCAGAGATGTTCACAGCTGTGGGCCTAATTGAGTTTTTCTACAAGCAGTCCTTGGCAGGGATGCAATCCTTTCTAACAGCCATGACTTACTGCTCCTACTCACTTGGGTTCTTCTTGAGCTCTCTCTTAGTCTCACTGGTGAACAAGGTCACCTCAGGACCTTCTGGGAGGGGCTGGCTCAGTGACAGCAACCTAAACAAGGATAGGCTGGACCTTTTCTATTGGCTCCTGGCAGCACTTAGCTTCCTTAATTTTTTTAACTATCTCTACTGGTCTAGATGGTATTCTTCTTCCTTTATTTTTTTAACTCTCTCTACTGGTCTAGATGGTATTCATATAATCCATCTTTAATCCCCGGTCCTCAAAATGGGACTTTTGTTGAAGAAGAGTTTCACTTCACTTCCTCAAAGCTTGTGGAACCTAAAGATAATACTTTTGTGAAATGGCACAACCTGATACTTGTGGACCTCGTCCATGTAGCAAAGAGGGTTAAAAAAAAAATACGAGAAGAAGAAGAAGAAGAAGTAGGCATGGAGATGCCTCTGTTAGGTTTGGATACAACTTAGTGGGATGTTGGACTGATGACTCTTGTTTTCTTTTGCTTCTTTAATAATTGACCGTCCCAGAGAAGACCTTTTAAGGCCTTCAGGTCTTTGATTTGTTGTGATTCCATGGATATCTGGACAGATGCTGCATTGTAAAAAGTAAAGGGGCGTTCAAAGGAGGTTTGGTCTAATTGTCGCAGCAAGATTCGGTGCACTACTTTTCCCCACTTTTTTCTTTCACTGTTATTGTCATCAAAAGACCTTTCACCTTTTTTTCTCAATGTGTTACAGCAAGAGGCCAACCAAGCCATATATACTTTAGATTACTTTCATCAAGGGATGAAGACGCTGATACCCTCTCGAAGTCTCAAATACATATGTTGAGATTTGATGTGAGATGATAAGATCCAGGGGTTAATTTACTTGTTAACTTAGCACTAGACTGCAAAAGCTTAAGCTACTAGGAAAGGAGTTGACGTTATATGCATATCAGGCCTTAATGCACCCCTCACATGCAGCCCTGACCATGCATGTGAAAGCAGGGGGTGAAATTAGCTTGGATTGGGATTTGAACCCATCCACACACACACACACACACACACATATATATATGGTTCTAATACCATGTTAAGTTACCATTTGATCCCAAAAGCTCAGACTACCATGAAAAGAGTTGATAATAGATATCCGGCCTCTATTCTCCTATCTATGGAATGGTTGTCTAGGTGTGTTAAACTTTTGATTTGAGATCCCTTTGGCCTCTATAGATCTTTTTCTTTTCCTTAAAACATCATCTTTTCTGATAACAAGATAGAGGATAGCCTCCACCTAAGTAACAACTAGTGCTTCATTCTTGCAACCATAATAAGATCTTTAGTAAATTCCAGTTATTGCTCAAGCACCAAAATGCCACAAGTTCAAGCATGGCAACATGAAGCTAATCTCACCAACTTGCCAAGTTGCCTAGTTCATTAGAGGCTAGTACTCAATGAACTAGGTTTGAATCATACACAGCGATTTTCTTCTAGACTTGAGATAGAGACTGATTTCTTTCAAACTTAATGTCAAAATTAGAAGCATATTGATAAGTTATATTGGGGTTAAATTTGCAAGACTGAAGTTTTTTTAAGATGGACAAAATTGAAACTATGGAGCAATCTTGCTTCTTCCAAATTAATGTAATTGCTTAATTACTCAAGCCTGTCAGATTACCTTGGTGAATTTCGTCATTAATTCGACTCCTAACCATCGGCTGGCTGCTAGTTGGATTCATAATAGTATTTTAAATGATTTTGCCTAGTGTATTAGAAATTTTTTAGGAAAAGGCGATGGTCATAGTGATTTTTTTTCATTATATGGACTATAATTGTATTATTTGCCTGTGGCACTGCGCTAACTTGCTATTTAACCCAGGTGGGCCAAAGTGGCTATGATGGTCTGCCACATTCCCAAAAGTCTTCAGTGTCATCCTTTTATCTTTCTTTTTACTTTTTGTTTTTAACCTTATTCCTCATGCCGGTCCCATCCCATTCTTTCCATCGATGCCATAGATAGTTGTGACGGTTGAAACTTGAAAGTGATTGAATAAACTTGCCGCTGCTTCCGGACTTCATCATTTTATATTTGGCATTAGATCCTTAAATCTGTATAAGTAATCTAATATATTTTTTATATAAAACTAAATACATACTTGCATGGATTCTTGTATACTCCTCCAATTTAAGTTCTAGAATCATTGCCAGGCTATGGATTCAAATCTAATAGTAAATACTATAAATTCAATCATAAATATCATGATCAAATTATGATCAGTTCAAATAGACCTCTATGCTGTAGTATTCTCTAATTCATATAAATTATGAACCATATTTGCTGTAATGCACACCATTTTTTATAGCACAAGACTTAACTTAAAAAAACTAGCTAAAAGAATTATTAGAGATCCTTGGTTCAATATAAATACTAAAGATCTACTCAATATATAGCTGATATAGGATTAAATATATGCTCGCATGGATCCTCACATAAGTAATCATTTGTGAGAGCAATTATGTGTTCAAATACATGTTTGGCTCCTGTACTGGAGGGTGTATCCTGTTGGCTCTACAGCAAATCCTCGAAGAAATATTCTTCCGAACCTCAAAACCCTGAGAACAATTCCAGTGAGATTTTAGCAGCAACAAGTCTTTTTTTTTTTTTGGTTATAACTTCTATTAATATATATAGTTTGTGTTTAAAGATGCCTCATCTGTATGGTCTGTTAAAGTCCATTCCGATCCAAGTTGGATCGCAGGAATTTTCTGCAACATGTATAGATAGCAAAACTTTTAAAGGTCACTTTTTATTTTTCCCGAATGAAATGAGAGGGATCTTGAGTTACCTGCATGGAAAATTTTAACCCACAAATTCAGTTAAAGCTGATATGCAATAGGTGAAGCAAAAATTATCTGTCCAAATCTGTGCGTTTCTCCTCACGTATACACAATAAATAGTTAATAAGTTGCATATAGACACTACAGAATTAGAATCATAATCTTTAATAAATTTGATTTTTAATTAAAATTTGAATTTTAGTAGCTCTTTGGTTGCTAATAAGAGAATTCAAAATTGAAAAAAAAAAAAAAAAGCAAAAAAAAGAAGAAGAAGAAATTAAGAGAGAAAAGCATGAATTTGTAAAATGCTGTTAAAATAGAAATCTTTAGTTGCATGATTCTAGGACTGACTTGAAATTTCACCACACAACCAAACATTCAGCATCCCAAAACAAAATCATGAATGATAGTTTAACATATGAAATAATGTCACGCATTTTCTATGTATCCAAAGTGACACCGCGTGAAATTAGCCCTCTTATTTTGTTTAATCTCTCTGCATTATTGAATTATTTCTTGTACTCTTTCATCTAATCACCGCTGCGGAGTTGGATGAACCCAAAAGTTACACAGCTGATTTTAAGAGTACTATGTGCCCTGATCACAGCAGTTTTCTTCAATCTATTCTCACCTGTAAGTAGAGTGGCCCAAGGCCAATCCCTTAATTCAATGCCCTTCCAAAAGTGATTGCCTACTGCATAAGCTTTGGAAAATAGCTCAAACTACATGGAATGCATAGCTACATAGGCCTAGGACCTAGCCTCAAGCATGGTTGGACTAAAACCAAGGCCTGGAAATGAAGCTTAAGCCTAGGCCTGCAGGCCTGAAAGGCCACAAAATCTTCATAGATACACAACCAATTGGCACCCAATAAATTACATATCCATATGTTAAATGGTGAGATTTTTATGTAATCTTTATTCACTGATTCTAGTGTTTGATTGGACATTATTAAACGCTTGAGCTCCTAGACATCCATGGACTCAAATATGCACCAATTTTATGCAAGTATGTACAGCCTGTAGGTAAGATGCAGTGTTGTCTTAGCACATGAAATGTTGCTCATATGATGTTAAATAGCTTTCGAGCATTAACTAAAATTGATCACTTGCCATGCTATCACCAAGCAATTCATAGAAAATTTAGCAATCCTATAACTTATGGTAGTTTTGACAACTATTCTTTGTTTGGTTCAAGTTTCTCTCCAACCTTCATACTGAAATCAATGCCCAGATGGATACTCCAAACTCCTATTTCTAACAAATGACAAATTACTGTAATTTTTTATCCTGGATCAAGTTTGAGCTTTGGCTTTAATGACATATCTCCTGTTTACTACTCAGAGACATCCTTTAACTTGTGCTTCTATAAAATGTACAAAGCTCAAATTAGAAAAATAGTAATGTTTAACAACAAGCATTTACATCCAAAACAGTAGAAAATGGGATCCTAGCCTTCGGTTTCCTACATTAGCAATACCTACTTATGTACCAAACTCTTTGTTGAAGAAAGCAAGCACTTCATGACTGCAACCTGTTCCCCTTGGAATCTGAGGATGGTTTGACATGAGAACAAATATTTATGCTCATAAGATATGCTGAAAGTTCAGCTAACATCCATATTGATTACTGAATGTTAGAAAATTAAAAAAAATACAAATAATGAATATATATATATAAAAAAAAATTATCAATCTTTCATATGAATTAAATAAATCTCGATGAGTCATAATACTGAAATCAATACATTATTTTATGCTTTGTGAAGCTTTGAACTTGGCCAATGAAGCACTCATGAATTGGAGAATTGTCTTTCGAGAAGAATAAATTGGAGATTTTTCTGAAGCATGTTGAGTAACCATCCTGCAAAACTGCCGAATTTATGCATGCTTATTATTCATGCATGGTGACTGATATCTGGCATCAACTCCCTTACAACCCACAACCCCAACGCCACACCCATCCCACCCCACCTCTCACACATAAAGCATGAGATAAGTTCACATGAATGGCCTTGCAAACTGAATCATTGCAGCATTAGAATGGTTAAGCTAGGCTCTTGTTCTTAATTTTAATGTTGCACTGAGGATTGATGATTAACCCTAACTGTTATGTTTCCTATATTTCTCCTAAAAAATCTTCAGAATTTTTAGTAATTTCTAATGTTGGCACATTTTCTATTATAGTGTTCGGTCTCCCAACAATCTCTTTCATGCTTCTCACAACATGATAGCCACAAACCTAGATATGGTGGTATAAATCCCTTGTTAAAACCATGTTGTTGCTCCAAGGCTCAACCAAGACCGTGTTCTTCTACCTTGCCTTCATTTCTTGATCCAAATATTTGGATTTAAGTATTTTTGATGAGTGGATTCATGAAGACGGGCAGCGAAAGGCCACCGCAGTCTGAAAAGAAGACAAGGAGAAGACCATTGCCAGGAAAGGCAATAGTTGTGCTCTGCATGGCAAGCTTCTTCATGGGCTTGCTCTTCAGCAACCGAAGGGTGGTCTTGCCATTGGAAACTAGAGAGCAAAGAGCTTCCACCACTCGAGAGTCAAAAATCTCTCTCATAGCACAAGATTGTGAGCATAAGCATGTATATGTTTTCTACTAGTCCAATGCATTTAAATTGTTAACAGTAACTTTTGTTGTACAAAATCATGATTCATGATAATTAAATTCCTCCAACATATATATATATATATTTGTAGAGGCTTGGTGAGAGCAATACAAAGGATATCATGGGAGAGGTCTCAAAAACTCATCAAGCAATTCAGTGAGTTTAATATCTTCTTTGTAGCTACACGTTCATCTAAGCTTATGCACCTTATCTCCAGGAATATAGTACGAGACACACATTTTATTTCAATTCAGGCACTATGATTTTTTTTTTTCTTCCTTTTTAGGTCCCTGGACAAATCGATCTCTTCATTGGAGATGGAACTAGCAGTAGCTCGAACAAACCAAAATGGAGGCCAGGCATCACATGGAGGAGCCACCATGGGGTCTGATAAGGGACTTAAGAAGGCATTTGTAGTAATTGGAATAAACACTGCATTCAGCTCCAAGAGGAGGCGTGATTCGATTCGAGAAACCTGGATGCCAAGAGGTCCTAATTGCTCCCACTCTACTATATTTTTTTAAAAAGGGAAATAAATAATCCTTTATTTTGGACTCGTGGTGCAATTCCTTCATCAAATATGAGTATAAAGATGATGAAACCATCTCTGCAAATCTTTTTACAGGGTCTAAGCTTAAGAGACTAGAGGAGAAGGGGATTGTCATACGATTCGTGATCGGTCACAGTGCCACACGAGGTGGAGTTCTCGACCGTGCAATTGATGCAGAAGATGCCGAGACAAAGGACTTCCTAAGGCTTGAGCACGTGGAAGGATACCATCAGCTCTCATCCAAGACAAGGGTGTACTTTGCCACAGTTGTGTCCATATGGGATGCTGATTTCTATGTTAAGGTTGACGATGATGTGCATGTTAATCTTGGTGAGCCTTTTCTATCATCTTTCTTGCTATTTTTATTTACAATTTCGTGTAAAATTTATAAGCATAAAAGATTGTTGAGTTCTCCATGGAAGAATAAAAGACTTGAAAGAATGTAGCAATAAAAAATGCAATACAAGAGAAAGATATGATAACCTAGTAAAGATATAGATCAAATCCCCCTAGTTTTCCTACTTTACTAGTGATAGTATATAGAAGGCAAAATATACATAATGACTAGATGAATACAGGCCATCCTTCCTCGGCTCTACTCTAAATCCCTGACACAGCCATAGTTAGACCTCAAGTCTAGAGCCCATCATAGCCTACTAAGAGATCAGGATGCTGAAACCAAATCGAGCTTAGGTTGGCACAGGGAAAATCAAGGACAAACTATAGAGCCAATATGTGCTTCACTCCTTGAAATTTATTTGTTTATTAATGTAAAACAAATGCTTCCAAGCTAAGAATTATAGTCCTGCTTTCCACAAATGCAATTGGCAATCAGGACTAAGACTAATCTGCAAAAAGAGAACAAATAAATTTGAAGCAGAACTCCTTGGGTCTGTCAATGTAAGAGATACTATTACTCCTCTTCCTTTCTATCAATATCTCTGAATCAATTATAATCTAATATTGTAGGCATGCTAGTGACCGCGCTTATTCGTTATCGAGCTAAACCAAGAATTTACATTGGCTGCATGAAGTCTGGACCAGTTCTTTCGCAGAAGTTAGTAAAAAGAATCCATCAGCACCGAGATATAAAGTTATGTTCTCTTGACAGTTTTTCTTAATCTTTTGTTGCAGAGGAGTGAAATATCATGAACCAGAATTTTGGAAATTTGGAGAAGAGAGAAATAAATACTTCAGACATGCCACCGGCCAAATCTATGCCATCTCTAAAGATCTTGCTGCATATATCTCCATAAACGCGTAAGCATGCATCCTTCATTAATACTTTTACAAAGATGATATTAATGTTTCTACCTTTCAGTTTTGCTGTTTTCATTAATTTGATGTCTAAAATCAAACAAGCAAATCGAAATATCTTGTTAGGTTCAAAAATTAGATTCACATAAGAAATTTCCTATAATCATCTCATATATCATATTGGGTTAAGGCAAAATATCAGTGGAAGAATTGATACTTTAATTAGAGTTTTGTAGTTAGGCAACCTCAAACATCCTTCTTAAAGAATTAAAGTTCAACAACCATTCCACTCCTTCGAATGGTTTAATTAGGATGTAATTGAAGAACAACACAGCTCAAGCTTCAGCACTAAGCTCAGCAGTTCTCTCCAAGATGCTGAGTCACTTCATAAACCGATATTATTATATAGCAAAAACAAATTAAAGAACAAATCTTACTATTGAGCCTAGCCGCTGAAGATCTATTCTAAAAAATGGGCCTACCCTAATTTGCCCAACAGAGACTAGGCTTCACAATCAGCAAAATAAAAGCTTTCTAACAGTTGTAAATGCCCACTTGGTGAGATTCATGTTCCCACCATAATTTAAATTAAACTTCTTACCAGTTCCAAACTTCTTTGTCAAAACCAAATGTTCACTCAAAATAACTATATCCTATTTAAAATAGGAAATATGGCAACATAGACTCCTCCTCAGAGCCTAAAGTTCTTGATTTATCCTTTTTTTTCCATGAAAAAGGGGAGGGGTCCAAGACTCAAAACTTTTACTCGACTAACGTACACAAATCCTGTTCTAGTAAGGACTCAAAACAATCACAATCTTAGTAGACTGGCCATGACAGAAAGAATGACTTGATGTTGGTGTTGGGCTTGGAATGATGGTCCACACTCTCTCTTATTGTGAAGTTTCTATAACAACTCCATAAACAGGGACTCCATTGCCTCATGCTTTCCAATGTCTGAGTCGGAGCTTACAATAACTTCCAATAATGCTTTGTCACATCTTATTTGATTCAGTCAAATCTGTAACATTGAGCTAGTATTAACCAGCTTGTACTTTTGCAAACATAACAGTTAATTAAATCGAGTCTGTACTGTTCTCAGAAAGATTTCAACCCCAAGTTGCCATTAGAACACTGTAAAATTAAAGAAAAAAGAATAAATAAAATAATTGGTTGATATACTACTACTTCTATTATCAAAGAGTAAACTTGTTTTTCTAGTGATGTAATCCATTTGACAAAAATGAAAACTTAGATGAGGAAAATATAAGATGAGACTAAGAATTGAAAACCATCTAAAGACATGGATTACATAGTACTGAATACAAAGAGCATCATGAAAATTTCAATAACCTTAACCCCTTCTCCACCTTAGAAACCTCACATAAAGTCTTTGACAATATATATATATAGCTGATCAGCTCAAGCCTAAGCTTGAAATGCCTATTTCTCTCAAGATCACAAAAATCTAACCAAACAACTGATGAAAATTTATTCTTCAACTCATTTTACCGGAGGTCAAAGTCTATCCCCCTAGCTCTTTGGGTGAAACTACTATCATCCACCCCTTCATCCAATACATAAAACTTTTGATATCAATCAGATTAAAACTACATTCATCTTAACTTTGTGCGTTTGAAGTATTTATTTATTTTTTGAGGCTCATGTTATTCATATCGAGAAACTCCTGCAGCATGAAATTTTAAAAAAAAAAAAAAAAATCAAATATTGGTAATCATTCATAAAGAAGGTATAATTGATCATGCACTTCAGTAAGAAGGTATGGTAGAGAAGTACCACAAGATAGATTATGTAAAGCTTAGATTTATATAAAAGATGATTTTTTTTTTTTTTTTTTTTAACATATGCTATTGATTACTTTAAATTTTATAGGCCGATATTGCATAGATATGCCAATGAAGATGTTTCCTTAGGCTCGTGGTTGATTGGGTTAGAAGTCGAGCATATTGATGATCGAATGATGTGTTGCGGGACACCACCAGGTATATCAAATAAGTATATTTGAGTTTTGAATTTGGATATGATTTTTTTCTCCAAAATATAGATGTTAAGTATTAAAAAAAATTAAAAGAAATGTAACCATGACAAAATTATGAAAATATGGCAAGAATAATGTACTACAATGTGGAAAGTTATATTATAGGTATTAACCTTATCAGTAGCTCTTGACAAGAAACCTAACTGCACATGGCAAATAAACAATTTTTGTCCTTTATAATTTAAACACCACTTTAATATAGCTTAACTATTTTGATTAGTTATTGAACTTAACCATATTAATTACGAGCTATTAAGAAATTTATATTTCTACTGTTCATCTTTTTTTAATTCAATATAGACAAAATTATTTTTATTGGTTTTACTTTTCCATCATGATAGAAAAAGATAGACCGGTCACTTTATTATCATTTTTTTTAAAAAAAAAAGCTCATTTAAGGTGGTGATATACCTACCTAAAGAGTTAGACCGAAGGGATGAGCCTAATGTTACTTCTAAAGGGTAACCACTTTAGGCGAACTCCCCCCCCCCCTCAACTCGAGTTTGACCATGTGAATATGTGGCATCAAATTACTCATCAAAAAATTCAAATTTTTCAAGTAGCAACTTTTTATTATTGAAAAATATTTATTTAGTTTGACAAACATGCATTAGAATTTTAATATATTTTCTTTCATGATTATATATGTCAGATTGCGAGTGGAAAATGCAAGCTGGAAATGTTTGTGTGGCATCATTTGATTGGTCATGCAGTGGGGTATGTAAGTCAGTGGAGAGGATGAAAGATGTTCACAATACATGCGGAGAGGGAGATGGAGCAATTTGGAATGTTGTTATTTAGTTGAGTTAATACATTTACTTACTACCTATTGAGTAAACTAATAAAAATAGATGCAACATACAAATATTTTCTTTTTTTGATATGGCTAGAAAGAAACATAGTTGCTTGGAAAAAGTATGATGTCAATGGCATGCTTGAGTGTAAAGGTTAAACTTAGTGCTTGGCCTTCAAAAAAATCTTGATGTCAATCAATAAGAGAGCTTGTAAGTAGTAGATTAGAAGAAAGAGGGCCACTTGTTTTTGAGTTCTCTATATGATTAAAGTATCTTGCCAAATCTAATTAGTTAGTATCGATAACGTGAGTTAGACTATTCGGTGCATAAATCTATTAATCAATAATATAATAGTTTCACTTATAGAAATACTTCTTCTAGAAGTTTCCAATGTAATGTTATCAAAATTTTTTTAATCATGTTTTGCTTATATCTATAAACTATTAAATTAGTCTAATTTTATAAAAAGTAAGTTAGACTCGAGATAGAGGGTGAGTCTTGGCACAATGTTGTAGTTACTTCATTTTGAATTGGATGTCAGGGGTTCCAAAATAATAGCTTTTTAGTGCATAGGGGTAAGGCTACATACATCTAACCCTCCCCAAACGTACGATAATAAGAGCCTTGTGTATGGGGCCACCTTTTCTCTAAGCTTAACTCAACGTATGCTAACTTTGGAAAATGTGTTCACTTTTCAATCAACAATTAAAAGAAGATATAACAAACTCTTATCTAAAAGTTAGAAATGATATTTTATCTCAGGAACAAGCACTTGTCTAAAATTGTATTATAGTATTGTCTCCATGAAAAAATGAATTAATTATTTTCATTTATACAAGTATCTAAGAGTCATTGTATTAGCAAGTTATTTCAAGGATTGAAACATATCTTTTTAATATCTCAATTATTTCATAATCAATGTTTGTTTTTGATGAAATTTTTCAATTTAGTTGTCACACCCCAAATTCGGGACATAATATGGCCATGCTATCGAAAGGTATCACTTTCAATAACATGAAGCTTATCGATCATAATCAATTAAATTCTATCATAATTAAAATATAAATAAAAACTTAATTTAATTATTTATTAAATAATCAAATAAAAATTAGTTTAGAGCATTTAAATTCATAATCAAAATCAAACTCATATCTCAAAATCATAATTAAATAACAATAAGTTCATAATCATCCAATAAACTAAGTTTAGCTACATAATTTTCAAACTTGCTACGCAGATCTTCAAGCCTGGATCCTTCATCGATCATAATCTTAATCCTCTGTAAAGAAAAAAAGGATATGAGCTATACTAGCCCAATAAGTAAAATCTATACTTTCTTACCAGATCAAGCATAAATTTTTTTATGATAATATAATATTTAAAAAATAATAAATATTATAAAAATAAAGTATTTCATAGATCATAATATAAAACAAGTCATAAAGTTAATTATGCATGCTTAAATCATGAAATTTTGTAAACATGATTCATAAATCATTCTTATCAGATATTCATATCATATTTCAAAATATTATTCATAAATATTCATGCTATGATCACTTTATACTTATGATAGGGCCAGTGTTCTTAATCGATAATTTTTTATTTTGTATGCCAATTTTATATCCGCTGGTAGGGCTTGTATTCTTATGGATACTAACTTCATATGTCAACCTTCCCATAGAAATTCATTTATAGCTACCTAAGAGCCTTTAAAATTTTTATTTTTTTCTTAAAATATACTTATACTTAGATAAAAAAAAATATTAAAATTCATGTTTCATAAGACATGTTATTTTTATAAACTATATTCATGAAATCAATGATTATAATAAAACATGCTTTCATACCTCATATGCTAATTCTTATTTTATAAAAATATAAATTTATAATAATAGTTTATTTACATAAAAAATATGATAATTTAAAAATAAATAAAAAGTATAAGATCCACTTATCTCGATCTTCCTAAATCTTCAGGCTTCATTAGAAAAATCAGATAATCCTATTTTAAATACTAATTTATAATTAATTTTTATTCATTAAATTAAATAAAATTAAATAATAATAAAAGAGATGATTGATCGGATGATTAATCCGATAAGCCTTCTGGATGCTAAATCGATTCAGATCATCTTGTCAGATTCAATATGGATCCCTAAAAGAGAAAGACATGACTTGGTACTAAAGTCCCTAACGAAAAAAAATAAAGAGGAGAGAGAAAGTGGAGAGAGAATGCAATCATGATTAGGATCAGCAAGAATCATGTCAGGATAACTTAATGTGGGTTAACTATGATCATATTCTATGAATTTCTTGCAAAAGTTGGATTGAGATCCAACCTACTGCATGTTTTTCAAAGCAATCTTCAATCATCTTGATTTTATCTTATGTTCAACCTAGGATTCATGTTGTAGTTAGAGAGAGAGAGTAAAGCCCTAGAGCGAGAAGGAGAGAGAGGAGAGAGAAATTTTTTCTCTCTCTTTTCTTTTCTTTTCCTTTTTCCTTTCTTTTCTTTTCTTCTTCTTCTTTCTTTCTTTTCTTTTCTTCTTTTCTCTCTTGGTCGAACAAGAAAGGACGGGGGTTGGTGGTCGTGATGGCTAGAGGTCGGAAGACCAACGGCAGACCACGGTCGATGGTGGTAGAGCAAGGGATGGCCGGCAGCATCATCAGTCGATGAGAATCAAGTAAAAAAAAAAAAAATAAGGGATCCTTCTTCCAATGTTTTTCGATCAAATCGATGGCCGGCGGTGAGACTTGGGGCTATGGGAAGATGAGAAAGAGAGAAAGGAGGAAGGATTAGGACCTTATCTTGGCTCCTATGGTATTATCGGCTTTGATCTTCGGTGAGTACAATAAAAGTAGACCGCAGCTTCAATCGGAAGAAAGGGAGAGGAAGAAGAGGGGAGGAGGTCTAGCTTGTGGCTTTGGGAGATGGAAGGGGAGATTTAAAGGGTGGAGGGGAGGCCGAATCCTCCCTGGATTCAACTTCCCCTTTGATGAAGTTGCATAGAAGAAGAATGGAAGTCTTCTTCATTTCTTTTTCTTTTTTTTTTAGGTTATTACATTAGTTGTACAAATATTGATATTCGGAGATTATAGTAGTGAAGAATATAGAAACAAAAATTATCGGTGCTCTATTAGACAATATCAATATCTAGACAGATTTACAAACTCAAATCAAGCAAGTCACTTAAATATAAATTCAGAATAATTAAGTTTTCTGACAACAATGAGTTGCATTGATCCTACTTTGGAATTCCATAATTTCATAAGCTTTTGTTGTAATTCTTTAACTAATAATAGTTCACTTATATGCTATTCACAAGTTTTATCATGCATTTTGTTTCTTCACATATTCTATATAAAATATTAGGTCAAATAAAAGATTATATAGCATGATGTAACAATTAGATAAATTTTCTCTTTTATTTCTTTGAACATCAATATGTAGGATAGTAGTAGGCTATAACAAGGGATGAGAGTAGGTTCATTTTTTGTATATTACAGGATATGTTGGTCTGCTCAATCACTAGTTGTAATACAATAATTTTTTTCTAATATTTGGAAGGGTTAATTCCTACCTTAGCGCCCTTATTCCCACCTCACCCTAGCCATAATTAAGAGGGGCTTCAACCAAAATTGAACCCTCATCCTCTTACCCAAGTGGCAAAAGATGATATTATCCAAACTAAAGTTTGTTGGCTAATATACAAAAGTGACTTAGAACTAGACTTCTCCAAATCAATATTAAATTGAATAGGATATGAACTCTTACCAAATCGAATAAATATATATTTAGATACTTATGTACTGCTATTGTCCTTTTCATTGGCCTTGGTTTCTACCATTTATACATGTCCTATAAATGTCAAAAACTTATTTGAGGGAAGGAAGAGAGATCTACCAAAGCTACAATTACCCAAGTTTAATTTGTTGGGATGTGCTACCCAAGATTCAAACTTAAAACCTTAGGTTGCTAAAAAAGGAATATGACCACTAGGTCAAGCCTTAGTTCAAAAAAAGAGAAAAGAAGATCAAATGTCATATATTTCTAAAGGAACTCCAAAAATAAATAACTAAATCATTATTAGACTACTCAACAATAACTATATCCACTCTAGATTTGATTTAAGCTTGACTATGTAGAATCATATTTCATCAATACAAAGTGAAAATAGGTACTTTGAAAGATTACATGTGGCCAAAGATGATAATTATAGTTTGTCAAAGCAACACTAATATAATAGGGAAAGAAGAACTAACCCTAAATGGGAGACATAGACAACTTTTTTTGCAAATATATAATAAAACCCTTCATGAACCTTTGGTGCTCATTGAAGGTACACTATGGGATACAATTATTATTTTGAGGTCTATATTTCAAAACAATGAATATATCTTACTATTGGTAATTGGCTAGGTGGAGATATACTCAATTTGTAGCTGGTTGGAAAGGATTTTTTCATTGTGTACTCAAAAAGAATAGTTAGGTGAGGCAAAGGAAATTTATCAAAGTAGGACTTAACTAGTTAATAATTAGTAGCTATAGTTTATGTGATATACCACTCGTCAAAGACATTACATTTCAAAATGAGTGTAATTTATGAAGTAGAATATCATGATAGTGGTCTCGATGAAACTCAACTATAAAATACATTTTCTATAGCATGGTGACCTATTAGAAATGCCAAACTTTATAGTTTTATCATTAAAAGTTTTCATTTCGAATCAAATAGTTACTCATGAGGTAGCAGTACAAGGCCTACTTTCCTTTTTAGCTTTTTTTTCTTGAAAATATTATCTTTTCATTAGAACATATCTGCTCAAAAAAATATTGACCAATAATTTATCTACCTATAGAGTGCAGACTATAGCAGAGGCATCTCTGGATGAGAGTATCAAGTTCTATTCTATGTTCTTTAGAAAATGCTTTATGCTTGGTGTACATAGATCCTTTTTTTTATTTTACAAATGCTTATGAGTAAAAAATGTAATATAACTTTTCACAAACTATTGACCTTATGAATGGTGCACAAATTTTGTCCCTCTATTTAGCAACTGAATGTTATTCTTAGGCAGTGTATCCTCAAATATTTGGATCTGAATATTTATAGTATAGCTAATTATATGAAATTCAATAATACTTCAACTAAAACACCGTTCTGACTTGTAGAATAGCACACTAATCAAAGTCAATTGATCATGCCAACTCAAGATCCAAAACAAACAATAAACGCAAAAAAAAAATTTGTAAAGAATTATGAAAAGAAAATAATTATAGAAGAAAAAAATGGAAGAACAAATAAATTTATTCAAGAAAATAAAGGCCAAAAATAATAAGTTTACGCTTCTCATAAAAGAGTCTCCACATATAAAAATAATATCTCTTCTCTCTTTCTTCCCACACCTCTCTTCCATACTTTTCCATTGCCAAATAGGATACCAAAGGTCATTTTAAATAGATCACCATGTAGGTGGGATATTTGACTCATATTTGAACTAAAAAATCAAAAATCTACTAAAACACAAACTCTAAACTAGATAGAGTGACTTTTAGAATATAGTTCTATTTGAAATAGGACACACAAAATAATTAAGTAGAGTCATAAAGTCATTTACTAATGACCAACTAAAATAGAATTAGAATTAGAGTAGGACTTGGCAATGAATCTTAATACTTTTCCTCGTTATAAAGTTCATATCAATAATACTGACATGAAATGTCATAGTAGCTATTGCCATCATTGCCATAGTAATAGCAATATATAACAACTTATCGAACCAAAAATTGAATAGAAAAATTTTTGTGGGCTCATATCCATCGGCTCATACTCTTCGATACCTATGTTGAAGATAATGATGTCTTACAACACTATCTCTCGACTCTAACTCTATGATCATAATACCAAAATTTTTTGAAGCATCCAGCTTATTTTAACAAATATCGAGTAACCAGTTATATTTACTACTTAGTAGAGGTGCACCGGCCATTACTTGCACATCTATGAAATCAACACTAAAATTTTAGATCTATTCACATATCTTGACTTGAGCAGCTTCAAGTATCTATATATAATTGGCTTCTTCTGAACATTGAATCAAATCTTTATTTGTAGTCTTTTAATATCTCAACTTTGGAGTAGCTTCAAAATTAATTGATGTATCAAAAATCTTATTGAATATTAAGACACAATAAAAATCATCTCCACCAAGCATACATTCTTACTACTTAATCTTTGAAACTACTTCAAAATTAATTAGTTTTTCATTCTTACGATTGACTAAGTTTTCATAAGAAATATCCATATCTTGCATAGCTTCAACATAAGGCTCTTCCACATGATTTAACTCCTAAATATGGATCTCCATGATCGGATCAACTGTAGCATTTTTTGACTCTTCTTAAGCAATTCTAGAATCATCTAGTCCTTCAAACAATATCTACTTGATTATGCTCCTCCTGCTCTAGATTCTCTTCTAGACTTGATTGATCCTCAAGCTAATCAAAACCTTGCCATGCTTTGAGTTTTTTGAAATTGATCTAGTCTCTAACTGATCAAACTCCTCTTGTTTCAAATCTTCATCTTTAAATCAATTTTGTTCTTCTTTGAAATCTTTGAAAAAATTTAAAACGAGAATCAACTCTTCAGATAACTTTCATTGTGATGTCTCACTTTGCTAGAAGTTGATTGGATGGCCGCAAGAATATCCTATACTTTCTTCGGTTCCTTTACATCTTAGATATGAAGATAAATTTTTTTTTCAGTTAAAATTTTAATAATCTACATTATCTTTTGAAATTTTAATTTTCACTTCCTTCTTGCAACCTTATTGTTGAGAGTATTTGAGAGCATCATCGCTAACTCATCTAAGATATCCCACAAATCTTGTCCATTTAAACAAGATTTGACAATAACCTTCCACATTGGATAATAGGTATGGTTCAACTTATGGAGAGAAACAAGACTAACAAAAGCAACCAAATTGATATTGATAATATTAGGCATCTCAAACTCATTAAGAAAAAAGGTAGTAGCACAGGTCATAATAATTTACCTCTTGAATCATCAAATAAGAATCCCCATATTTATAGCATCATAAACTAAATTACTAAAAGCTCTTCAACCATACTGAGATATGAATATGAGAACCACCAATAATTAAGTTGTTGCTCCAAAAATTACACTCCAAATAAATTTGATTGAAGTCACAAATTGCATGATGACTCTCAAAACCTACAGCTTTAATATCATATATAACTATAAACACATGAATCACTAATCTCAAAATCTTAGCTCTAATATTATGTAGAACCACAAATACATGTAGGCCATAAATCTTTAACTCTATAGCTCTAATATCATGTAGAACCATAAATATATAAGTCACCAATCTCAAAACCTAAAGCTCTAATACTATATAGAATGGTACAATATCCAAAGTAGATCATCGTGTCGGTCCAAAGTTTGGAATGAACACCAGATACAAACAAAATATATTTATAGAGAATTGCAAGAAAAAAAAAACTATGAAAGAAAAAATTTGGAAGAAAAAATAAATTTATTAAAAAAAAAATAAAGATAAAAAATAATGAGTTTAGCTCTCCTCACAAAAATGTCTCACAAAAAAGCCTCTACATGCAAAGATAATATCTTTTCTCTCTTTCTTCCCATACCTTTCTTCCACACTCCTCTACATCTAAAGGAGATACTAAAGATCCCTTTAAATGGAATATTATATGAATGGGATGTTTGACTCATACCTGAGCTTAAAAATAAAAAAAAACTATCAAAACATAAATTCTAAACTAAATGATCTAATAATTCTTAAAATAGTCCTACATGAAAAGAACATACAAAGAATAATTAAATAGAGTTCTAAAGTTATTAAAATTAATGTCCAATTAGAAATAAAATCTTAATTAAAGTAAGATCCGGTAATGAATCTCAATATGACTAAGTTATTCTTTTTATTATTTCCAACCATAAGTGCAAGCACGAGATTTTTTTTGTAACTCTTCCATCAAAAAGCTATGTTTTATGCTCATTCGTAGCCTCGGACACCACTTACTAATGGAGATTAATATATTTTATTTTGGTCTTATTTCATTTTATTTTATTAACTAGATTTTGTTTAACTTATTGGTGACAAGTTGAAGTAGATTAGCAAATAGGTGGGAAAATCTTACCCAAAAAAAAAAAGGAGGGCAAAAAAAAAATCTCCAATTAGGCAATATCTAATGGTAAAATTAAACCTAGGGATAGACATAAATAGGACAATATGTACACAAAAAAGTGCTTACTACCACGTATCATATCATGGACCATCATATCAATCATGAATAGTTCAATCTCTTCAATCATATTAATAAATGGAGAGGATCTCAATCTTCTTTTGAGAAGAATTTTCTAAAAACTAGTTTAATCTTGTAAATACTAAAATTATTAATAATTATAGGTACTATTTATCATATCAGATTATATTAAGGACCTATTTGACCAATCTTATAAAATTATGAGAAGTTTGTAGAATTTGTAGATTGAACTATCTATTTAAGCATGGCTCTATCTCAACCAAGTTTTATATGGGCCAAATTTTATGGAAAGAAAAAAAATATATTTATAATTTTTCTTCATGCTATAATATGAGCTAGATTTGGATAGGCTATTAGCAAATGTGGACCATCAATTTTGATTTTTCCATAATTTTTAGTCTAATTTTGTAAATATATCTAAAGAGTCCTAAATAAATAATTAATATGCATTGCTTCGGCATACAAGCAGGTATATTTATATGATAGTATGATGGACTCACACAAATGCTATTTTCAGTCCGAACTTGTTGCCCCTAATAAAGCTACAAATAGATTGGATTAATTTGTGGTTCAATTTGATTGGTTTAGATATGCTTTAAAAGATTCATTGGGTTGAGTCGAGTTCTAAAATTAGACATATTTTAATTTTTAGGTCGGATCTCGATTTATTAAATTTTGACCTAATCTGACTCAATCTATTTGATTTTTAGATTAATTTTAGATTTTCTACTTTATGACTTGATCCAATCTAAATTCCGTATATCATTAGGATTCTAACCCATTTGAGCCCCTATATTATGATTTAAGGCTTGTATGAAACAATATTTTTAGAATAAAAATAAATTTAAAATTATTTTTATATTTTAATTTATTTTAAAAATAATATTATTTATTATTTATTTTATATAATTAATAATAATTTATTATATAATAATTAAAATATAATTAGTTATATTTGATTCGGATCTGATTTAGATTTAAAATTTTTAGATTAAATCGAGTTATACATCAATCCAATCGAATTCAAATGATTTGTTGAGTTTGGATATAAATTCGATCTAATTTTTTATTAATTTAATCTGAGTCTAATATTATTCGTGGTCTGATCGATCTATTTGCAGCCCTAGCAACTGCATTCATCAGTTAAAAAAATTCGATCCAGATCCTCAAATTCCGATCTCTTCCGCGAAAAACTCCCTCCAACCCGGTCTAAATCACAAATATTCTCGATTTTCTAATAATGGATCCCACCTCCGAAACCGCAAAAAAAAAAAAAAAAAAAAAAAAAAAAAAAAGCCGCAAACAATCAAGGGCACTTCCGCAATTTCACCAAATTGCCCGACCTTTTCGTCCTTCCATGAATAACCCTCTTCTGTGTATTTTCGTAATTTGAAACGTACCGTAGGGCCATTCCAGGAATTTGACAACTTGTCCACCGACTCTGGGTTTTTTTTTGTTTTGCTCTATAAATCAAGGGGCCCGCACCACAGGGACCCCACTCTTGCACCGCCTTAAAATACGTGATATCCAAGCTAAGAAAGCCCAAATCGAGGGCGCGGTCCCAAATTTTTCTCCCCCTCTTCCGGTCTCTTCTTGACCCTAACCTAACCAAACCCTAACCCGACTCCAACCGTTGTTATCAATTTCCCAAGCGGCCCACCCTCTCCTCTTCCCTCTGTTTCTGAAACCCTAACCCTAAGCCTACCCGATATCTATAACCCTAATCCTTGATTTTATCTTTTTGTTAATTTATTTTCTTATTCCCACTTCGATCTCCTTCTATCTTCGTCGTCAAGTCTTCGTCCTAGTTCTATTTGGAGCCGATCAACGGCGCCGTTCTTGTTGGAATCGCGAGATCCGGCCGTGGCCTCGACGGGATCCGACGCCATGGTGGTGAACAGGCGGGCGCTGAAGCGGGCGAAGGGAAGGGTGACCGCAGATCTGTGCGATTTTCTGACTTTTCCGGACGCCGCCGACGGGATCTCCGACGGCCGCGACGGGCCCTTCCGCGTAAGAGTCCGGGAGTTTCTAGTGCGGCACGCCCGGCTGCCGCCGCCATCGTCGATCTTGTCGCCCTCCGCGGTCGCCTCGCCGCATCTGATACCCTGGCGGATCACCTTCCGGGTGGGTGATTTAGAAGATGCTGTCGTCGAGCTTAACGTTGTAGAAGAGGATGTGCTGCCATCGAAGTCGATCTATTGTGATCACTGTAGAATTGTAGGTGAGAATCGTGAGATAATTTTACCCCCCCACCCCCACCATTTTTTTTTTTTTTTTGTTTCACCTGTTCCACGCTTTTACCGGTTTCGCATTCTTGTTTACAACAATTTTCTACAATTTTTTTTTTATTTTTTAAAATATTTTGTTGACCAGATCTACTTTGGTAAACCGGTTTCACATGACAGCTGTCATGCACTACGCGGCCGTCATTATTATTTTTTAAGGACTAATTTATTTTGAATTATGTATTTTTAAAATAATTTAATAAAACTAATATACTTATATTAAAGATTTTAAAAATAAATTATTTCAAATGCTTTGCCTTAATTTCTTACATCGACTTACAATTTATTGGTTAAGTGCATGCTCGCATTCATGAAATTGATTCTGATTGCATGATTACTAGAAAATTAAACCATACTAGCAGTTTCGTAACTGAGTGATGTAGTAGTTTTTCTCGTTACTGATTCAATAAACGTTGGGTGGTGGTTATTCTTGCGTTTCCTATTAATTTATGCACTTAAAATGCTATTTTATGTTTTTGATGCTCAATTGATTGTTATTGTGATCTTACTATAGGATGGAGCGGTCATCCCGTCTGCGGAAAACGTTACCATTTTATAATCCGAAATGATAGCAAATCATCATCCGGTTGTCGCCAGACATGTATCCATTGCGGAACCTTGTTGCCTCTGTCCGATACAAGGTGAGAAGTTCTCTCTCTTTTTTTTTTTTTTTTTTTTTTTTTTTTTTTTGTAGAGAGAGTTTTGTTTCAGCTGGGTTCATGATGTTAATTATTCACGTATCTTAAGTACATTTCTTGTGAGTGATTAAAATTGGTTTGTTGTGTATAATGTTTTGATTTGGGATCTCTTGAGTGATGATTACGTGAGCATTTTAAGATTTTAGATATGAAGTGACATAAGTTGGGGTCAACAATAATTGTCCAAAATATGCCATGGCCATGATCCATTGACTCGCTGATTCTTGTTAATTGAGGGTGTTTAGCTAATGAAATATGCTTTAATGTGGAATCCTTTAATGAATCATACCATATAATTCCTTGTTGTTGTGCGTGTGCCCCTTCCCTCAAGTTAGGATTCCAAATAGGCTATTGAGACAGTTTGGGCTTCCAACAAACTGTTTGGGTCGAGTCAAAGTTCCTGGTACCGAATCAGGTTGAACTTTTGTGCATGATATATCTAAAAATTTATACAAACAGACTGATGCGTAATTTGTTAAGAAGGAAGCGCAGCAGAATATTGTCGTATGAAATTCACACTCTCATCAAAGCAAAAGAAATCGAAAGTTCTCCATATTCATTAAGGAACTTGAGCTGGAAATCTGGTGTCTGTGGTTGCTGCTAGATCTCATATCATTTTTGTTAGCTTTTTGTTGAATCATTTGATTAAATATGCATTACTTATATTGATATATTTTTCTTGTTTAATCATTTCGTGGATTTATAGAGGTCTTTGTCAAGTTTGTGGAGAAATGGGATATTCTCATTACTTCTTAGGAGACTTGAAGCAGTCATAGGTTGGGGTTTTTTTTTCCCCTTTCAAATGCTTGTCAAGAATGTGCTTCATCTATTTCATTTTCTTTACATGAGTATTGCTCAATCTGACATGATTCTGAGAATGTCGGATCAGTTTGAAGCATCTTTGGTTTCTTAATTTTGTTGATTTTTTCTCTTCCTCTCCAAAGGTGTGAGTGGAGGATTTGGTAGCTTAGACCACCAATTATTCTTGGGCCAACATGTATAACTTGAAAATATCGGCTAAAGGAAAGATGTGCCTAGCAGTAGGTCTGCATTGCAAATGGAAGCCTCTTCAATCAGTACTGGATTTGATAGTCAAGTCTATTTATCTTCCATTGAGTATTCTGATATGTTGTTTCTATTGGTTGTTTTCCTTAGATTTGCTCGACAGGTTTGAAAAGGCACAAAGTTTTACATATCGGTACCAGGCACCGTGCCGGTTGTTGATCAGTATGATACGGTACCGGTTCATATCATACCATATCAGTCCGTACCAATAATAAAAAATTCAAAAAAAATTCATCCAACAGCAAAAAAAAAAAAAAAAAAAAACAGATTGAACCAGACCGAACTGGACTGTACCAGTGCAAATCATATCAAATCGGATGGTTTTCTATTTTTTTTTCCTCCGGATCTCTATTTTCACGTGCGAACCGGGCCAGTTGGGCGCCGATTGAGTTTGGAACGCCCCGAACCAGGTGGTTCGGGTCGGTTCCGTAAACCATGGTTGGGCAGGCACATTTGTTCCCTAGAGTAGAAGTTATCATTGGATTGCTTGTATCTATATAAAATTCTGTTGTTGATGGTGGTGTGCTTTTCTTCGGTAAAAAGCTCCTTTATGATAGATCATTATTTCAAGAATGTATTTTCAGTATGCCCTAAACTTCTATCCTTTGATCAAAGTGATCTTTTCATTTTGGTCTACTGTTGAGCTCTGTAAGATCTTCTCCGTGATTGTGCAGCTTTTAGAAGACTTCCTCCTGAGCTATGATTATTTGCATATGATAGAAAGATGTGTAACTATAATTTCTTATGATCACATGCAATGCACAGATGACTTAGTCATCTACAACGCTTAGGTCTTGTTTATGTTTTTTTGATTTTATATGTCATGTAATGAAGGTTTTGATTGCTTCACTGCCTTGGTTCTGATTTGCAGTTCAATGGGCCAGTTTTGTACATAGTATTTCATGTTACAAATGGAGCTAGATAAGAGACTGTATCTGGATCAGCTGCAGCATTTACATATTTCTAATGGAACAAATTAACAATTTCTTCTGATTAAGTGATTTGTTATCATTCTGGCCTATGAAAGTTGGTATGAAGACAACAGGGACACTTTGCTAACTTTATTTCCGCTAGCTTTTCAGAGCTTTACCATTGCCAGCGATCTACATGCATGTTGATGTAGGCAGTTTTTGTTTGATGCTGTTGAGTTGTTTGATTATTAGAATGAAAAGTAACCTAGTATATTCTTTTGAGGTACAATGTTAGTGGCTAGGCATGTTAGCCATCCATTAAGAACTGTGATAAATTTTTATCTGCAGCCAAGTGTTTCATTATTGTATCTTGTGGAACTTTTGTGTCCATGCGTGTAATAACTGGTTCAAGATTTGAATGATTATCATATGGGGTGTTTATCTTTTAAACTTTCACTGATGTTTTGAAATGCTTCAGTGGAAATTGTTCCTTCTCCTTAGTAACAGGTTGTCTCCTGCAATCATAAGAATTCTGCAAGATATATGTAAACCATGGAAATCTGTGTGGGAATTCTGCTAGCTATTTATTGGAGCTGAGCCTGTAGATCTGAACGATGTTTGGCGATCTTATGACATTTGTTTATCATGCAATGTTTTGTTTGTCTCACACAAATGCTCCTTTATTCAGGTGTGTTGCATGCAAATATGAGATGGGAGGTGAAGATTTAGAAGTCTGGCCGTATGAGCGGTTGGAAGATTCTACTCACTGGCTGCATGGTGTAGTGCATGCAAATGGTTATGGCCACCTTCTCAGAGTTAATGGCCGAGAAGGTGGTTCAAAATATTTGACAGGATGTGATATTATGGGTTTTTGGGATCGTATATGCAAAATGCTCCATGTCAGGTATGGGTTATCTTATGATTATTGTTTATTTCTTGTCATCTTCATGGATCATTGTAGAGGTTTACTATTGGTTGCAACATTTTTCTGTGATAGAAACACATGGTGATTACTTGATATGTTATCAAAATGCTCAGGGCTCACTGTACTATAAATTTGTATGCTAGACATCTTTGTGCCAGTCAGAGTTTTATTATAATAACAGTCAAATCTTAATATGTAATTGTTATCTTATTCTGTTAATTGGGAAAAAATAATTTATGGCATAGTATGCGTAGGAGGGGGGTTTTGAAGGGGAGGTCTGCAATCACAGGGACCACACAGGATTTTGTTAACTTAAATCAATTTATGGTTTTTTATCCAAGGAACATAATGATGAAAAACTGTATTCTATTTAGTTAATTGTCAGATTGATTGGTTAAATCATGTAGGATATGCATGGAAGGTTGGATGAAGAGATAATGGGGACATCAAAATTGAATCAAAGCCCATCATGCCTCTGTCTTAAAAGCAACTTCGAGCTTGGTTGGTTCCAAGACAATCGTCAGGTGCCTTGCCAACTTTTAAGGGTTAAGATCACCCAAAAGAGTAATAACTTGAAAAATGTAAAAGAAGAAAAAAAAAGGTTTTAAAATATTGGAAAGATGTATGCCCCAGTTTCTGGTGTTAGGATGGGATGAGATGTTCATCATCTCGAGTGTTGGTGCATTCCATGGAAGAAAAAATTTATTTAAAACCTTGAATACAACAAATATAACATATTAAATGCGATATATAGTGAATCAAAGGAAATTTTATTCCCCATCATGTAACATGATTCTAGATATTACATTGTGTAGGCAGTACCGCTTAGGTAAATTTTAGGTTGCCATTTTTAACATCACGCTGGCTGAACTCCAGGTTCTTAAAGTGAGGCCACAAATTTGACAATTTTATTATATGACTGGATTGGAAAAAAAAACAAATATGCTACATGGTCGCTAACTGACTCTGCAACTTATGAATGCTGAGTCGTGATGATATGAATTTAAGGTTTGAAGATCAAAATAGATGGTTGGAAGTCGAAAATAAAAGAGGGCCTTGACCAAGGAGCGCAGTATTACTTTTGTAATCTTTTTCTCCACAACCTTTCATCAGGGGGAAATAATTGTTCTAATCTGTCTCAAGATTTTTCAAATTTTGTCAGGTATGAAGCTGATGGTCTTGTGTGCCAAGACATGGAGAATTGTGCAGTTTTTATGGCTTCAACTTAGAATCTGTTTATGGGTGGGGCTTATGAATTTTGTTTCTTTAAAAAAAAAATAATAATAAAAAATAAAAGATCATATGCTGATCGCATAGTGGTTACTAAGATCAAGGGCCAAAAATGAATGGATTGGAAAGTGGGTATATCCATGATATTTTTTTCAACAAATGCAGACGGTTGTCAAAATTCTATATTTGTTCTAAAAGGATATCCATATCCAAATAATATCTGAAACTTTCCGGTTAAGGTTAAGATATGTATACAAGGGTCTTTCTTTTTTTCTTTTCTCTTCTTTTTTTTTTTTTTTTTTTTTTATTAAAGGATGGATGAAACATTTATTGTTAAAGCACCTCAAAGATCAATTAAAATTTTCGGGTATTTAGTTTCTGTTTATGATCATTTTTGATGACAGAAAAGTTAGTGTTCTGGATGTCTCCAAGAAACATGGAATGGAGTATCGGCTCCTCCATGCGGTAACCGCTGGCCATCCCTGGTATGGGGATTGGGGATATAGATTTGGTGCTGGCAGCTTCTCCCTGACTGCAGTGGCCTACCAGAAAGCTGTGGAAACCCTCTCTAACATACAGCTGTCCATCTTCTTCTCCCATTCGCGAACTCCTCGCACCCCGTTACAGAATGTAATCGCATTATATCGGTCCATCGCTGATTACCCATTGGACACATTAAGAGATCTCTTCCGCTATGTGACGCGTCTGCTTCATGAAGCGCACGAGCGAACAAAGACTGAACATCCTCCAAGGAGGAAATTGGCTAAAGCCAGCTCAAGCGTATTGGATTCCTGGACGAATGAAGATGTTGAACGAGCAGATAATGCTATGGTCAAGGTTCTTCGTGCCGTCGGGGGTTCCAAGTGGGTAACCTGGCGCGCCCTTAGAGGAGCCACCGTTCGGGCAATAAATTCCCCAACGCTGCTTGAACATTGCCTCAAGGGACTGGGCGGCAAGGCAACGGACGACGGTTTGGTTGTTGCAGTTCGATGCAATGCTGAAACGAGTGCAGTTGAGTACAGGTCGGTCAAGACATACCATGTCCTGTCCTGCCCATTTCCTAGTTTCAAATCCTTTATTCAGGCATTGGCGACATTATGAAATACAAACTAATCCTACCGCACAAAACGACTAGTAGATTGCTCGTGATAATGGTTCTCTCCATGAGAACAGATCTTTTTCCATTATGTCTGATTTGTCTCTTCTTTCCTTGCAAAAATGTAGGCTTGAGGCAGCTTCAAACCAGACAACGACCACCCGCTGCTTTCCCAGGCCGTCTGCTGATCAGCTTCTCCAGGATCTCAAATTCCTGTATGATGCTCTTCTTAATCCTGCTACCATGCAATCCTATAAGCCACAGGCCACACAGAAGTCTGCCCGCAGCTCAGCGTCAAATCTCCTGGACTGCAAGCAATTCATAAAGCATTATGATGAAACTGCATCTAATTGGTTACCGTTTAGTCAATTTGTGCTTCAGATCTGGTGCCATGTGGAGTTGATTGATCACCCAAAGGACTACACTGCTCCCCCACCAGAGCTTCTGATTTTGCCTATAACAGCCACCATAGCTGATCTAAAGCAACAAGCAACAAGAGCTTTTCAAGAGACCTACCTCATCTTCCGAAGATTCCAAGCTGAACAGTTAATATCAGACCGTGGAGATGTTAGTGACTCTGCTCTTGTCAGGCATATACTAGGCTCAACTAAGATTGCAAAAATTAGAGGATCGTGTGTTGGAGATGAACAAAGACTGGGGCAGTTCCGGATGGAGAGGGGATTGGAGAACTGGATTGTGGACTGTGATTGTGGTGCTAAGGATGATGATGGTGAGAGGATGATGGCCTGTGATACCTGTGGGGTCTGGCAGCATACAAGGTGTGCTGGGATCAGTGACCATGATGAAGCACCAGCTAAATTTGTTTGTAAGAAGTGCATTTGCTTGCGCAAGTATAAAGGCCGTGGCAGTGGACAAATGAAGAGCAACACCATTGGTGGGAGGTGCAAGGATGAAACAGAACCTTCTAGAACAAGGAGATTTGGTAGCCTGACAACCGTGAGGTGAAGATATTTCTGTTACTGTAAATATTGGGCGTATGTACAAAGACTGCTCAGCTGTGGCCTTATTGTAGTAAGCTTCAAGGCCATGGTAGAAACTTTTTGTTTCTCTTTAATGAAGAAGTTAATCTTTCTTGTAAAATTTTCATTTTGCACCTGCATAGGATGAAAAGTTAATATGGATCAGGCATACTTAGTGCGGTCTTGATAAATTAGATGCATTCTTCAAGAATAATAATTCAATTATTAAATGTGCAATTGTTTCATTCATCAATTCCTATGAATCCTATTCTCGATCTTCAGTGCTACGTGCTGGATCTTTCATGACAGCATGAACAGCTTTAGCAGCTGATGAACGTTCTCTACCATCAGATCCTTTGCCTCTGCTTTCATGATTGTAATCCAATATGAAACATAGAGATCTGTGCTTGAACCACTATCAATGGAATGTTAGTTTTTGGCAGAGCTATGTCTTGACCAAGACATACCTACCTAGGTTCTAGCTTCCACAAAAATTAAGATTTTTTAAATACTTGAACATTATATTGAATTCATATACAATGCTGGCTCCTAAGAAATAGCATAACATGGAAATGACCACACCATCCAACGATAATGGCACATAACAGAATGCTGTACACTGATGCCTTCCGTGACATAACACTTGACAACCTGTGAGGACTCTGCAACCTTGTGTCTGTTGGAATTAAAAGAAAAAGAGAATAAAGAAGGAATGATGATGACAAGAAAGAGAGAATGAACACCTAAAGAAATATCAAGAGGAAAGTGAGGAAGCAGCAAAAGGAATTAACACTATCTGAATGTGTTCGTCAGCATGCATGGAGAGCTTCAAGAGGAAAAAATGCCGATAACAAAAATTAAGGAAATGGAAAACTGAACTTTCTACTTCTGCCTGTTGGGCAATGATGAGTAATAAAGGAAATCTGTATTTATCTTCTACGCAAATATATAATGTAACCTCTATCTCATCCAAAATCATGTAACAGAGCTCAAATAATCAACATCAGTATCTTCATTTTCAAAGTTTGGCATATGAATAAGCATTCACCATTTCTAGCAATCAAAACTGCAATAAACACTCATATGCATGCATCCACATCCAAACATAGTTTGCATATTAGGAGAACAAAAATATAAATTATGTAAACTTAAGCATATTTGCAGTTAACTTGAAAATATAGCATAGGCAGGATTCAAACATAGGTTTATTGGGTACCACGGCCCAATGACTTTACCAAGTTGCACCAGTTGGCACCCAAGTTGAGAATATTCTCTCCTCCATGCTTTCAAGTACATAGATCTACTTGATTCAGTTAGCCAGGTCAGTCCTTGCCTAGGCAAACCACCAAAATGTGTAGGTTAACTGCTTTGACAACACTAATTCAAACTACTGCTTGATTACTTAGAACTAACAGGTCATGAAAATCATTGATGTAACTGATCAGATATAGACAAACTTGTTAAGAAAGTCCATGGATACATTGGAAAATGCATAGCCTGAGAGAGTAAGAATCGGTTAAATGGTTATGGTCTCTTGTGTTGTATAAGGTAACTGAAGGTCTCTTGTGTTGTACAAGGTAATTGGAGGTATCTTCTGTGAGGTAAATGTCAACCAAAAGATATTCATAAATATTTAAAAGATTTCCAAGGATACTTACAAAATTTTGAAGGATAGGCTCTCTTAATGCAAGATGGAAAGCTAAACTATCATAGAACTAGAGCTTAATTAAAGCTTGCCTTAGCTTAATTCAAGTTTGGTTCAAATCTGAATTAACATTTAATGAATTCAAAAGTTAAATAAATATTCAAGCTTGAAAAGATCGTAATATTGTAGACCAATGGATCTATTTTTGGCTCAGCTTGAAATTAATTTCAAGCCAAGATTGCAGATCCAAGTTTCGTTCATTTAGCTCCCATCTGAGGCTGAACTGAGCTTTTTCCAAGCCAAGCTCAGTCTACTGGTGGTAAACAAGAATGGGCAACCTAAGAAGCAGAAAATAGCTTGATTGATTAAAATCAGTTCGGCTGCATTAACTAATTGAACATTCAGTTTGCAGAATAACTGTGAATTTGTCATAAATGCATTAGCATATAACTCACCGTTAATGATAAGATCTCTTTATGTAAAATGTAAGGTATGATACATGTAAATAAAATTATCATTACTGTAAAAGTTACCTCAAGATTGGCATGTATCTCCCTACCATGGCTTCTCATGCTGGGAGCATCATGTTCAGACAACTGTAGCATACTGCTATGCCCAGTGACAGTTTCTTCAATGGCTAAATTTGCTGATTGCATATTCTTTTGAGACCCATTTTCTTCCAAACAGTGAATGGCATGGATATTTGTTAGAGATAAGATTGTAAGGTAGTATTCCACTTCTGGCACAAGCTTCAATTGCCTCCCAAAGAGCTGGATTAATTTTTCAGGTTAGAATGTAGCTGGTGAGGATTGGCCAACATCAACTTGAATTTAGAAAGGAATTAAAATGCTTTAGACCTATGAACAAAAAAGCCCAATGAAAAATAATAAAACATAATGAGTTGTTTTAGCAACTAGAATGGTTTAAGGCTTGCATGGTATAAACCGGAAATCGTAGTAGCAGTTCAAAAGCGCTTTTATTGATTAAGACCACCCTGAACGTCACATATCGTAAAAAGTCAAAGTCAGAATTGTAACTACAATGTCAAGTAAAGAAATTTATGAAAGAAAAATTCTCTATCGAGTTCTTACAGGTGAGGAAGAAATTCAGTAATCATAACCTGCAATCCTTAGTAAAGCTGGCAAAAAGCATTGCTTGATTTGTCTGAGGAAAACTTTCGAGGATGGCTTCCTGCCTCCCCCCTCCCCTCCCATTACCCTCAATACCCTGGTTCGCATCCCCCCACCAAACCCTCGCCACTTCCTGCCTTGGTAACCTCACTCTTCCTTCCCACATGCTCCATCTCTCTTCTTGGTGGTGGAGAAAGGTACAAACAGAGGATGTAAATAAGAATCAAATCACCACAGCTGAATGGAACAACTTTAGAGGTATCTCTTCCATGACCTGAAATGACTACTCATCCAAGTCTACCCATTTTGAGACTAGTCAACCGGATCTAACAAAAAGCATTCAAAAGGTGATGGATGGGATGGAGCAGCTTTTCAGGAAGATAATACCCTAGGTTGCCAGGCTTCCATGGCTCACAAGGAGCCTCCTCATCTCTTTAAAGTTGGATCTTGTTTTTGTTGTGGGGAACCAGGGTGCTATAGGAAGGATTGTAGGAATTGCTTAGTATGTATGGGGGTTGTTCATAGTTCAAGGATCTACAAAGCTTGGTCTTAGAAGAAGATGGATGCTGAAATACCTGATCATCCTTTTAGAACCTCTATTTTTCATGCCTACTACCAGATCTGTAAAGGAGGCACATAGAAAGCACCAAAGGGATGGCACCATTAGGGTTTACCCTCTTCAAGGTAGGAATGAAGTGGATTCTTTGATGGTAGCAGATGTCCTCTGCTGTCTCTTCTCACCCTCGCCACATTTGGAGAGCAAGGAACTTCGGACACAACTGGTTCTTAGTTACTTCTCCTCATAGACAACCACCATTGATTTAGAACAAAGATATACCATTCATTCCCATTCTTCCTCTTTCACTGTCTGTCCTTAGCCAATTAAACTGATGCCATTGAACATGATTTGTATTATAAAGTGGATATTAAAATTTTTTGTGTTCCCCTTGCATGTTGGGATGAGGATTCCACCTGCATCCTGGTGAGCGGGTTTGGTTCTCTCCATACTATTACCAAGGGACACCATTGATCTCTCTGAATTTGATCTCAATATTTTCAGCAAGTCCATTAAAGCTATTCCTCAATCGATGGATGCCTTTGTAAGGAAATTCAAATATATTGTCTATATTTCAATCAAGAACTTTAAGAATGAACCCCCACCCTTGGTGGCTCTCCAATCTCGAGCGATTGGGATGACAATAGTGAACCTCTTCCCCTTATAGACTCTTCCTATATCCAATTTCTCCAACAGAATGTCAATGTGGTCCGCTTTCCCGATAATTTTGACCATTCTTCATATAGAGGGTTCTAATGATAGCCTTATAACCCCCTTGTTGTGCTGGTGAACTGAGGTAAGAGTTACTCTAGTGACTTTCCTTTGATCAATGGGTTCACCCTCTATTCTTGGTTCTCTTCTGACCTCCTCTATTTCCCTTGGTTCAGATCCCACTTCAGAGGTCCATCAGCCAGCAGTTCATGTCTACCAGGTCTACTTCCTGCCTACTTCTCCTCTTTTGCCAATTTCCCGCCTAGCAGTTTCAAATTCAAACACGAATTATATTGGGTCCATTCTATGGTTTTGGGTGGCCTTCACCTGGAGACATCAGCTACCTTGGGGGATGTCAATCATTATCAGGGCCTCTAACTGACATGATCAATGATGTCTACTCTCACCTACATCTGGGTCATGCCTTGGTCCCCCCAATTGTTGACTCCTTTGCAGGCTCTTCAAATCAGTTGCATCTAGATCCCATGGGATCCTGTCACTGGCACTCTAATGTTGACATTCTTCTCTAATGCTTGGAGTTTACTCCCTCCCTCACCCCCATCCCCCACCTCCTCCTCCTCCGGAAGAGGAAAAAAAAAACACTAGGGGTTGGGGCACATATAGCCCCTTGCAGAACCTCACAGGGATACTACTTCCCCACCATAATCTTTGCTCCTTTGGCCCTTCCCTTACTGAATAGGCCGGTATTACGGAATCTCGGGACTCGTCTTTAAGTTCCACATAAGTACCTATGACCGACAAAGCAATTGCCTCACCTGCCGTAATCATGGCATCTGAAAGTTTACTTCCTCATGCATTGCAAAACCCCATGATGGTGATCACAAGCACTCTGATCATTGAAGTTCCTTATGCTCCTCTTCCCCCTACTAGTTCCGAGTGAAGTGTGATACTTAAACCAAAGCTGAATACTAAAGGAAAAGGGGCAATTACCCTTGAAAACTCCCTCCCTACTACTAGTGAGGTACCGGTGCATGATGATGCTCAAGTCCTAACTACCCTCAGTTCATAGAAGCTTAAGGCTTTGGGAATAATTGTTGTTTACTCTTTGTCAATGGTCTCAGCAAGGAGGTGCTGGAATACATTAAACAGCTCCTTACACCAGCCTCATTGATTCACCGGGCTAGAGCAATGAGGCTGGTGTAACCTCAAAGGCATAAATATGAACTTAAGGCTGCCCCTAGATTACTTCAAAAGCACAATATGAGGTCTTTGAATGCTTGAGAATTCATCTTAGACCATATGAACTTCTTTAGTTTTATTTTTGCCAATGCCAAATTACTTTTTTTACAACAAAATTCCTTTGATTTTGTAGCTCATGGCAATGTACTTCATTCCATCCATCACCCGACTTGAAGAAACTTCAGCTTACCCTTATTTTCACTTTGTACCCCCCCCCCAAAAAAAAAGGAAAAAAAAGGCTTTCTCCAAAAAGAACTCAAGCAGCCAGTCATGTCTTCTTCCAGGTAATTGCCAACATCTTCATATTGAAGAATGGTTTCTTCTCTAACCACAATCTTTTTCTTTATGTTCAAAGGACAAAGAAGAAATAAGATGTAAAGGAAAAGGAGAAGAAAAGGGAAACAATTGGAGGAGAAGAAAAGAGAAACAAAACGATAATGAGGGGAAAAGAAGAGATAGATTTGCACTCCAGCCAACATTAAACAAGAATTTTGAATTAAATCCACGAGCCTAATCTAGAACCTAATGAATCTAGGACCCCACAGATTCAACCTTTATCAGAAGTAGAATGTTTCTAAGATTAATTTTATGCAAAATAGGGTTTTTATAGAGATTAGAACTTGGTTTAGCAAATTGATAAATCAATTGAGTTCAAACACATGAGTTTAAGGAATCTAACAACAACCACCATTCTACAATATATCTGAACACATATTAAATACATATATCTAGAAAAATCTTACCACACACACACACACACACACACATACACTAGGAGTAAATTATATACTAAGGATATCAAGCAACATCCATGATTTGATTTGAAAAATAAGTCCATTTCCCACTAGACAATTCTGACCAACATGATTTATATAACAGGCTTACTAGAATTAAAATCAAGATGAAATCTATCAGTAAGCTGATATGACAAGAAGAAACAAAGGCTTATCAAATTGGTAGCTTAAGAGCAATTAGTTGGTTCAAATGAGGACTTAAAAGAAGTTTTCATAATGTTGACAGGAGGAGGCAAGCAGGCATTGCACCTCCTCACATGCTCATGGAACTAACTCAAATCACATTCACTATGTAAAATCACAATTCAGCACCTACTCAAATCACATTCTCGGCGATTTTAATGGCACTCATATTATCACTATGTAAAGGAGTAGGTGCTGATTAAGAAAATCCAAGTTCGGTAATAAGTTCATGTAACCATTCGACCTTAGAGCATGCTGAAGACATAGCTCTATGCTCAGCTTCGACAGAGGATTTGGAAACCCTTTCCTATTTTTGCATTTTCAAGAGATAAGACTTCGCCCCAAATAAACATACCAACCAGACATAGATTTGCCAGTATTGGGACAGCTATCCCAATCCACATCAGTAAAGGCACGTAAGTTCATTGATGAACCTCAAGGAAAAAAGAGTCCATAATCTAGGATGCCCTTGAGATATCGAATAATGCGATAAACAACGGCTAGATGAAGGTGATGAGGGGAGGCTATAAACTGACTCACAATGTTGACCACATAAGAAATGTTGAGACGAGTGAAGCTGAGATAGATTAAACAAGCAACAAGTCTCCTATAAAGAGTAGGATCAAAGAGTAGATTGCCCTCATCATTTCGAAGTTTGAGGTTCCCTTCCATAGGAGTAATAATGGAAGATGTTTTTGTCATGTTGATGAGCTCAATGAGATATTGTACATACTTATGCTGATCAAGGAGAACTCCCCTTTGGTAGACCTCCAATCCAAGAAAGTAGATAAGTAGACCGAGATCCTTCATATGGAATGTCTACTTTAAAATCCATTGAATATGCTGAATGCTGCTGTTATCATTTCCTGTGTGATCAGTATATCATCAACATAAACAAGAAATATAGTGATTCCATGTGCAGATTTGTGCAAAAACATTGAAAGATCAAACTTCCTGACTAAATATTGCTTCAAGAATAGTGCCTTCGAACTTAGCAAACCAAGCTTGTGAAGCTTGTTTAAGACTATAGAGTGAATGTTGTAGATGACAAACAGAATTAGAGAAAGGTACATCTAACCCTTTAGGAGGTCTCATATAAACTTCTTCTGTTAAGTCAATATTGAGAAACACATTTTTAACATCCATCTGGTATATAGGCCAACTGTGTGAGACAGCTAAGACAACAGCAATGCGGACCGTAGTCATTTTAGCAACTAAAGCAAATGTCTCATGATAATTAATACTAAATTCCTCACCATTTCCCAAGGCCACCAATCGAGCCTTGTATCTATCCAAAGTGCCATTAGATTTTAGTTTCACTGTGTAGACCCATTTGCAACCAACAGGCCTAACATTAGGATAGAGCACTGCCTCCCATGTTTTGTTGGAGATCAGAGCATTCAAGTCTTCTTCCATAGCTTGTTTCCAACAATCCTTTTTAACAGCCCGAGAATATGAGTGAGGAACAGAAATAGACGACAATGTAGACAAGCAGAAAATAAAAGATGGAAAACCATAATGGTCAAGTGGACAACTTACACGAGACGATTGACGGAGGACAAGTTCTTGAACATGAAAAGTTGGAGGGCTAGATGTAGGGACCTAGACTACTGAAGTATCAACAGGGGGAGAAGGTGGAACCCTTCACTTATAAACCAAATTGGGCTTAAAACGATCCATAGAAGAGTCATGGAAAAGATGCAAACTAGAAGAAGCATGAGGAGATAAAAATCTGAGTGTCATAAAAAATTGATTTTCACAAAAATTCACAGGTCAAGAAACACAGCTCGATTTAACCTTTGGACCATGACATCAAAAAACCTTTTGATTTGTTGCATATCCAAGGAAAACACATGGTGCTACTTATGCAAAAAAATTATTTCATTCTAATGGTGGAAGATGAACAAACACATCCAAATGTATGTAGCATACCAAAATTTGGTTGTTTTTGCAACAAACAAAAATAGGGGTATTCATTGTTAAGACTTGGGGACAACTATCTATTGATTAGGTAAATAGCAGTCCATGCTGTTTCTGGGTGGACGGGACAGAAGCATCAAGCATAAGAGTGCGAGTAACATAAGAATGTATCGATGATTTTGTTTAGCAATCCCATTTTTCTGAGTGTTGGAACATGAACTCTGAAAGATAATATCCTTGGTTTGAAGAAAGATTTGAAAGTCATTTAAGGTATATCCCTCCCCCACTCGAATCAGAATGTAAAGTTTTGATATGAGTTTCAAATTGAGTTTCAATCACAGAAATAAAAACCTTAAAAGCAAAAAATACATCAGATTTATTTTTCAACAAATATAACAATAAAAAATGACTATAGCTATTAATAAATGTAACAAGGTACCTGTATCCTAAACTAGAAATGACGGGAGCACACCAAACATTAGAATATACTAGTTCGAAAGCTTTAGTGGAGGTATGAGAACTATCAGGAAAGGTAATTTCTTACTTTTTCCAAAACAACAACTAGAACAAAAAAAAAAAAATCCTTAGGAGGAGTAACTTTATTGCCAAAAAGATCATAATTAAACATCATTGTCAATTTTTGAAAATTTGGATGTCTTAACTTCTTATGCCACAATGTCCATACTTGATTTGAATTATCTTCATGAAAAACAGAACAAGCAGAATTATTTTCAATGGCTTGAGTCAAACTAAAAAGCCATCCCTCCTTACGCCCCCTCGCAATCACTTTCCCTGATTTCAGGTTCCATATCAAACAACCAATAGGTGAAAACGAGATTTTATAATTACTTTCAACTAGTTGACCAACTGAGAGTAAACTGGTAGACAGTTTAGGAACAAGAAAAACGTCTGCTAGATTAAGAGTGGGTGAAGTAATATTACCTAATCCGCCAATGCCAAGACTTATTCCATCTGCAATGTCAATTTTAGAAAGACCATTATAGAAGACAAAGATCGGAAACTAATGGGTGAAGAAGTCAGATGTTGGATGCAGCAGAATTGAAATACCAGGACTTAAGAGGAATGTTTAACTGAATTTCCTATGGTAGATAAGGCTGATTGAATCATCTGTTGAATGGACTCAACAGAGATTGAAGGCTGCACTATTACAGAGGATTGGCTGTCTGCAGGTAAGGATTTAGATAAAGAAGTCTCTGACAATTAAACATTTCTATGGAAATCCCTTGCATTTATATTTTGAGGTCACCAATGATATTCAATGATGATGTGCCCTTCTCTCTTACAATAGTTGTAAAGTTTCTTCTTGCAATTCTTTGCAATATGTCCAAATTTCTTACACGAGGAACATTAGACATTCTAAGGATCGCATGATTTAGATGCACCACGAGCTGCAAAAGCCATCACTAAAGTTTCTCCATGGTTCTCCTGATGAACTTGAGAAGGAATTCTTTACTCTTCATGCAATACTTCTTTAAAGCAATCTCCCAGGTTAAGAACTGGCTTTTGATTCATTAGATTAGCATAAACCATCCGAAATTCAAATCTTAGATTCATCAGAAATTGATCCATCATATTTTTTTTCTTATAAATCTTGTACAGCGAAAAGAGTTGCCGGGGATACATTCTCATATATAATAGAATTATATTCAAGCCATAGATTCATAAATCCTAAGTAATACTCTTGGACAGTAATATTCATGGTTCATCGAACCGCTCCGAACTGGACGGTTCGAGACATGCTGAACCATACTAATGACTAACTGGTGAGGTTCGAATGTTAGATTCGAAATAGCGGTGAAAACGGAGCGGGAGATGAGAAAAAAGAGGAAGAGAGAGAGCAAGGTTGGAAAGGAAAGAAAAAGGCCGACGGTGATGGCAGTGGCCTGTCGAGACCGCCGAAGGGCTGCCGAGGCTCCATGGTCCTCCGCGAGATGTGAGAAGAGAGAGAAGAGGAGGGAAGAGGAGGAAGGGGAAGGCAATGGAGAGGCTACCGAAGGTGGCTATCAAATGACCCTTCAGCAGCCTCCCCGCCGCCTTTCCCTCCCTCATCTTCCCTCCTTTCCCCTCTCTCTGCTCTTATTTTCTCTCACGGAGGATCGTGGAGCCTGAGAATCCTTGGGGCCCCTTCTATGACCACCACCAATGTCTCCACTGGGCTCCCTTTCCTTCCCTCCCTCCTCCTCTCTCTTTTCCTCCCCGATTCATCTCTTGTTTCAATGTTGATTCGGACCGGATGCAGTCCAATATGGGGGCGTATCGACTCATACTGCTAACCGATCGGCACGAGATTCGATTCTGAGTCAATAATCCTTAATCTTACTTCATTGAGTGTACCCATTAGTTTCTATGGCGAGATTATATTCCCTGGCATCATTATCTTGACAATAAATATTTTTTAAAGATTCCCACCATGCAGCAGTCGAGTCATACATGCATAAATTGATGCCAAGATAGGATTCTACTGAACTAATGACCCAACTCATAATTTTTGCATTATTTTTCTTTCACTTTTATAATTCTTCAACTTCTGATTCTTTTGGCCTTGTTTCAGTATCATCTACATAACCCACAGCCAGGGCTAAGCAAATAACCGAGACCTAAAGAAACCCACCCAATCCGACCCGCTAAACATCAATTTCAGTCGGTTGAAAGACTTGAATCAGATTGGGATTCATAAAAAATTCGATTAATTACAGTCGGGTTCGGTTTCTACACTCTTAGCACACAACCCATCCAAACCCGACTCAATCCATCCGAACCCGACTCAGTTTATCCGAACCCGCAAATAAGCTTAAGTGGGCTAACATTGGACTTAAAATCAACATTTGATCAATATTGAAGCTCAAACCGACACAACCCACCCGAACCAGCTACAAACCGCTCGCTTCGGTTTCAATTAGTTTATACATGATAAATGGTCGGAAGCTGGTTGGATTTTCTTCAACCCGATTGGGCTCGGTCGAGTGAAATTTTTCTCTCAATCCGACTGAACTCGACCCGTGCTTAGCCCTACCTACAGTTCTTGCCCCATGATAAAACATCGCAGTGGAAATTTCCATGGTAAATAATTTTTTCCATTAAGACAAATAGAAACAACAATAGATTTATTTTGAGAATCCATTTGAACCAAGATTTAATCAAATTAAGATGACCCCAAACAACCAACGAATCAAGAATAATGTTGTTGTGAGAAGGAGAAAAAGAAAACATACCAACCCAAAAATTTCAGTCCTTGCTTTAGAGAACACTGAACTAGTTGCCAAAGGCTATTAAGATGGTTTCCTCCCTCCACTAGATCGGTTGCAGAAACAATCGCAGCAAAGAAGAAAACCACCGATGCATGGATGATCCGAAAAGAAAATTAGGACAAAAATATCCTAAACTGAACTCATTGATTCAACCCAATAGAGATGCGACTGAAGATTTGGACCAACACTCGGAGGAACAGATCACTCAGGCTAAATAAAAAAATCCAAACCATAATAGTTTGGGTTCACACCAAGCAAGAGACTAGATCGAAAAATATCTAAATGCAGAAATTTTCCTAGAAAATTTCAAAACCAAAATTACCCCAAGAACCCTGCTTTACTGCCATGTCAATATTAAGAGCATAAACAGAATTATAGAAAATTATGGAATTGCCTACCTCAAGATGAGAATTCAAACTATATATATGGATATGATTTGTACACCAATATGGGAAATATGATAATTACAAATAAGGAAGAAAATGCAATCAATGCTAATTTACATTGGTCAACCAAAGACCAACAAATCAAGAAAATAAATGGCTATCAATCAGCATTATTTTTAGCCTACAATTAGAGATTCCAGCCTATAATCAGAAATCATGTCTCCTTGACAAATATGCTGAAAATCTGGTAGGGGTGGCAATGGGTCGGGTATGGGTCGAGCCAGTCTATACCCATACCCGCCCCACAAGTAAAAATTCTATACCCATACCCGCTCCGTACCCACTTCAGATCAGGTCGGGTCGGGTCGGGTCCAGTAGAGATGCGGGTTGGGTATATAAGAGGGATTAATCGGGTCGGATCAGGTACATATAAACAATATAAAATCATCATAATTTTTAATGAAAAATATGTATTAAAATTATATCGGATCGGGTTCGGATTGGAGCATACTATTACCCATACCCGACCCAAACCCGCTTCGGATATTTTTTTTAGAATCCATACCCACCCCGCATTCCAATCAAGTTGGGTAAAACCCGTCCCATTCGGATTGGATTGGGTCAGGTACCCGACAGCTCGGATAAAATTGCCACCCCTAAAATCTAGTAATTTATATTGGTCAATTAAAGACCAAAATATTAGGAAAATAAATGATTGTCGATCAGAAATATTCCTGCCTATAATCAAGGAATCTTGTTTTCCTTGACACATATGCATACACAGTTATTTCCCATAATGGATCCATTACATTATTACATCTTTCCAACAAGATTTATCATATACTACATTTCAAATAACATGAACTGAATATGAACAGAACAACTTGTTATACATATGCACATGGTGTAATTTCAAGCTATGCCAAAAAAGCGCCACAAGATATCCATAGAATAACAAGTTCTGATTTATCATTGTGTGGCAAAGATGTGCATGATGCCCCAACAAAGCTTTATGGAATTTAGATTCAAGACCAGAAAAGGTTGAAATTAAGACAATCTTTTTCCTAAATCCTATCTTTCTGCAGTCTATTTTTTTTCCTATAGCTTATGTACAATCATAATAAAATACTGTTAAAAGCACCAAATTATGATAAAATTTATGCTACCATAGAGTGAATCCACAATATATCAGTCACATCTCTGTTGAGAAAAGACATCTTTGATATCAAGAACGATGATAAAACTACACTAATAGAGTAAGAGGTGCAAGAATCACCAAATGGGGTATCACAATATTATTTATTTTTTATTAACACAACATCTATTCAAATAATAATACAAACCTTGAAGTACAAGATGTAAATGAAATTAAGATGTGCACATGATATGTGTGAAAAATGCAGTGAAAAATTTTCAAACTTTTGTTGCATATAAAGTCAAGGGACTGACTGAAGGATCAGTTGACAAGACTTACATTCGGTCGTATATAGTCAGAATGTCCAGTGCTATCCATTAATATATGCTAACAAGATTAGAAGCTTACAGTTTCTTCATAATTCATCCACATGCAAACTTGTCATAGCAAAGCATATACGTTAAAACAAAAACAAAACTGATTAGATTCAAACAATTCATGCCAGCAGCACATTAAGACATTGTAACAACAACTAGGATATTAGAGTCTCTAAATATATAAATGTTTCTTTAGCACAAATATTACCTCAATTGCACTATCTTTTTCTTCATCTGGAGCATAAGCCCATAAAAGATGTTCTTGAATAGCAAACTCCATGGCACAAGAAAGTCTTGTAGCTTTCTGCTATCATTTTCAGCATCAGTTGTATGAAATGAGAACGACAAAATGAAGCTGAAAATAAATGATATTTCTTGCAAATTAATATTAAATTAACTTCCCACCCCAAAAAACAGAAAAGGAAAAAAGGAAAAAAAATCTGTTACATGCACTTATAATTCAAAACAGGTAGAGCATTTCTTATACCAGCCATACATACAGGTAGATGCAATTGTTAGAGAAGAATATTTTATTAGTGTTGATCTTTGCATGGAGAACAATCAATACCGGTGCTCAAATAAGATAGTTCACTTAAACTGCAAGATTCCTGGACTTGGATGGAAACAACCTAAAACAAACAAAATGGAAAAAAAAAGGGAATGTTAAACATTGCTTGATGATGCTTGTACATCCTCTTGATATCAGTATTGATCTTGACTATCAGCCACAAGTACAAACAGTGTTGTGCTGATCTCATTATGAAGATTTTCCTGGAAAAATAAACCATATTATAAGTATGACTTTGTAAAAAAGGAGCCATATTCCTAAAATAAGATGGGTAAGGAAATCAAGTTCTGTGGCTCCGGTAGATCATTGGCTCCGAGGTACAGGAAGCAAGACATAAATAAATAGGAAGTTTAAAAGAGAAGGAAAGACCAGAATATTACATAAATGCAAAGGGTTTCAATCAGTAACTCCTGCCAGCTTTTCATACAAGAAAAACCTGAACAAACTCTTATTATTACCTGCCTATTACATGAAAACCCTTAACAAACAAAACCTAACCACATTCAAACAAATCCAGGTACTATTCGTGGAAAACAGATAACGAGGTTTCTTAGGAACAATCATTATTTGTGGGCCCAATTTATAACCAATATGAGTCAGCTGACAAACCCTTCTTACAACCATATTGAGACTTGAGATTGAAACTAGTTGCCCCTTTTTTGAAGTCTATTTGTTAAGATTTTGATTTCTGAATTATCTGTAAAGAAAGATGATCAAATGGGAGGAAATAAGGGACGCTTAAATGATTTTTGGGTCCTGTTTCAAAATAATTATACTTCCACTGGGACCCCTTAAGCAGACTAAACTCTAGTAATAATGAGAAAGCTCAACCAACTATAACATTCCAGGATATTTATGACTCTAATAGTTACAGTAATTTTCACAATTTCTATTTTATTTGGAAATGTATAAACCCATTGAGAAGTAAGAACAAAGAACTACCATGCATTTAATTGTCAATAAAGAAAATGATGTTTGTAAGGTAGATGATAAGATGAGAAAAGGAAGTCGATTGGCCTTTATATTTGCTTCCTTTCTCTTATTTGTAAATGAACCATAGAAAGTCTACGGAAGGGAACAATACATGAAAGCTATGTGAAACCCCAATTAGTGTAGCTATTGAAATTGAATTTAGAACTTATATTAAAATTCTTCATCCAACTCTACATGACAACTTTTGGGTTTAAAGTTCTAAAAGAAGATGCGAAATGCAAAACGGTAAAGATAAAACATATCCAAAAAAAAAAACACAGAGGATGCAAACTATATTACCATTAGTAATCATACTAAAAGATAATAAATAATATACTATAAGGGAACAAAAAATACAAACTTCAATATCATGATCCATCGACCCATCTTGTCCACAAAGAAATAATGGAAAGGACACAGATAATCAAAAGCTGGCATTTTTAGCAAAAACCAGTAAACATAAATAAAATCAAACAAATCATGAACTGAACAAACACCCAAACTTTGATTTATATAAAGACTAACATTAAATTCTAGAAACTAAAAAAATCATGAGCTAAATGTCTTTATTTTCAGTATGGCATCTCCCCTGCTTATAGTAGAGAACAGAACCAAGGAAGGCAGTATTTTTCAAAAATGAAATGGTTTGAAGAGAAGTATAGACACCGTTTCCAGCACAAATTTATACAACAGAAAATTATCATGAATCACACGAAATTCAGATAAAAACTAAATAACACGATGCAAAACAAAACCCAGATATCATTGTACTCTGTGAACGGAAAAAAGTTACAAACAAGAGAGATAGCATTCTTATTCGATGACAGGCAACAAGTAACAGAGGTTTCCAAACAAATCTCTAACCTCACACAAGTCTGCCGCTCAAGATGCAGAATAGAACCCTAAATCGACCTAAGCACTTAACGAATGGCATATATTAGAACTTAATTGCCTAAACTAGAGCAATTCTAGTTTCTTTATATGATACAGAACAGAACCAAGCAAGATCACCATTTTCCAAAACAACAAAAAGGTTGAGAGAAAGAAATAGACGGTGTCTGGAAAATCAGGGTAGACATAAGAAACTCATCAAAGAACATCCGAGATCCAAACAAAACCTATATAAAGAATTTCGAAACCAAAACTAGATATCACGATCCATCAACTAATCTGCCAATCACAATGGAAAAAAAGAAGAAAAACAAATTAGTTACCGTTCCCCATTTGAACAAGTAACCGGCAACAATTCATCCAAATAAATACACCAAACGAACAACGCACAACCCTTCCATTCAAACAAAAGCAAAGATAAAACCCTAACCACAACAGCACCAATGGCCCAAGCTCCAATCCAAAGGAATCCAAGTCTATGACAAAAGCTACAAATAGAACCCTAAAATTCAGCAAAGAAAGAAACAATCTAGCACTAAAAAACACAATTCGAACTCCAGAAACAATCAAAAAACGGAGGGCAAAAATCTGAACAAAGGCTCTTTGAGGACTTCTTGATGACGTGGACGATATCGGCGGAGGCGCGGTGGCGCATCCGATTGAGAAAATCGGAGAAATTGGGCTGGGAGAGAGAGGAAGCGGAATCCATGGAAATCCTGAAAACCTATTCTTGGATGGACTGCGATCCAAATCGCCATCGCTCGCCATTTTAGTTGGTGGTGTAAAAATATATGAGCGAGAGACCTCGAGGAATGTTACCCGTGGGCGTTCGCTGGAACTCCAAGCAGCGGAATTTATATATTGTTTATTTTGTTGCTTAATTGTGTGTGAGTCTCACGCATGAAGGAGTATTTGTGGGGGCGCCGACAAATTAGGAGGGGATTTAGTGGACCCTCGAGTGGATGATTGGGGAGACTCCGGTGGACCCGATCGGACGGTGGAATGGAATTTATATGCAACGACTTCTGATGCAAGCCGTACGATCCGATCTTAAAGAAAGTAACTAGAGTCTCCAGTCTTACCACCGTTGTGGGGAAAAAATGGAAACAAGAAAGAAAATTATCAGCTTGACCGCATGAAGCCACTGTACATTCGCATGCAAGGATGACTGCGATGCAATGGAATTCATCAAAATAACTGTAAGTTCTGTCAATGATTTTTTTTTTTTTTTTTTTTGATAGAAGCAGGTAGTCTCATCAATTTAGTATAAGTGCGGCCTATAAAATCAGAGTATAAAAGATCTTATAAAACCAATAAACAAATATTATCGTATCTTCAGACCTACTCTATAGCGTGCTCTACTATAAAAGATTGACCCAATCTGCCATACTATTGGCCTCTCTATAAATATGCCAGATCGATACTGCTGCAAAATATCGAAGAATAGATCAGATATCATGGAGGAGCAAATATGCCTCCAGCTGCTTCATATTCTTCAGGATCTACGCAATGATGGTAGTAGAATCTTTCTTAATTAAGATCCCCTTCGTTCGCAATACCTATGTAGTAAAGATGATACCTACTTAGGCAGCATGAAACTCAGCTCTCGGGATTGAAGGCTCAAACAAATAATGATCTTCAGCTGCCAACAACTTAGCATCAAAACCTCGAATGATAAATCTTGCACTATACTTGCCATTCCTGATACTGTCGTCAAAGTTCACCTTAATAAATTCTAAGGGAGGAGGCTTCTAAAAAATAAAAATAACCCTCCGGATTGCTGCTAGAGTAGTATAGGAGTCTTAGGGATTAGGGGTATCAGGGGATCGGCCAGTAACGTCGAATCGATTATATACTCCGTAGCCAATTGAATGATTCTCTCCAGCACCAAATGAGCAAACACCATCTCGCCTCTAAAGACCAAGTTGTTTCTAGATAGCGAGATATAGTAGGTGATATAAGCCATTTGACCCCCTAAGTAGAGCTCATCCTCTCGATCAAACTTTGATGGACCGCACTCAGAAAAGACTCCAGCCAAGGGCTTGTGCTTGCCTTCAATGGCTTGGCTCATGCCCACCTCCATATCAATCTCGCCCTTGGATAATGCAAGATCATGTGCTCCGAATACTCATCCTCCACCCCACAAACCAAACACGAGATCAAAAGGTCCATACCTTTATCTCTAAGAAGTGTGCATGTCGGTAACCAGCCCCAGCAAGCTTCCAGAGAAAGAGTCTCACTATTTGGTGGGCGTCTACTTTCCAAATCCATGCAGTATCGATCCTTCTATTCGTCGTCGGCCTATAGATCTTAGATTGGTCCCTTAAAGAGACCTCTAGGCAGCATGAACGGCCCTACATCCTTAAGTCCTAATTATGATAAATCGGGATCGAAGTTGCTAGGATCCAATCAGTAAGCTAGCCGCCAAAAAGCCAAGTGATCTCCTAAGCTCTTCAGCCCCTACCATCTACCATGATCAAGTCACAAAGATGCAAATCACCATCCACCTCAATGCTGATGTAAGTTGACTAGCAGGAGAGAGATAGATTAGAAATTCATACATCCTGACTCACATCCACCAAAGTCTTGTTCCTAATCAGCCATTTGACCTCTGCCATAACAGCAGGTCCACGAACACAAATCTTCTCTCAGATGAAGGAGCAACCGCAGATAGCCTAGATCTGGGAGTCTCCGCTCCATGCCCTATAACGGGCCCTCATTACTCTGCTCCACAAGTAATTAGGCTAGATAAGGTATTTGATAGTATGTCTGGTAATCATAGCCTCCCTCTTGATCAATAGGGACTGAATTTTCAAACTGCTATCCCTCACAGGCTGGCAAATCATCTCCTAAGATAGTAGGTGAATCCCACATCCATCATATCCCAAACCACACAAAAAATTCTAGAATCGCTGCTCTAGACCTCTGAGAGACAAGAATTTAGTACAATCATGTTTGCTAAGAAATACCTAGGGATGGAGCTAAGTATCGATCTCATAAGAATCGTCCTGCCCATCATGGAGAGAGTGTTGGTTTGCCACCCCTCAAGGCGATCTCGAACCCAATGCTCTATGGGACTGCAATCAACTCTCCGAAGTCGCCGCCCCATAATAGAAACACCCAGATAGGTCAGGCTCTAGTACTATCAAGATGGGTTGGCCCATCCTGACCCATCCTAACCTGCCACAATCCACCTCTAAACGGGCGGGATGGGCTGGCCCATTTAACTAGTGGGTTGAAAAAACTGCAGCCCAACCCAACTCGCCATGGGCTGCAGGTTAAATGGGCCAACCCGCCAAAATCCCCACCCCTCCTAAAAAAAAACTATAAACAATAATATAAACATAATTTCATTTTCAATTCAAGCTCAAATCAACCTATCAAAGTCTCACATCTTAATTTACATTCATAAATATTTCATACAATCCAAACTTACAAGACTTAAAGTTTCAATTTTCAAACTAATTTAGAGGCAAATTAAAATTTCAAAAAATTATCCTCCATATCATTATTATGGTCCTCATCATTCAATTCTTCATTCTTTTTCTTTTCTTCATCAATTATCTCTTCAATAACCTTAGAACCCTCCTTTGAAAGAGATGTTTTTACTTTTACAGCTGAATCATCATCTTCATCTATAAGTACTATAATAAGAACTTAAGAATCAACATCAAAGCAATTAAAATTATAAAAAACTAGAGTAACCAAAACAAGAAGCACTGGGTAGCCAAAACAAATAAGCTAAACATAAGTCAAGAACGAGAAATCAGCCACCAAAAAAAAGTAGCAAGGAAAAAAATCAAATAACATCTAAAGCACAAGACAGGCTTACCATTAGAAACAAAACTATGTAGCCAATTGCAAATATAAAGAAGAACCCGCACTTTCTCCGGAAGCATGCTATTTTTATATATGTTGAGCACTCGAGCAGCAATAAAAAAGATCGATTCCGATGCAACAATGGTAATGAGAATAGCCAAAACATCATACGCCATTATTAAAAAAATTAGAAATCAATGCTTATGACTCTTCCAATAGTGCAATACATCCAATTCTTCATAGAATCCAAACTCAAGTTTTGGCTCCTCCAAATAGAGATCCAATTAAGATTTTTCAGCATTTGTAATAGTTTGACTCTCAAACAATTTAATTTTCTACAGTAATTCCAAACATAAATTAGATATATAATTAATAAAATAAATATGAATATGAAAAAAATATTAAAAAGAGCATAAGATAAGATACTTACATCAAGTTTTTTTTTGCCTCTATTTTCAATTAATCCTCCACTTAACATTGGCATATATGCATGTGATATGGATGGAGATTGGGAAGAACTACTTGATGCATTTGTGGAGTTGGCATATTGCTCAAAAAGCTTATTCAACTTTGTCCTCACCTTCTTCATCATATCTTTTACTTGCATCAACCTTTGGGTAAAAGTACTCAAGCTTGATGTGTGGATCAAAAACGGTCCCAAATGCAAGTGCAATACTATATTGACTCTAATATTTATCAAAATTATCTTTCATCCTCTTGCATATTATACTCAGCACCACATTTTCATTCCTCTCATTTTCTAAAAACAAGCACTCAATCTTCCAAACTTGCATAAAATAAAAATTGGAGGTAGAATAAAAAAAATAAAAAATTAAGTTGGTAGTCTCATAAAATGACTCTAGAAACTCGCATATTTTCTCTCCTCTTATCCACTCAAGGGATGTAGGGCAAAAATTATAGTTCTTATCAACCAATTAGAGAGAAGCAAAATCTTTTTTGTATTTGATTGAACTCTCCAACATCAAATATATGGAATTCCAATGGATAGATACATCCAAATATGAGTCAATAGAAGTATCAATACCACCAACCCGCCAAATATATGGAATTCTAATAGATAGATACATCCAAATATAAGCCAATAGAAGTATCAATACTGCCAATCCGCTTAATATATTCATCAAAATTTTGCATCCTACTCTTCGAACCCTTTACATGCTTGATTGATTCTCTAATCTTAACCAAAGCATCATTGGCTACTTTCAACCCTTTTTGAACCATGAGGTTAAGAATGTGAGTACAATACTATATATGAAAAAACTCACCACCACACAATAAACTATCATTCAAACAAAGCTGCTTTTTCAAATTATCTTGAATATTATTATTACTAGAGATATTTTCTAGAGTCAGAAAAAAATCTTGTTCTTAATTTTCCAATTCTTCAAAAATTCATATAACTTTGCAGCTAATTCAACCCCCAAGTGTGGAGAAGGCATATGAGAAAAATTTAAAATTTAACTATTTAATTTTTAACTATCATCAACATAATAAGCAGTCAGAATAATATAACCCTTACTAGTACATACAGTCTACACATTGAAAGTCAAGCAAACTCTATTGGAAATCTTAGCTAAGAGTTATTTCAACTTTTCTTTATCTTTCAAATAAATTTTCTGAATATCACTACAAACAGTATTTCTAGAAATAGAAATAACATAAAGATTGATATACTTCACCCAAGTCCTAATCCTAGGATACTCGATGGATGAAAAAGGGAAATAATGTTGAATAATGGCAAATGCATACAATTCATGAGAATTTTTTTGATGTATTTTTTTAGATCTTTGTTTTCCATCAGCATCAATTATCATTTGTCCTATATCATAAAACTTTCTCATAGGATACTTTGGAAGATGACGGGTCACAAAAGAGATCCCATATTTTTTTCCACCATATTTATACTATTTTTTATATCCATTATAAGATGTTCTTTCTACACCATCTTTGTCTTTTCCCATTTTTGTGAAATAATTCCAAACACCCTCTTATTTGATTTCTCAATCCTAGGTTCAGTTTCACTTTTACTATCTAATTTGGATTCTTTTGGTACTTCATCATCATCCATATTTACAACTTGATTCATTATACTTATAGACCCAGTCATGATGCAAGTAATCAATCACATGCCCACACAATAGAGAAATAAGCTAATAATCTACCAATCAACAAAAAAAAAAAATTAAGACAATAATCAAATAGAACAAAAACATAAATAAGAGATTCAAATAGTAAAATCAGCGGCAAGCCCAAAGATTCATAACATGTACTAGGTTATAAAATAAGCAGATAATGAAATAAATCATCAATCATGTATGGATGATGGATAAACTATTTTGTTTAGGTACATGCATAAGAAAATAACACAAAAATCAGGTTGTTAGGGTTAGCATTTTTGGAGAAATCATGAAATCAACACTTTACAATAAGAGACTTAGTCAATATTCACTTAGCCACTTAGGGACAGCAAGAGATTGAAGAGTAGAAAGGTAGAGATTGAAGGAATTTGGGGTTCAAGGACAGCAAGAGGCCAAGAGCCAAGAGAGAAGAGACTCATCATGATTGACAACAAGAAGAGAAGATGTTGCAAGTGCAAAAACTAGGCGATGACATCCAGATGCAGTAGCGGCAGTAGCAGCTCTCTCGGTCTCGGTCTCTCCTCTCTTTCTCATGCAAATGTAGGCAAAAAAAGTTGAAGGGGATTTGATTTTAGATTTGACCTTGGGGGTTGGGACTAAAAAAAAAAAAAAGAGTTGAGCCAGCCCGCCCCGAACCTGTCACAATCCATAGCTCAAATGGGGCAGGTTATTTAACCCGCTTTTAAATATGTTGCTAAAACATAAACCCAACCTGTCCTGTTACATGGCAGGATGGGCCAACCCGATGGGTCCACTCAAATTGATAGCTCTATCAGGCTCCTAGTTTGCTTCTGTATCCCCCACCTCTCTTGAATCACCTACTTCACTTGGGTCCTTGTCTTAGGGCTGAAGATGATTGTTGACTTATGAAGGTTTACTAGCTGCCTAGAGGCTAATATTAAGCCTCTATAATGGATGCAAAACATCTTGCATTCCAAACTGAGGCCCATTCGATGAGGAGGCAATCATCTATAAAAAGAAGGTGAGAGATGGGCTATACCCCAAGGGCGAGCCAGTAGGGCTGCAACTCTAACCCTTAAACCGCCGCCCTCAATGCCCGAGATAGCATGTCATTACATAAAATGATCAAGTAGGAGGATAGAGGGCAACCTTCACTACTATAGAATCAGGCTATGGCAGCGGTTTGTAACTGCTATCGTAGCCCAAAAAATTGCTGCTATAGGATATGGCAGTACTATCACTATAGCCATCGTCGTAGGTCCATGGTAGCGGTTGTTGCAGCAGTTATGAAAAGCACTGCCATAGATGCCTATTGCAGTGATTTTCAAATCGCTGCCATAAGCTTGTCTATGGCAGCGATTATAGAATCGCTGTGATAGACCGATCTATAACAGCGGTTATGAAATCGCTGCCATAGACTTATTTATGAAAGCGGTTATGTAACCACTGCCATAGGTCTAATGCAGCGGTTGATATATTACCTATGGCACCGATTGACACGTCTACGACAGCGATTGTAAAATCACTACCATTCTAAATAATTAAAAAATATAAAATTTTTAATTTTTTATATATTTTATCTGATAAATGCAGAGATATATAACATAAAAAAATATTATAAACATAAAAATATTTTTAAAATGCTAAAATTTTATTACTAAATAAAATTTATTATAATATTTTTTTAAAAAAATACATCAAAAGTCTCCTAAATCTACATCATCGTCATCCCCGAAAGATGGAGCAAGAGCTGGAGTTGGAGCTGAAGCTGAAATGCATGCCAATATATCCTCAAAGCCCATGAAGGCACCTCCAAAATGTGTGTTGAGCGTCGACACCATGTCTCTCATGATGCCCTCCAGATGAGATGCACGCTCCTCAACCCGATATGTCCATGTCGCAACATGATCTGTCCATGCCAATGTCGCCTCAAGCTCCTCCCGACTGACGACACCGAAAGCCTGTGAAGAGACACTTGCCTCTGATCAATAGCTGGTCGACGTATGTTCGAGCCTACATTAGATTCTTTCAGAGTGCTCAGACCCTAAGATCTAAGATAGATGGTCATAGAGGCCAGAGGTATCCGGACCCTCGCTCGCGAGCGCATCTAACTGATCTTATAATTATAAATATAAATAAAATTTTATAAAAAATGCTATAATACTAATTATTGGTGCAGAAATCCGTCCTCGTCGGAGGTTGCCGAAATCGAGGCCGCAGAGGTCGCCACCGGGGACCTGCAAAACGAAGTCCCGTCCGGAATCGGTGGGGGGGTGGCTCCGGCAGGACCCTCCGATGGTCAAGTTAGTTTTCCGGCCAACAGTAATGGAGTGCTCGAAACGTGTTCCGGAGCTTAGAGATGAGGAGGAGAGCTTAGAGAGTCGAGAGTTCAGAGAGCTTAGAGAGTCGAGAGTTCAGAGAGCTTAGAGAGTCGAGAGTTCAGAGAGCTTAGCCTTGGCGTATCTGGAGGGGTCCCTTTATAGCGGAGCTTAGTTGATGGTGACGGCCATGCCGTCTGGCAGAGAGTCGTCGGGCAGCATGGAGTTCGGTACGGAGAGGAAGGCATCGTCCGGTGGATCGTGGGAGCCATACTGGCGAGTCGTGGGCCGCATGGAGTCCGGTACGGAGAGGAAGGCGTCGTCCGGTGGATCGTGGGAGCCATACTGGCGACGTCGTGGGCCGCATGGAGTCCGGTACGGAGAGGAAGGCGTCGTCCGGTGGATCGTGGGAGCCATACTGGCGAGTCGTGGGCCGCATGGAGTCCGGTACGGAGAGGAAGGCGCCGTCCGGTCTTGCTGCAGGCGACAGTTCGTCCAGAGGAGTTCGGACTTGTAACAGAGTTCGGCCGAAGGGGAAACCCGGGAGGAGCTCGGCTGGCTGAAGGGTCGGCCATCTGTAGAGTTCGGCCGAGGGACGATTGCCGAGGAGTTCGGCCGACTCGCCTGGAGTCGGTCCGAAGGGGTTCGGCCGCCTGGGCTCGCCTGGAGTCGGTCCGAAAGGAAAACCCGGGAGGAGCTCGGGTGGCCGAACGGGCGTCTGGGAGGAGTCCGTCTCCCGAAGAAGTCCTGCCGCTTGGAGTCCAAGGAGCTCGGCCGTCAGGAAGTTCGGCTGGCGGTGGGAGTTCGGCCCGGAGCCTGGCGCTGGGGAGTTCGGCAGCTAGGTAGTTCGGCCCGGACCTTGGCGCAGGGGAGTTCGGCCTCTAGGCAGTTCGGCCCGGACCTTGGTGCAGGGGAGTTCGGCCTCTAGGCAGTTCGGCCGTGGTAGGGGCTCGGCCTGGCGCCTGGCGCTAAAGCTCTTCAGCGGCTACTGGTTGCATTGGGCCGAGCATCGGGCTAGGCTTCGGCAGGAGCGGGATTTATCCCCAACAGTAGCCCCCCCACTCCCGAGTTCAAAAATTGAAGGAAGGGAGTACCAAAACAGGCGACTGCCGAAGTCTTCTTCCAGGCTCCGCATTTGTTGCAGCTGAAGCTCGGGGAGGTCTCATCTCCAGCCAATATTGACGCTGAAGTTGAAGGCTGAGGCTTGGGGGAGACCTCATCTCCAGTCGATGTTTGGAGTTGAAAGTGGGACTCGTTTCCAGCCAAAATTGGTGAAGCTGATGTTGAGGCCGGAGTCAATGTCGCCCCCCGTGGTCAGGGTCGGAGTTGACATTGCCTTCATCAACCGAAGTCGATTCGGGGGAGACCTCCTCTTCTTGCAGTCAAGGTTACTGATCGCTTGGGGGAGATCTCGTCTCCCGCTGATGCTGACACCGAAGTTGAAGCTGAGGTCCGAAGGAGACCTCGTCTTCTGCAGTGAAGCTTGCCGTAGACTCTGGGGCTCGGCCTTGGACCTTGCTCACGTTAGGACGAGGTTCTCCTCCTGTTCCTAACGGGCTGTGGGGGCACATGGGGACCGTCGTCCTCGCCTCTCCCCCCATCCCGTCCTTGGTGAACGGGGCCTTCGACTTTGCTCACGCGTTAGGACGAGGTTCTCCTCCTGTTCCTAGCCGGCTGTGGGGGCACATGAGGACCGTCGTCCTCGCTTCTCCCCCCATCCCGTCCTTTGTGGACGGGGCCTTCGACTTTGCTCACGCTAGGACGAGGTTCTCCTCCTGTTCCTAGCCGGCTGTGGGGGCACATGAGGACCGTCGTCCTCGCCTTCTCCCCCCATCCCGTCCTTTGTGGACGGGGCCTTCGACTTTGCTCACGCTAGGACGAGGTTCTCCTCCTGTTCCTAGCCGGCTGTGGGGGCACATGAGGACCGTCGTCCTCGCTTCTCCCCCCATCCCGTCCTTTGTGGACGGGGCCTTCGACTTTGCTCACGCTAGGACGAGGTTCTCCTCCTGTTCCTAGCCGGCTGTGGGGGCACATGAGGACCGTCGTCCTCGCTTCTCCCCCCATCCCGTCCTTTGTGGACGGGGCCTTCGACTTTGCTCACGCTAGGACGAGGTTCTCCTCCTGTTCCTAGCCGGCTGTGGGGGCACATGAGGACCGTCGTCCTCGCCTCTCCCCCCATCCCGTCCTTTGTGGACGGGGCCTTCGACTTTGCTCGCGCTAGGACGAGGTTCTCCTCCTGTTCCTAACGCGGCTGACTGCTTCTTCCCTGTCATCGCATAGTTTTCGCATCCAGAAATGATTTTATTGAGAGGGGAGAGTTTTACCGAGGAGAAGCTGATCGCAGCGCATTTTCGTTCGAGGGTTGTCGGGGTGTTGTTCCTCGGAGTTCCCTCGGGCAGCAAGTCCCGTCCAGACGACCTCCTCTATCTCATGCCGGCCTTCTTAATTTGGAACATGCTTCTCTTGACTTTGTCGCTGGGGACGACAATCACCGATGTAGCTAGCTCCTAGCTCCTCCCCGGGGTGGCGTTGATGACGCCGCGAGGCGGCCGACCTTCTTGTCTTTTCCAGTTACGGCAGCGCCTATAGCCGATCTTCTCCTGCTTCAGACCGACGTCGGAGGAATTTATCCCGTCGTCCCTTTTTGACGAGCTCTTCAATCTCGTCTTGGAGCTGAACGTATTCCTCAGTGTCGTGGCCGTGGTCGCGATGGTAGGGGCTTTACTTGCCTCGATCGCGCACGTTTGGGGAGGCCGTAGTCCTTCAGGTCTTGGCGGCTGGCTCTTAACTTCGCCGAGGATTCGAGTTAGAGGAGCGGGTCGTAGCTGCGGAATCTTTCGGGAGGAGGATTTCTTCGCGCCCTTCTGTCGGGGCTTCCTTTGCGGTGAGCTCGAGAAGTTCGGGCTTCGCTTGCGTGGAGCTTCATTCCGCTTTCCCGCGAAACTTTCCGTGGGAGAACTTCATGCTTCTTTGTCCGGACTTCCCTGCTCGCAGAGAGGGGGTCGGCTTTGCTTGCCCGAACTTTATCGCACCTCCCGTGAATTCGTTGTGGCGACGTACTTGAGGGGGAGTTCGGCCTCGATCGCCCTGGGGCGGTCTCGAGCGCGGCCGAACTTCACTTGGGTGATCTGCTGCGGAGTTCGGCCTCCTTTATGCCGAACTTCATTCCCGTGGGAGAACTTCGTTGCCGAACCATTCCGCGGGGGGCTTCGTTCCGTCCTTGCCGGCGCCGAACTTCATTTGGAGGTTGAGCTGAGGAGTTCGGCCGAACTTCATTTCGCCTTGATGATGAGCTTTGGGGGGAGCTCGGCTTTTCTTCGAGCCGAACTTCATTCCTCTTTCCCGCGAGACCCGCCGTGGGAGAACTTCCTGCTGCTCTTGTTCGGACGAGTTCGGGCGAGCTCGAGGGGAGCTCGGCTTTTCTTGCCCGAACTTCGTTCCGCCTCCGGTGAACACTTTGTAGGTGGTTCCTTTGGGGGACATACTGGAGCGTGAGTTCGGACCTCACTTGCACCGAACTTCGTTCCGCTTTCCTGCGGAAAGCTTCCGCGGGAGGACTTCATACTTCTTTGTCGGAGCTTCCTCGATGACGGGCTCATGGGTGGGTTCGGCCTTCCTCGCGCCGAACTTCATTCCGCTTCGGCGGGGGAACTTCTGCTCTCCGTTTCTCTCTTCGGGGCGATTGGGCTCTTCCTTAAGGCTGATTCCTCGTGCCCTCATGGCGGGCTTGCTGGTGGAGTCGCTACCGGAGGCTGCTGTATAGCCTGCAACGCCTCCGTGAGGCCACGGATCTGTCGGACAAGCAGGCCGAACTGCTTCACATCCACCGCGGGTGCAGGTGGAACCTAGGCCGCCGGGGCTGAAGCAGGAACAGACGGGCCTGGACGGGATCGGATCGCGGAGGCCGTCGAGCGCCGTGCCGAAGCCCTCCGGGGTGGCGTTTTCTCTTCGGAAGAGAAAAGGAATATCTCCAAAGAGGGAAGAGAAGGGTCGCCGAGCACTCCTTTAAGAATAAGGGAACCTCGAAGGTTCAAGCCCTTCCTCTAGCGCCAATCTGTTGGTGCAGAAATCCTCCTCATCTGAACTCTCGACTCTCTAAGCTCTCCTCCTCATCTCTAAGCTCCGGAACCCATTTCGAGCACTCCATTACTGTTGGCCGGAAACTAACTTGACCGTCGGAGGGTCCTGCCGGAGCCACCCCCCCACCGGCTCCGGACGAAACTTCGTTTTGCAGGTCCCCGACGGCGACCTCAGCGGCCTCGATTTCGGCGACCTCCGGCGAGGATGGATTTCTGCACCAACAGATTGGCGCTAGAAGGAAGGGCTGAACCTTCGAGGTTCCCTTGTTCTTAAAGGAGTGCTCGGCGACCCTTCTCTTCCCTCTTTGGAGATCTTCCTTTTCTCTTCCGAAGAGAAAACGCCACCCCAGGAGAGCTTCGGCACGGCGCTCGGCGGCCTCCGCGATCCGATCCCGTCCAGGCCCGTCTGTTCCTGCTTCAGCCCCGGCGGCCTAGGTTCCACCTGCACCCGCGGTGGATGTGAAGCAGTTCGGCCTGCTTGTCCGACAGATCCGTGGCCTCACGGAGGCGTTGCAGGCTATACAGCAGCCTCCGGTAGCGACTCCACCAGCAAGCCCGCCATGAGGGCGCGAGGAATCAGCCTTAAGGAAGAGCCCAATCGCCCCGAAGAGAGAAACGGAGAGCAGAAGTTCCCCCGCCGAAGCGGAATGAAGTTCGGCGCGAGGAAGGCCGAACCCACCCATGAGCCCGTCATCGAGGAAGCTCCGACAAAGAAGTATGAAGTCCTCCCGCGGAAGCTTTCGCACGGGAAAGCGGAACGAAGTTCGGTGCAAGTGAGGCCGAACTCACGCTCCAGTATGTCCCCCAAAGGAACCACCTACAAAGTGTTCACCGGAGGCGGAACGAAGTTCGGGCAAGAAAAGCCGAGCTCCCCTCGAGCTCGCCCGAACTCGTCCGAACAAGAGCAGCAGGAAGTTCTCCCACGGCGGGTCTCGCGGGAAAGAGGAATGAAGTTCGGCTCGAAGAAAAGCCAAGCCGAGCTCTCCACCCCCAAAGCAGCAGGAAGTTCTCCCACGGCGGGTCTCGTGGGAAAGAGGAAATGAAGTTCGGCTCGAAGAAAAGCCGAGCTCCCCCCAAAGCTCGTCATCAAGGCGAAATGAAGTTCAGTGGAAAGCCGAACTCCTCAGCTCAACCTCCAAATGAAGTTCGGCGCCGGCAAGGACGGAACGAAGTTCTCCCCGCGGAATGAAGTTCGGCATCAGGGACTCCGAACTCCGCAGCAGATCACCCAAGTGAAGTTCGGCCGCGCTCGAGACCGCCCCAGGGCGATCGAGGCCGAACTCCCCCTCAAGTACGTCGCCACAACGAATTCACGGGAGGTGCGATAAAGTTCGGGCAAGCAAAGCCGACCCCCTCTCTGCGAGCAGGGAAGTCCGGACAAAGAAGCATGAAGTTCTCCCACGGAAAGTTTCGCGGGAAAGCGGAATGAAGCTCCACGCAAGCGAAGCCCGAACTTCTCGAGCTCACCGCAAAGGAAGCCCCGACAGAAGGGCGCGAAGAAATCCTCCTCCCGAAAGATTCCGCAGCTACGACCAGCTCCTCTAACTCGAATCCTCGGCGAAGTTAGGAGCCAGCCGCCAAGACCTGAAGGACTACGGCCTCCCCAAACGTGCGCGAGGCAAGTAAAGCCCCTACCATCGCGACCACGGCCACGACACTGAGGAATACGTTCAGCTCCAAGACGAGATTGGAGAGCTCGTCAAAAAGGGACGACGGGATAAATTCCTCCGACGTCGGTCTGAAGCAGGAGAAGATCGGCTATAGGCGCTGCCGTAACTGGAAAAGACAAGAAGGTCGGCCGCCTCGCGGCGTCATCAACGCCACCCCGGGGAGGAGCTAGGAGCTAGCTACATCGGTGATTGTCGTCCCCAGCGACAAAGTCAAGAGAAGCATGTTCCAAATTAAGAAGGCCGGCATGAGATAGAGGAGGTCGTCCGGACGGGACTTGCTGCCCGAGGGAACTCCGAGGAACAACACCCCGACAACCCTCGAACGGAAATGCGCTACGATCAGCTTCTCCTCGGTAAAACTCTCCCCTCTCAATAAAATCATTTCTGGATGCGAAAACTATGCGATGACAGGGAAGAAGCAGTCAGCCGCGTTAGAAATAGGAGGAGAACCTCGTCCTTAGCGCGAGCAAAGTCGAAGGCCCCGTCCACAAAGGACGGGATGGGGGGAGAGGCGAGGACGACGGTCCTCATGTGCCCCCACAGCCGGCTAGGAACAGGAGGAGAACCTCGTCCTAGCGTGAGCAAAGTCGAAGGCCCCGTCCACAAAGGACGGGATGGGGGGAGAAGGCGAGGACGACGGTCCTCATGTGCCCCCACAGCCGGCTAGGAACAGGAGGAGAACCTCGTCCTAGCGTGAGCAAAGTCGAAGGCCCCGTCCACAAAGGACGGGATGGGGGGAGAGGCGAGGACGACGGTCCTCATGTGCCCCCACAGCCGGCTAGGAACAGGAGGAGAACCTCGTCCTAGCGTGAGCAAAGTCGAAGGCCCCGTCCACAAAGGACGGGATGGGGGGAGAGGCGAGGACGACGGTCCCCATGTGCCCCCACAGCCCGTTGGGAACAGGAGGAGAACCTCGTCCTAACGTGAGCAAAGTCGAAGGCCCCGTCCACAAAGGACGAGATGGGGGGAGAGGCAAGGACGACGGTCCCCATGTGCCCCCACAGCCCGTTGGGAACAGGAGGAGAACCTCGTCCTAACGCGAGCACCAACCTCGGCTAGAGACGAGATCTCCCCCGAAGAAGCTCGGCTGCAGGAGATAAGATCTCCCCCGAGCGCGCACTTCAACCTCGACTGCAAGAGAGGAGGTCTCCCTCGAGTCAACTTCAGCTGATGAAGACAATGTCGCCCCCGAGGAGCTCAAATCCGACCTCGACCGTAGGAGGCGAGATTTACTTCGGCTTCAACATCAGCTTCATCGACTTTAGCTGGAAACGAGTTCCATTTCAACTCCAAACATCGACTGGAGATAAGGTCTCCCCCAAGCCTCAGCCTCAACTTCAGCGTCAATATTGGCTGGAGATGAGACCTCCCCCGAGCTTCAGCTGCAACAAATGTGGAGCCTGGAAGAAGACTTCGGCAGTCGTCTGTTTTGGTACTCCCTTCCTTCAATTTTTGAACTCGGGAGTGGGGGGGCTACAACTCTACAAATGGCCGACCCTTCAGCCAGCCGAGCTCCTCCCGGGTTTCCCCTTCGGCCGAACTCTGTTACAAGTCCGAACTCCTCTGGACGAACTGTCGCCTGCAGCAAGACCGGACGGCGCCTTCCTCTCCGTACCGGACTCCATGCGGCCCACGACTCGCCAGTATGGCTCCCACGATCCACCAGACGATGCCTTCCTCTCCGTACCGGACTCCATGCGGCCCACGACTCGCTAGTATGGCTCCCACGATCCTACCGGACGACGCCTTCCTCTCCGTACCGGACTCCATGCGGCCCACGACGTGCCAGTATGGCTCCCATGATCCACCGGACGATGCCGTCCTCTCCGTATCGAACTCCATGCTGCCCGATGACTCTCTGCCAGACGGCATGGCCATCACCATCAACTAAGCTCCGCTATAAAGGGACCCCTCCAGATACGCCAAGGCTAAGCTCTCTGAACTCTCGACTCTCTAAGCTCTCTGAACTCTCGACTCTCTAAGCTCTCCTCCTCATCTCTAAGCTTCGGAACACATTTCGAGCACTCCATTACTGTTGGCCGGAAACTAATTTGACCATCGGAGGGTCCTGCCGGAGCCACCCCCCACCGGTTTCGGATGGGACTTCGTTTTGCAGGTCCCCGACGGCGACCTCTGCGGCCTCGATTTTGGCAACCTCCGACGAGGACGGATTTCTACACCAACACTAATCATATATAATAATATATTTAATACTTACAAAAATTCTTTCGATCGTGGTGTTCATTGACCTATCCTTCTTGTCCGTATGGCTAGATCGAAAGATCTCGCTACAACTGAACATCACTCCATCTCTCATCAACTATAACAATGGATCAGTTTATCAAAAATATGAAAAAAATATTAATTTAATTTATCTAGTAAGATTTAGAATTCATTATCTCTCTATGCACACGACTGGCCATAGACTCACGGTCGAGAGTGTGCGTATACTCCTGAGCTGTCCGATTCTTTCGATTCTGATGGAAGATAGTCTAATAAGTATTTAAATAAATAATAAATATTTAAAAAAGATTTAAATATAATTTTAAGCATATTAAAAAATTTAAAAGTTAGTAATTTTACCTCGAACTTCTAGCTCCTCCAATGTGTAACCATCCTCTTCCACTGACTCGGAGGACAGTTCTGTATCCAAGGAACAAGCTCCTCTGGAGTGTCTCATCAGTGCTCGAGCCATCCTCTATGGAGGTTGATCTTGTAACCTCGGTATAACTTTTCGATCTTCTTCAGTCGGGCATCTCGAGTCCTCTCATGATCAAAAAAGTCATACCTCCTTTGCACAAAGTTATCAAAAATCAGTTACAAAATTATTCTAATCAAACATAGTGTAAATATGTAAAATGCATAAATATAATTAAGATGTACTTATCCATATCTCCTTCCACATTCGATTTCTGAAAGTATCATCCATCAATCGTCAGTCTTTGGGCTCTATAGGAATAATGTCTGACCGCCTCACAAGCACTCCAAAAAAAAATACATCTTCCACACGATCTCCTCTACTGGCCTCTCCTCCAGATCATACTGTACCATCATCTGATGCTAGTGATTTCATACATGTAGGACCGCAAAATATCCTACTGGATGATGCACCTATAATGAAAATATGTTATGCAAATATATAAGTGTACAAATACTATATAAAAAATAAATATATAATATAATAAAAATGTAGCATGTGTCAGAGATGTGGGTGATGGTAAAGGCTCAGATATCGGTAGAATACTAGATGCTATCGGTGAAGTAGATACCAATAGTGGAGGTTCCTGAGCGGTCGATGCGGAGGTGGATGGAGTATGCTCTGACTACTCCTCAGATGCTGAACTTCGCATAATCCATCGAGAGGTAGGGATGAAAGCTAGATGACATGTCGGTGTCATCGTGACCTACAACATTAATGAACATTAGCCAATATAACATGTTGAACAACAATCAAAGATATACCTAGGTATCATCCATACAATTATATATAAATATACGAATACCAAAGATTATATATACTAATCAATTGATGGGTCTATCGCTATGCAATGCAATAAACAAAAGCAACAAGATGGAGATTTTCTTAGCGACTGGGGGTTCTCTTAGCGACCGACACGACCCATGACATGGCCTACCGGCACAACATGATCCAAGGCACAAACTATCGATATGGTACGATACGGCCTACCAACCCAAGGCATGGCACGGCATGACACGGCCCAAGACACGGCACGGTCTATCGGCATGACATGGCCCACGGCATGACATGGCATGGTCCACTGGCACAGCTCAGATACGGAGCTCTGTGTAGTCATTCGAGGGATGGAGGTTGCAACCTCTGGACAATAATTTTAATATTTTGAATAATAATATTAGCAATACATCAATAAATAGACTCTAATAATTTATATCAGAATGTTGAAGTCATCGTCTAGTGGCATCTACAATATGGACATCACCATCGCTCGTGACAAATATGTCTGGGATCTCGATAGTACTAAGTAAGTTTTGTCCTAGAGAAGCACTTTGCATGCATGGTCCAACATCATCATCAACTTCGGCATCATCAAAAATATACCTAGGCATCATCTTCACAACAACATCCCATTGAGGCTTTAAGGGATCACTAATATAGAAGACTTAACTAGCTTGGGAGGCAAGTATATATGATTCTTCAGTGCGGAAATGGCGTTACATGTTAACGAGAGTAAAACCATACTCATCAGTCTTCATCCTAGACTATGATAAATTATCAAACCAATAATACTTCATCAATGCAATCCTCTCTTTAGAATAATAGTCCAAGATGACTATCTTCTCTACCATGCTATAATAGTTCAAATCCTTCGTACGAGGCTATGAATTCCTCGAGCTAGCATAACACCCAGTGGTGGTGCTCAACATGATGCCACTATTTTGTGTTACTATATTTACGGACCCGCTGTGAATATTAAATCTGTAGCCGTTAATGATGAGCTATTTATATTCACGTACCGTATGATACAGGTCCATTGAAAGAGCAAGCACTTCAGGACTCACATTACTGAGCGGCAATCTCCACATCTAATTAAGGAGATGATATCTAATTAGTAAACATGTTCAAATAAGTTGTAGAAAGTAAGAATATATAATCGCTTACATGATCTTTGAACCATTCAAAAAATTCTTTACTGTGTATTTTCTCTTTCTTCCGCATACTTAGACCATCATATTTTACTCTTATGATCTTCTTGTGTTTGCTGCATGCATAAAGAATAAATTTAGATATAATTGAATATTTTTTCTAATTATTATGAAATAAATATGGTTGAGTGGCTTATCTTATGTACGGCTCAATGACATCATAATTGAAGAGCACGTAGCGATGTGTCTTATCCCTTTCCTCAATGCTTAAATCAATGAGATGGTATGAAGTGAAAAGTCCATCTGACTGTAGAATGGACTCAAATACATGCTCAATTGGCTCATACTGATCATCCTAATTTCTCATTAGCCAATTACGACGTATCTCGAGCTTATTTAAGTATATGATATAAAAATTCATACACTCTTGACCCTAATAATCTTCTGCTATGGATCCCTCCGGGCAATTCATATTGTTTATATAAGATTTTAGAGTTTGAATATTTCTCTCAATAGGATACAACCATCGACAGAATACTCGACCTCCAAGTGCAACTTCTCCCACAAGGTGCACGGTAAGATGCATCATAATCATAAAAAATGATGATGAAAATATCTTCTCCAGATCACATAATATAGTCACTATCCTTGCCTTCATTTTCTTCATATTTTTCTTAAGCAACATCTTTGCATAAATATCTCTGTAAAAATTGCAAAGACGAATAATAGTCATTTTGACATTTTTTGGCAATACGCAGTGAATAGCTATTGGGATCAATTCCTACATCAGCACATGATAATCATGAGTCTTCAATTTCTCAAGTTTGACATTCTTACTATTCATACACTTTGATATATTGCTTGAGTATCCATCAGAGATCTTTATGTTCTCCAACATACGAAAAAATGTAGACCATTCAAAGGTATTCATAACATAGCATGCATGAGGGAGCCTCCATTGTTCTCTCCTTACCGACTCTAGATGGAGTGATCTCCTAATATTCCATTCTTTCAAGTCAAATCAAAAATTCAAATCATCCTTAGTCTTATCTTTGATATTTAAGATTGTTGCCAATAGAAGCTCACACACATTCTTTTCAATATATATAACATCTAAGCAATGGCGTAATAAGTTTGTTTTCTAATATGGCAAATTAAAGAAAATGCTCTTTTTCTTCTAATTAAAGTATGTGTCATCTTTCTTTGATCGATGCTTCTTTTTTTTACCACCAATTGGATCATCTTTTTCAAACTCAATACTGAGACCATCCAACTTTCTAAGTACATCACTTTCAGACATCCAGCTAGACGCCTCACCTTCTTTCATAGTGCCATCGAAGGAGCGTGCATTCCTTCTATATGGATGGTTTCGATGGAGAAAATATTGATGCCCCATATAGCTAAAGCTTCTTCGATGTGTCAACCTTCTAGATCAAATATTTTTTTTCATAAATCAGACATACTAGCTCACCTTTGGTGCTCCAATCCGACATTAGGATATATGCTAAAAAGTCATTTATTGTCCATAAAAGTACTATGCACATGGAGAATGACTCATTCAACAAAGCATCAAAAGTTGAAACATCTTGAATGCTCCATAACTATTTCAACTCGGTAATAAGAGGCGACAAATAAACATCAATATCATTACTTATCTCCATCGATCCAGGGATGGGCACTATCATTAAAGCAAAAATTTTTTTCATACACATCTATGGTGAAAGATTGTAAACATGAATAAATACTGGCCATACACTATAGACGGTATTCATATGCTTGAATAGATTGAAACCATCATATGACAAGTCCAACCTCACATTACGTATCTCATGTATGAAGTTAGGATGTAATTCATTAAACTTCTGCCATGCCTCTTCCTTGGCAGGATTCCTCAATGCATCATTTTTTGTTCGATCCTTTTCATAACATCTCACGTCCTTTGATGTCCTTGCTGGCATAAACAACTTTTATAGTTTCGAAATCAAAGAAAAGTGTTACATCAACTTTTGAGGTACACGAGTCGATATGCTATCTTTATTTTATTTTCATCTTAACATACCGTACCTCATGCACTCATTTTGGTTGACATCCCCCTTATAATAGAGCATGCAATTATTAGAATATGCATATATCTTGGTGTAAGTAAAGCCCAGCTGTTCAATAATCTTCGATGTCTCATAATTATTTTTCAAAATTTATGCATTATTAAGAAGAATATCCTCCAAAAGTTCTAATATGCAGTTCACTCCATTATTACTAAACCAATTAGAATATTTTGCATGATACAACTGGATTAAGAACTTCAGCTTCACCATTTTTTCACATCTAGGATACAATGGAATATTAGCATCCTTTATCAACTTACAGACCTTCTCTACATCCTTACTATTTGTCATTCCACCAACCACAGGATCAGGCATGGACGTAGATGCACCGTCATTATGGCCAACAAATGAAAAAATATCATGAACCATTTATTCCACTCCTCCATAATGTTGATCGCCTTCTTGCGGTCTGCCCTCACCATGTTGATCCCAATAAATTTCATAATTGACTTTCAAATCATAAATAATGAGATGATCATTTACATCTTGACGAGGTAGCCACGGTCCATCCATACATTTTTTATAAGAACATTGGATCAGTCCATGGTCCCCAAATTTTTTTATAGTAAAATCAAAAAAATTTTGAAGTCCAGCCTCATATTCTGATGAAAGTCTACTAAACTTCATCCACCCTCTTATCAATTTTAAAAATGATGATACTGTAATTAAATCATTTATGGAACTTAAATTATATACTAATGCATTATAAATAAATATGCAATAAATGCATCATATCATCAACTAATAGGTAAAGATAGGTCCTATCTCATTTAGAAATTACATTAATTCTATATATTCAATACAATAATCAAACGATATGCAACAGAGATCGAATAAAATTTTGATAGTATTTCTTTTTAGTTATCTCATATAGGAAGAATAAAAGAAAAATACTGTCCAAAAGTTCATTCGAAATCCTTAGCATACCGTTTGATTACTGCAACTACTTATAAAATTATCTATAATTTTCAAACCATCCAAATTGGACAATCAATTGATCATTATATATAATTCTCTCATCCATACAATTATATATAATTATGCGGATACCAGAGATTATGTACACTAATCAATTGATGGGTCTATCGTTATGTAATACAATAAACAAAAGCAATAAGATATAAACATTCAAAAAATATTATCCAATAAATTCTACAACATGAATTACATTCACAAATAATTAAGGATGAGCAACAGTCGTAGATCCGATCTCTTGCACAAATCTAGATGTTAATCTAGAAATCTGAAAGAAAAATGAAGTAGATGATGGTGGCATCTTAGAGCTTAAAGTTGAAATCTTAGAAAGACATATTAAATTCTGTTTGCACCCATCGAGCTGGTTCGCTTAAAAGCTGAGCTAGCCCCATACCTAAGACAGCCGGCTCCATGTCAACTCCATGCTGAGACATCCAGCTCGGGTCCTCCCCCAAGCGGCTACTCGATCTCGACTCGAGCCGGCTCGACTGCTATGTATCCAAGCTGACTCGGTTGTGTGATCCCCTGTGTGCTCGATCTCTCTCTCCTGGCGAGGCCGAACCCCTCCCTCTTGCTTTCTCATCTCTCGATCTTTCTCTCTCCCTCTCTATCTTCGACCCCATCCCTCCCTCTCTTACTCTCTCAATCTCTCCATCCTCATCCCTCCAGTTGCCGGTCGACCCCCTCTCGCCCTCTCTTGCTTTCTCGATATCCCACTCTCTCCCATCTCCCTCGTCAGTGAGGTCGGACCCCCTTCCTTCCATGGCGGTGATGAATCCTCCCTTCCTCTCTTCCTCTCCGATCTTTCGAGGCGGTGGACCCCCTCCCTGATCCCTCTCTCGATCTCTCTCTCCCTCTTTCGATCTCATCCCTGCCATTGGCAAGGCCGACGAGCGACCGGCCCTCCCTCTCTCAATCTCTCGATCTCCCTCTCAGTTTCTCTATTGGCTTAGTTTCGGATCCCAAAACCCCTGGGTCTCGACTCTCACTCTCTCGATCTCATTCATCGGATCCGAGGTCTGGTACCCCCTTCGGATATTCAGGTTCGAATCGATATCAGTAATTAAAATTGAATCCGAATCTGAATATCTAGGTTCTGATCCAAATTCAATCCGTTGATAGATCTAATCCACAGCTACCGGACATGGCACAGTCTAAGGCTACCGCCATCAACGTCAGGTCTTCAAAATTCTACGGTTCGATACCAGATAATTATAATATTTAGGTAATAAGATATTTATAATATTTAGATTTTAAATCCATTTTATACCCAATTATTATAACAGGTATAGTCCAGTGATTAATAAATAATACTATAAAATTTTAAAAAAAAATTATACCATACGGACTATAGAGAAGTGGGTCACATCGAAAGCTCCGAGGGTCACCGACGATGACGCTAGAGGAAGGATGATAGACACTAGAGGTAACCTACGAAATAAATAGTAAGATAGTGAGATAGAGAGAGAAGAGATAAAAGAGAAGAGAGAGAGAGAGAGAGGAGGCTCGGAGGGGCATCGTGATGGAGAGGCCAGGGGTGGGTGGTTGGGGATGGGGAGGGCAGGCCGCAACGGCCAAGGATGGGGAGGACAAGGGCGATGGACGATCCGAGATGGAGAGGGCGGGGGCAGACGGATGGTCGGGGATGGGGAGGCAATGGGGTGAGCGACCAGAGATGGGGAGGGCGGATGGCGGCGACCGAGGATGGGAAGGGTGGGGGGTGGATGGCCGTGGATGGGGAGGGCTGGGGGCGGGAGGGTGGGGAATGGGCGGCCATGGTTGGGGATGGATGGAGTCTCACCAGCGATGGAGAGGAGGGGAGAGAGAAAGAGAGAGAGCATGTATGGGAGGAAAAAAAAATTAAGGATTTTTAACCTAACCTATGGTAATGATTTTCGAACCGCTGTTGTAGATCTATGACAACGGTTACAATAAACTGCTGTAATAGATCTACAGTAGCAGTTTATAATCGCTGCCATAGATCTATAGTAGCGATTTTTAGTAACCGCTGTCATAGATTGAAAATATTTTTTTTTAATTTTTTTTAAAATATTATATAATTTTAAAATTTAATACTCATCTTCATCATTCGTTATCTAAATAATTATCATTAGAGTATCGTCATAAAAGATCATCTCGATCCGATGATCCTAACTTTATCGATCAAAAAAATTTGATTTTGATGATCACGAATGATGATGCGATGACTGATAGATGGAGATCTTCGATCGATCCAAAAATCTGCAACGATGATCTTGATAATATTTATAGCATACTATCAAAGTTTTATTTCAATCGGATATCATTATCATGATCAATTTAGTATGGAATGATTTCGTCTGTTAAATTAGAAACAAGCAATTAAAGGGCTAAACGGCATCCGATTACGAGATAATTTTTTAGTTAAATGATCTTTGCTATAATTTTAATCATTTTATATGATGATGATAGTAAAATTTAAATCATTTTTGTATGAACTATTCACGTTAAGTAGATATTACAAAAGCTCGAGTATATATATATAATAACCAATGGAATTTAAGAATGGTTATCAGGCGACATATAGTTTTAGATCATTTTTAGTCTCACGAGTTGAATTTTATAATCACCATCATAAAAAATGATTAAAGTAGTAGCTAAGATCATTTATAAAAAAATTATCTTATAATCGAATACCGTTTGATCATTTGATCACTCGTTTATCATTTAACGATCGAAATTAACCTATACTAAATTGACCAAGATAACGATATCTGATTGAAGTGAAACTTTGATAGTATGCTACAAACATAACTGAGATCATCATTGCAGATTTTCGGATCTATCGAAGATCTTCATTTATCAGATCATTGCATCGTCGTTCATGGTCGTCGAAATCAATTTTTTCTGATCGATGAAGCTAGGACCATTAGATTGAGGTGATCTTTTGCAATCATACTCTAATGATAATTGTTTAGATAATGAATGAGGAAGATATGTATTAAATTTTAAAATTATATATTATTTAAAAAAAATAAGAAAAAAAAATATTGTAGTGGTTATAAATAATCGCTGCTATAGATCGACGTATGGCAGCGGTTACAAAAAATCGTTGCTATAGATCTGACGTATGGCAGCGGTTATAAAAAATTGCTGCAATAGATCGGACTATGACAGCGATTTGTTATAACCGCTACTATAGGATGGACCTATAGCAGCGGTTCCTTGTAACCATTGTCGTAGACTCTATTATAGCGGTTTTGAAAATCGCTGCCATAGTATGCACTGCCGTAAGCTCATTTTTTAGTAGTACTTGGCGAAGTCTAATTGACGAATGGAAGAACTCCATCACGATGCCATTGACTAGAATAGCAAAGCTTGGGAACTTCACATAATCTACCTCTCCTGGAAGCTTAGCTCCCATAGTGTCCATCGGAGGAAATGTTAGCTCATCCAATTATACACCCACTCCATATCCAACTTGATCGCTATGAGATTACGATGTGCAGGTACTTGCTAGAGATCATGCATAAACTTCTGGACAAGCAAAACATTATCGACGATGCATTTGCCGCTAACAAAAGCTTTCTGCTCCAAACTGATCAAATGAAGTACAATCGACTTCAGTCATCCGATCAAGATCCTGGCCCATATCTTATAGAGGATAGTACATAGACTGATCAGTCTGAAGTGCCCTAAAATTGATGCATTGGACTGCTTCAGGATGAGAGTGATCAGCATCTTTTTTCACTCCTCTGGTCCTGGACTCAAAAATTAGCTGCACTGCCTCCACCACAAATATCTCCACTTTGTGCCTGTAAAAGGAGAGGAGGAGACCAAACAAAGACATCCGCATCTTTCATCTTCATTCTCTCTCTCTCTCTCTCTCTCCAATATTCTTTTTCACTTCCATCTCATGCCATTTAACCTTTTTCACGTACCCAAGCACACTCTTTATTTTTTTTCTTTTGATAAAATAAAAATATACTAGTACAAATATAGTATAAATACAATCAAAAGAGTATAAAAATAGAATATTATGAAATAGTATGAAAATGACTGCCACATCAATCGATAAAATCTTTTCAGAGTGCTTTGCAATAAAAATAACTATTCAATTTAAAGCGCTATGTGATGTATAATAGATGTACCTAATGTCTACGGCCATATATTTCATCTAATTCTTTTATCTCTAAAAGTCTCAACTTTTTCTTTAATATTTGTATCTCAGCTACATAAACTAACTACAAGTTTATTGCAGCCATATATAAACTACAAATGCTCAAATATTTAATTAAGCATAAAATTAACCACAAATAATTATGAAATTGACTAACAATGCATTGCAGTTTCATCTATTTACATCCCGTTATAGTACTGCTATAATATTTTACTACAGTATTGCTGTAGTTTTGTTACTATAACATTGCTATAGTGTTTTGCTACAATACTGTTCCAAAAATTATTTTTCTAACTGTAGGATTTCGAATATATATATTTTTTAAATTGGTTCTCTAAAGATGTACTCTGGGAACTTTTGATTGGATAAGGCTTTGTTAATCCTTGAATTCTGAATTTTATATAATAATTAATTTACAAATTTTTCTTAGTATTCAATTACTTCTTTTAATTGGTTTAAAAATGGTATTTAGTGCGTAATTCAAATATAATCCTTTTACCTTGAATCTTTTTGTCTATAGCTAACTATTATATAAAAACAATAGCAAAAAAACTTATCCATAGACCATCCAACTTTTGGAACAAACGGATATCAAAGAGATATAGTCGAGTCAAAGTACAACTACTTGCACATAGGATTTATTCATATAGCAATGAGATCTTTAACCCAAAAAAGTCTTAACAATGCCATTCTTGGATGCCTAAGAGATTGTAGAAGCTAAAATTTTCTAATTCACTCTTAGCATTAATAAGACCCATTAGAGTGATGAGCCAGTATTTTTTAACACTTTTCGTGATTTCTTAGTATTTTTAACTGATTTCAATATCTTAGATTGTCTAATCTTAAATCTGTAAATCGTGGGTTATGAGATGAAACTAAGAATAGAGAATGTTGTTGTCACTAGAGAGTCTATTACAAAGTTATAGCAATCATTACTTATCTGAAAAGGATCACCAAATAGAAGCCTACATAAAGCATGCTCAAAATGATTCAAGAATCCCCTCATCCTCTTAATTGTTATCTAAGAGTGATAATAGCTTAGGTTAGATCACGTTCACTTTAAATCAAGCAAGAACAAGATATTCAACCTCAACTCATACTTGATCCAACTTAATATTGAATCAAGACCTCTTGAAAGAGGCACACCACAAGTCATTCCAAGCCATGCATTGGATCCTAATATATTCTGCAAACCTAAATCCGACATGTCAAATCCAACCTTTATAATGTTGAAATCTAATTTTTAAAATAGTTTTATTTAACTAGTATTTAAATAAGATTCACTACTCAAGATTTTTATTCAAGATCATGATTCAATTGATTCCTAACTATCTATCCTCATGTTTTGAATTAGATTAAGTTTGGACTCATAACGATTGATTTAAACTTCACGTCAAAAAATTTGAGCCATATCCAATTCTAATTAAAAATTTTGATCCAAACTTAATCTAGATATGATGGATTAAGCTGGCTTTACTGATCCGGATAATTTTTGCCATCCTGCCATCAATATGTCTCACATATAGGGGTGGTAATAGATTGGATATTGGTTGGATTGATCAATACCCATGCTTGTCCTAATAAAAAAAAACCTACAACTATCCCAGTAGAAAAAAAATCCATACCTACCTCGATAGAAAGAAAATCCATACCCACATCCATCCCATATCCACCTCGGGTCGAATCGGATTTGGCTCCAAGGATGGATTGGATTGGATCAGGTATACCTAAAATCCCTCTTCCACTTGATTTCTTATTTCGCTCTTCTCTATTTCTCATTTCCACCATCGCCCCATCATTGCCCGTTGCCCTTTCCCTTTACAAAGTACCATGCTTCCACCAAGATTAAGCTCTCAAAACCTCAAGGGACCAACTCATGCTACCATAACTGGCACAAAACCCATATGCTTGAGATAAAACCCCAACCAGAACCTAAGCAACTCCTCTGATCTCTCTTAGGTGTCCTCCTTCCCCACAAATCTATAAAAAAGAAAATAAAATAAAAAAAAGGAAAAAAAAAAACTATATCAATTTATGTGGGGAAAGGTCTTACCTTTCAATTTTTTTCATGTTTTCTTCTTTTTCCTATCAAATTTTTCTATGTTTTTCCCTGATTTTCCCTCTGATTTTTCTATCCTCAGCATTTTCAATTAGATGGGAGGCTTGGAGCAGCCGAATATGGAAGCTTAGACGATGGGCAGGGTTCCGTCGGAACCCCAACTGCCCTCTCCCTGGAGTGAACGGTCTTAAGTTCTATCCTTCACTATCGACACCTTTCTCGTCTAACACTAAGTTTCTACTGGTACAAGCAAGCTCTCATCGGCATTGTTGCTTCCTTTTCGCCGCCAACATCCTCCTTATCTACCACCAAGACCCCCATCAGGCTATCGCTAGGGGTGGGGGGGGGAGTGGGGATCCATCGGCCACCACAGCATCGTTGGGGTTTGGCCCTTGGATGTCGAGGTGGCCAGGTTGGAGGGGAGGATTGGCGACTCGGGCCAGATTTTGGATTTGATGTAAATGAAAGAGAGATTTTAAGTTTTATCTAAATAAGAGAGAAATATTATCGGGATGGATTTGGTATGAGGTATACTATTATTCATATTCATTTCAGATATTTTTTCTAGAATTCATACTTGTCTCACCTCTTAATTGGATTAGATAAACTCTATTCCATTCGGATTGAATCAAAAAAAATTACCATCCTCATTAATCTCTCCTTTTAAATATTTAAAATATATATATATTTTTTAAAAAAAAGCATCAAAAGATAAAAGAGCCTAGGAGTCAATGAAGTGTAATTTTAGTCGAAGATGGGTAACCAGTAATCACTGATGGTCTCCAGCGGATAAGATGGAAGTCTATTTTCTAGAGGCTTCCTCTCTCACACAACCTCACCACTTAAGTGTAGCTATGTTCGATCTTATTATTATCGGACGGGCAAAATTTCGATGACGGATCCAATGGTAGGATGTATTTTATATGTATTCCAAATTTCGTATAAGCCTTACAGGATACCTTCGATAATTATATAATATCTCACGCGCATCCGTTAAATATGTAAACAAGTACCATTGTGATGCTCAGATTTCAGTTCTATCATTCCTCCAGATTGTTTAAGAATATATGTTTTCCAATGACCAAAGGAGATAACATAAAAGGTCCGCTTGATCGAGATATATCAAATTACGGGATAATTTGATAATTTATAAAAATTATTTATTTAAAAAAATAATTATGAAGAAAAATAATTTTTACTATGTTTAGTTGGTAAAAAAATTACTCTGAAAAATAACATCAAAAAAGAATTATTATATTTGGTTGGAGATAATCTTATATGAGAATATGACAAAATTTATAAATATATTTTTTAATATAAAATATTTTTTAAATATTAAAATAATATTATTATTTCTAATTAGTTTTATATAATTACTATAATCATATAATTCTTTACCCATCTTTATCTTAATTTTTTTATAAAAAAAATTATTAAATAAATTTTAAAAAATATTTAGAATAAAATTAATGGTTATATATATATATATATACATATATATATATATATATATATTATATATATATATATATATATATATATAATATATATATATATATATATATATATATATATATATTATATATATATATATTATATTTATTAAAAATTTATATATATATATATATAATATATATATATATATATATATATATATATATATATATATAATATATATATATGTAGCTTTAGTAAAAATATTTTTATCAAATATGAATTATTATTATTCAAAAATTTATTAAATATTAATTTTATATAATATTAATTATATATATATTTTTTAAAAAAATATGAATCATTATTTTTTTTTTCTTTCACTTTTTATTTTATACCATGATAATTTCCATACCATATTACCCACCAACCAAACGGCCCGAAAGGAAAACTCCTTTCCTTCTGTCTTTTTAGTTGCAAAAGGATTACTAAATTTTCTAAGAAAGATGGAAGAGTATTCTTACATAATTATAAAAATTTCGCTCTTTTTTCAAAATTTTTCCATCATTTTCTTCTTCTCTTTTCTGGTTCACCCTCTTGTTGTCACTGATCTCAGTCTCTACATCTCATGGTTTCGGATCGAAACCCTAATTGGTGCTGAAACCCTAAGCATTAGCAAGGATCGCGATCGGAGGAGTAAGAGATGTAATTCTCGGGAAGGAGCTCTGAACGCTGGCGGAGGCTTCGGCGGCCGCTAATCACCTCCGTTTTGGAATCTTTCTAGGGTTTCTGGGCTGGGAATCGCGCACATGAAAGATCCGTTCGATAGGACGAAGGTCGTGCTCCGGCTCTTGCCGCCGGCGATCTCTCAGGCGACACTGATGGAGGAGATCGACGGTAGGTTCGCTGGCCGGTACAAGTGGTTCTGCTTTCACCCGGGGAAGAACAAGTTAGGGTTTGGTCCTCTCTTTTGAATGCTAATTTGTGTTTTCTCTTATTCTTCTACGCATTTGATCAGAGCTAGCGGTTTGGTAGTTCAGCTTGGACGCGGAAATCAGATGAGATTCCAATTTTTAGTTAGTGGCAGTATTATACTGGTTTAAGATTGGCATTTGGTGATAAAAATATGAATTTGGTGCTGAACTTTGCAGTTGTTATGACTTTAGGGCCATTATCGTGGGACATGCTTTATTTCCATTTTGTTGGATCGATTGAGATGTTATCCTTTTTTTTAGATAAACTGCAAAAATATAAATAAAGAGAAAAAAATTAACCGTCTGCTACTGAAGCATGGTCAGCAAAGTTGCTCTTTTTTGTAAGTTTGAAGCAGTTTGCTGATTGTTAACCCTGTCATCCAATGCTATAAAGATGGGCAAACCCAATTTTGGACACCACTATTTTTGTCATATCTTGTCTTTTTATCCTTAGATATGGTGCTTGGAGTAACATGACTTTGTTGGGATTCTTACAGGATCATTCATAGCATGATTTTCACAATGTCGAAATTTACCATTTATTTCTGGGGAAAAATGAGCATGCGATGGGTTCAGCATATGTGGAACTGATGAGCTCAGCCACCCAAGATAGATGGGATAATGTCTGTTGATTATGGTTCTTATTCTTACTAAAATTCAGGTTGCCTCATTTGATTTGGATTTATGTGCATTTAATGAAAGTTCAGGTTCTAGGAAACATTAGAAGCTTATCATCTCTTTCCTGCTTTTGGATAGTAAAAGAGAGATATGTTTTCTTCTCCCTTTCATTGGATAGTCAGATATCAGTATGACTGTTTGCGTCTCTTTTTTAGTTCTGATGCTTCTTTTTGAGTTCTGACTCTGGGATTCTATAGTATTAGAGTTCAGATCTTATGGTTGGGTAAAGTTATCATCTTTGGTGCTTATGGAGGAGGAGGATTATGTATGAAAGTTTAGAGCATATCTGCATTGCTTGTGGATCATATCATTTGTAATTTTATATGCTTATGGTGGTATGGAAGGCCTTGTCTATTTTGCTGCTTTTTGGCTTTCTTTATTTCCTGAAAATATTTTTTGGTATGTGTATATTTGTTGGTTGGAATATTCTTTTTTATGTTATCTTGTAACTTTTAGTTAAATTCCTTTATTGTCTTACTTTATGGGTTATATGCTATTATATTAAAACAGGGAATGGAGTACATATTGACTTCCAGTTCAAGCTTTGATTTTCAGGAACTGTACTTTCTCACTTGTTTGTCTTTCATGATCACACACTTCAGTTTTCACAAATTGTTATCTGTATGTAAGAGTCTGTTAGTATTTATTAAGCTATACTTGATAGCTATGTGTCTAGTTCACCTGAAGACTTTAAAATAGGCACCAAATCCTGTTACAAGAGCTTTTGAAAACAATTGCCTTCATTGTTATAAGTTTGCTTTATGATTTAGTGCTCAAGAAAACAACATTGTCTCTATATTCTTTATTATGTATTTGCTCTACATCAATTACTAACTCTTGACACTTGTATATTGTGTTATAAGTGAAAAAAAAAATGTATTACTTACAAAAATTGTTGCATTAATGGTTATTTAGGTTATTAACAACTTGAAATGTTAGTGTTTCTTATGTTCAAAATTGTATTAAATTATATATATATATATATATATATATATATATATATATATATATATATATATATATATATTATATATAATCGATAAGCCATTAATAGAGTATAATTGATAACATCTGATTTTTTTTTTATTTACTTGTAAGTCAATGGTATGTTGATATCTCTTTTATGAAATGTTACAAAATGCTTGCTGCAGCCGGACGAAGCAGCATCATTCTCGAGCCTACATTGATTTCAACAGGCCGGAAGATGTGGTTGAATTTGCTGAATTCTTTGATGGACACATATTTGTCAATGAAAAGGGTAATGCTTGATTAAAATCATATATTTGCATTGGCATGGGTATGTTTCATGCTCTTGTGGGTTATGAATATGTCATCATGGTAAGCTTCTATATTTTGTAGCATCCTAATCTAACTTTAAATTGTTTTCAATGGATCCACATTTTTGTGCATGTCTAGCCTTTTCATCTCTTCCATTACCTTTTAGATTTGAGGTATTTGTTCTTAGATCAATCAGGATATAAAATCCATCTTTTAAAATTGATACTTATGCTAAGTTTGTAGATAAGCATAATTATGACTTGTGTGTCCATATGCTTTATCTTGGGTACTTTTGTTTGAAATTTTGGCTACATATTTCCCTAAAATATCTTCCCACAAACTTGGCCTTAGCTTTTTGATATTAGAAAAATTAATGAAAGGGTTGTACTCATTAGGTTATATTCATGTCAACATCTTTCCAGGTGCTCAATTTAAAGTTCATGTTGAATATGCACCATCACAGCATGTTCCAAAGACATGGTCTAAGAAGGATGTCCGTGAAGGGACTATAATCAAGGGTCTTTGTCCTCATCCGAATCTAAATTTTCAGTGGTGAAATTGATCATGCTTTCACTCATATATCCCTCCCTTTTCTGTTTTAATCACCCACAGTTCTTTGATGAATAACTAGATCCTGAATATCTGGAGTTCCTTGAGCATCTTGCAAAGCCTGCTGAGAATCTTCCTAGTGCTGAAATTCAGCTGGAGAGGAGAGAGGCAGAAAGAGCTGGTTAGTTGGAATTGAAAGTCTTCAAAATAAGGGTTGAATCAAATCACAGAATAGTATATGGAAATGCTTGCATTAGAATGGGACAACTCCAAATAATTTTTCATAATTTTTTCCTCTAATTTTCTTTAGGTGGACAGAAGGATATGGTCATAGTGACACCTCTGATGGAATTTGTGCAGCAAAAAAGAGTTGCTAAGAGTGGGTCTCAGGTAATTTTGGTTTTCTTGTCTCTCTACACCTGATACATTCCCGCGGGTGATATCATGTTCTATTTTCTGTTTAGAGGATCTCTGGCCTTAATTTACATCTGCTGGCTTATGTGTTCAGCCACTAGCTTACTTTGTTATCTTATCTCATCGGTACTTATGTTTGTTGTGTTATTTTTTGGGTTAAACATATATAAAAGGAGGAAGCAAATGTTACATTTCCACCAAGGGAATAAGTGTCATTACATAAGAACAACTGTGACTATGCCTTTTTTTTTTTTGTGGTTTAATATTGAGATTTAAGTGGTGCCATCAATCTGCAATTGACGACTTGTAGTTTGGATGGCTCTCAATGGTGATCATTTTAATTGTTTTTGATTAAATGTATCTCTTTATGCTTACACCATATCAAATTTATACAAGATCATTCTATTAAGGAGCTAACACATTGTTTATTAGATGATAAAGTGATGAAGCTCTAATTAATTATTGTTTTTGTTAGACTGATGAGTTAAACTTCTTCAATATACCATGAATTATTCTACTGTTTTTCCTTAATTGAGTTGGTTCAAGTGTAATGGAACTCCTTCCTTATACGTCAACAAATGTATACTTTTTAGGAAGCCGAACCTGCAGTTACTCCAGGTAGATGGTTGTAATCCTTTTAAGATGGTATGATGTATTGATGTGTATCTAGTTTGGACAAGACCTGCAAGAATTACAATATCTATTTTTTTTTATAATGATAAATTTGGGCAAATTGTTTTTGATGTAAGATGGATGAATGATCTGCTCTCGAAAGAAGATTTCATGTGAATTTTCTTCTAATCATGTCAAAAATGCAGCACTCATCCCTGTTTTTTAAGTATAGGACCTGGATAAGTTTTCTTATGCAGCATTAAAGTTACTTTGAAATGGTAGTATTCGATATGTGATATGCCCTTGAGATGAAATATGGATGGCTACGCTGCACATGGGATATAATCTGTATGGTTTTGTTTCCCTCTATTATTATAATTTTTAACTATATAACTTCATAAATACCCTTCTGCTTTGGAGGTGCACTTCTCTTGTTTCTTTTCGCTTGAGGTGTATTAATTAAGAAGACAGGGGTGGTTGTAGAAGTAGAATTGTGGGTCTCATGTCATTTGTGCATTGTGCTCTTAGATTTTTTATCCATAATATCTTGCAGATTGAAGGCATGCCAAGGTCTTGGGCTTCATGTCCACATGGCTAAAAAGGAGTTTGTATTGTAATAATAGAATTAGTCCAATCAGTTTAGGATCTTTGCTCTAATGCAATAAAACATAATTGCACCTTTTGCATGCTATTGGGTTCATTAAGCTATATAGATGAAATTAAAAACAAAAAAAAAAGGGGGTGATGGGTTTGGTGTTGAATAATCACTTAGCTTAGTCTTTCTATACAAGTGATCTGTCCAGTGTTGATGTGAATCATGTGGGCTTAACAACCTAAACTAGCTAGTGCAAAGCATTATGGTTTAAGACACTTGTGCAAGTGATCTGTTAAGTCCAATGACTTCCAAGTGATATGTCCAGTGTTGAAAGTGAAAAGGTCCAACTCCTAAACTATTGATTGAGACTTTCATTATCTTATTTATCACTTGGAAATTTTGTCTTATCTGTAGTCTCTTATTAGACATGTGCATACAAATACATTTATAGAAGTTACCTACCATGTTCCACCATCCTTAATATGAGAAGTATAAACTCTTTTATATTTGAAGAACATGTTTGATTCATTGTCAGTCTTAGAAGATTATATAAAAGAGAGAGGTTGTTTCTCCTTTTTCTGGTCTAGCAACATTTCAAGCCTTAAATTTATTTTTTTTGTTTTGTGCAATCTAATCCCAAAAAAATAATCTGACCTTAGGTCTCTTCAATTATTGTTACTGTTATATGAAAATTTTGCATGGTTGCCTTATAAATTGAATTTTCTATCTTATTAGAACTTTCCACTGCATGACCCTAGTTCTTCTTTTCCAGTGTTGTGTCCATAGACCCTTTCTCTAGTCCTCCATTATGCAGTCCACTAGTCCTGCTGTACCATCCTGGTCTTCTCTCCTTGAAGAATATTCCATCACCTTGAAGCTATTTGGAATTTCAATGCTAGTTTTCTTTGTAAAGTCTTGCTATTTAATGAAAATACTGTTGAAATCTTGCTTTTTGTCATAAATCCACAAATTTTTTAGAAGAAAATTTGAAAGTTGGGCTGGTAAGTCCACAGCATATTATAAACTTGATGGAAAGAATAAGAATTTGTATAGTCATCTTAACCTTTAGGTTGCTAATGGAACTACAGTTTTTGGAGTTTTGTGGGCTCACACCAAGACTGCACCTTGGCTTGTTCGAAAAGGCAATTGATACGTATGAAGGGTTTTCATCTCATCTTTATGAGGCGGTATCCCTGTTGTATTTTTTCATAATAAATTGGAACATTAACCTATAAATTTCCTCGTACTTTCAATTTTCTCTATATATCTGTATATGTAAAATAAATATGCTTTGTAAAACTATTTATATTCTACAGAAGAGAGCATTTGATGGTTGATCATGAACCCATCAATCAATTTTTATTGGAATAGATTTGAGAAATTTACTGATCTTTTATCAGATGTAGTGCTAATCTTTCTCCTAGTCTTTTGAGAGTGAATGTAGTGACTGTGAGGTGTATTTATTATAAGAAGGGTGAAAATATAAAAATCAAAGGAGGCACATGGTGAAAGAGTTTATTTTTTCATGTCCAATTCCAGGCTAATAAATAACATAATTGATGTTTTACCAAGTGTTGGAATGGAGAAATGGTAGTGATTTGAGGCCATAAGAATGCTGGAGACATGAAACTAATTGGAATTTAATAAGTCATTTGATTATGATCAAATAGTTAAAATAATAGGGTTGTGGAAATGCAGGGCTGAATCTTTTTTGTGATCGCAGATTTGTAAAAAATGGAAAATTGGTGACCTTCCGTCTGGTTGGTGATTTAAACTACAGTACTTTTTTTCCCTTCATTCCAATTGTAGCATGCATGACTCTATACTCTCAATGTGGTGGTTGCTGTTTTGTACCAGTCTATTTAGATACTTATTTCTGTGATGCTTTTTAAATCAGGCATTGCTTATGCATAAGAAGTTTAGGAAAGCAATATCTTAGAATATCCAGCTTAAATTTGCTTGTACTTTCTGTTTCTCTTCGCCATGGATGTTTCTAGTGCCAACAGATGCAATCTGTTATGTAAATATTTTTCTGGTCGTTAACATCAAATGATCTTTGTGCTTTCGATTTAATAATTAGTAGCCTCTGACTCTTTTGTTCCTGAGGTGGCTTAATCCCTTTGTCCTTTCAGGAACTGTGAAGGATATTTTCCATGATAAATTATTATTCTTGAAGCTTCATCAATGGCTGATTTTACTATAGATGACATCTTTTGTGAAATATTGTCTTATTTCTATCAATTTTGTCTTGGCATATCTAGTCCTCTCCTTTGGCTTATTTGTTTCAGATTTGTGAACTAAGTTTCCAACTTTGATTTCCTTACGTGGTTTTGATATATTTTAGTTTGTATATATACCAAGACAGAGGACTGCTAATGGGAAACTTAGTAGAAGATCTGGAGGATCTTCTTCTAGTGGCTCTAATCCTTCTTCCAGACGAACCTCTGAGAAGCGACGGGTCTCTACACCAATGGTATGATTTTTTTTTTACTTTTTCTCTGGGATTTTTAAACATGTGGGATGTGATTGTGATCTTAAATGTATCTTTAGCATAAGCTTATTTTGCTATTCTTGGCTGCAGTATGTTTTAAGGGACAATACAAGGAATATCAGGGGAAAGGACAAACCAACATATATATTGGTATCTAGAAAAGATGATCAGCAGCTGCTAGATAAATCTATTTCTGTAGCTTCAGCAAGTTCAATAAAAGCATTAGAAGAAGAAAAGGGTATCCCCTTGAAACCTTAGCACCAAGTTTCCTATTATTTTGTTTGGAATTTACTGGATTAATGATTATGATCATGTGCAGTATTTACCCCTTGAACATGTCCTGCTTCTCTCCTTTTTGAATTGTTGCCTAGGTCCCAAGTGATATAGGTGCTGGACCTGCTGGTTTTGTTGTATGGTTATATTTTTTTCAACGCAGAAATTTTTTTCCTTACCCCCACCTCGCCCCACCCCCCACCACACCTCCCCAAAAAAAACTTGGGAAATCCTTTGTCCAAGAGAAAATTATGCTAGGTTAATAGCATTCTTTTTCAGGGATTCTTATATGTTAATCATTCATTTTGAGATTTGCTGTTGGAATTGCTGCATAGTCTTTTTCTAAAATGGTTCAGCCTTCAGGAGAAAATTAGTCTGATGTCATATATTTTGTTCCTTTGGCCATGTTAGATTGATGATTGTTTAACTGTAGCATCCTTATTCCATGTAGTTCTTTGTTTCTGTGTATATTTGTATGTCTTCAGACTTTCCTTGCAAGCTATTCATTTAAATCCGTATATCAGGATTTCATTTGTAATTTGTCAAACATTTCTTCTCTTGAAGAATTTAAAATTTCAATGCATGTTAGATTGATCTGATATAGTTCCTTTTTCTCTTAAGCTATATATCATTTGTAGTCATGTATCATTTTATGTGTGATATCCGCTAACTGGCTTTGGTGGAACTAATTTTGTATCATCTGGAGGTGTTGAAACTGGAAAGAAAAGAATCTTGATTTTGAAAGCAAAAGAGAGAGAAGACTCTCATGTAAGCAGCTGAACACTGAAAATTTTGTGAAAATCGTGATGCTTAACTCTTCTACTCCCATTCTTCTCACTGGCAAAACGAATTCTTCACTTAGGTATCTGGTGGTTCATCACGGAATGTGAGTTCGGTGAAGAAGTCCGGTTTATGTGCTTTTAAACAGAATCAGCGACATGAGGCTAATGGAAGAATTGTAAGGAGCATTCTATCTAACAAGGATGGCTGTCAGTCTTATGTGACTGCATCCCAGTCCGAGCAGCAGACTGCAACAGGGAACTTGGAGAAAGACAAGCATCCACCTCCTCCCAATATGTGCTCAATGCTGAAGGTTCACATTGCTAGGAAGCCGCCACTTGCTTCCATTTATGATAGCGAAGGCAAAAATTCCCCAGATGATAAGGTTGCTGGCAATAATCTCAATGGTGTCATATTCACCGGTGAAAAACATAATGGGCGAACAAGAAACAAATATAGACCTGATCGTGCTGTTTGGGCTCGTCATCGTCATTCAGATGGATCACATGCTGATGATGAAACCCTTTCTTCCTGTTCTGTACCTGCACAGAGGTCCTCATGTTCGTCAGAAAGCATCTCTCTTTCTCAAGAGGTGGCTGGAGTAAAAGCTGGAGATGATGATGTTGCCTGTATAGGACGTCTCAATAATCCATCTGCTTGCTATGACATACCAACAAGTCCTGGACATATAAAAGCGCACATGTCTAATGCAAACCGAACTGCAGAAGTTAAAACTTGTGGAGGTGGGCGTATCAGTCTTTTTTCTGCAGAGAATGGTTGGCTTTTGCTGAATCATAGTCTAATTCTTGCACGTAAAATCTGCATGTTGTTTCTGCACTATATAGATTTGAGTTTGTAATATGAGTGTTTGATGATTCATGTAGGTTCTCATAGATATATTGGGCGCCGTGGACCTGTGCATGGTATGAAGGAAGTTGATGCTTCTCTGAATTATCATGAGGGAAAGCCTTCTAAAAGAGGAGGTCCTGCTGGGTATGGTTCCCATGAGGTAATCTTTAATTGGTGAGAATTTTTCTGACATTTCACTTTGGCCACTAGCATTTTGATTTAAAAGTTTGTATTAATTTTACTAATCTACTCCATCTGCAGAGACAAGTGTGGGTGCAGAAGTCAGGTTCTGGTACATAATTTTTTGAATGGTAAGCTCTATTCATCGTGATCCATCTTTTTCTCTCTTCATCCACCCCCATCCCTAAAATATATATAGATCAGTCTTCATTTGGAACTCGTAATAACATTAACTAGTTATGGGGTTAGATACAGAGAACTCTTAAAGTTCAGTCAAACCTTTGTCAGAAAGAAGGGCAGGAAACCGCATGGTCTTGTTTTCAAGAAGCTGAAACACATATCTTCTGCATATGCTGTGCCTGTAACTGTTGTCTTCCTAAAAGTTAGTTCCAGATATATACCATTTGCCACACTCATCTTCTTTGTTGACTCAAGTACTTAGCATGTTTCTCTAACATTTTCTTCTTACACCTTGAATCTAGAAAATACTTCACACCCTTTGGCCTTATGTATGCATTTCAAGCTGTGCTTATCTTTTTATCTATTTGACAATATATTTAACCACTTCTAACACCAAGCTCATAAAGAGTAGGCATGATGAAAGTGTTGGTAGTTGCTAGCCATCTAAGCTTTACAAACACCATCAGAATCTGTACACTGAGATCTGCTTTTTGGATTTGAAAGGTATAATATACTGAATTGATTCAGCATTCTGATACTTGTGTTTTGATTAATACACTATTACACATTCTGTTTGATTGATCTTTGATATTGCCATCTCCATTGACATAGAATGCATGAAATAGGTGTTTTGAACTGTTAAATACCTGTCTCGTTTTTACAAATTTATTATTGCACTAAACCTGATGCTTGGTGACTTTGCTTAATTGTTACCTATTTAAAACAAGGCACTAGAATAACTGAGATCATGACATGATGGACAAAAATAGACATTGTAGTTTTTCCAACATATTCTTCATTCAGCTTGTGGAACGTTGCTTTAACTTTTCTACTAAAGATTCCAGTCCTGTCCCCACAGTTTACCAATATGTTAGGTATTATTCAATGGGTAACGTACCATCTTGCACAAAGCTGCACTTGCAATATCCATAAGTTATCACTTGCTCTGTATAACATTAGAGGTTTCGTTTAAACACAATTTTGGGGCAATTTCAATTCCAATCTCGGATTTATCAACTGACTGAGACTGGATTTATTAGGAAAAGATATTTTGTGTAATGGCTTATCATCACATCCTTCTATGCTTAACCTGTAAAATTACCTCTATCACCTAACATTCACTGCACATCCAAAGTCCTTTGAGAAGAATTTATAGCCTTATCCCTGAAACTCTTAGGATTGTTATCCTTTTGTTCTGTTAAAGGGGGAAAGTGCTATAGTTTTACTTATATGAACCTATTTCACCTACTTTCATTAGGAACTTCATTTAAGGTTCTCTAAGGGAACCGCTTATATTACACAAACGTGATCTGTTTATAGGTCATCCTCGTAGATAACTCCTGACTTCTGTATGTCTACCTATGGGCCTTGATTATCCAAAAAATATGTTGATCCTCTTGAGTTTGGATGATTTGTGTTTTGAGACTTCTTTGAAATATCAAAGTAATTGTCTGTTGATTGGTCTAAAATCCGACCAATGAGCACCACAAAAAACTGAATCTGTTATTATCAAATTTTCTCCTCAACTTCTATGTTTTCTGACAAACACATTGAATGATAAGGTATGGCTTCCACTTCTAATTTATGGACAATTTAGATAGACATTTCTAACATTATTATATTGGATGTTGTTAACTCCATATGGAGTTTTAAAAAACTCGACATCACGTAAATAGACAGGTACCTACTCGCCCTTGCCCATTGCTTTGACTCTTAGAATATTGTTCTACGCCAATCCATCAACTTAATGTTCATTCATAAGCATGGTGAAGCCCCTATTTCCTTGAATATATTGACTTGTGTAATGTACATGATAGCTTGGTGACTTTCGTAATGCATTGCTATATTTCTTTCGATGCCAATCCATCATCTTTAAGTTAATTGTAAGCACAGTGAAGACAATTTTTTTCACTTGTGTAATGTACATAATAGCTTAGCAATTTTATAATGTATTTGCCATGTTTCTTTCTGTTTAAATTGTGTAGCTGTGTCCCCCCCTCCCACCAACACCCCACTCAAAAGACACCTTTAGTTTCTAATATTGTTGCTTTCTCTTCCTTATCTTCATTGGTGCGCTCTTGAAATAGTTTTTCCTTCTGACTCTGTTTACCAACTGAAGTTGCTTTTCTTCTGCCTGACTGCATTGCTGATCCTTTTCTGTAGCTTTTGTGAAACTGTGAGGACCAGTTGGTTTGGCGCTATTTTTGCCTAACAATTTGGATATCAAAACAAGCCATAACAGTAAACCCATACTGGGCTGATGTTGATGTATGCTGGTGTTACATTCTTCCGTTTTCTAATCACAGGAGCTGGTGAATTTTAATACAGCATATTAGTTTGTTACTAGCAGATGACTGGAGTACCTGTTATTGCCTTGCAAATCCAAAAAAGGGTTATCGTTGATGGGATTTCAAACTTCCCAGGGTTACTGGACCCAGGTGACAGCAATTGCAGTTTTTGATCGATGCCTCTTATTTCATTGAGGTGATGGAATATCTCATGCAAAGCTATATAGCTCTGGAGCTCTCAGCTGCTTCTACAAGAGCTTCACTAGGGAGCCAGGAACCTTCAGTGAGCAATGTAATATGGAGAAAGATAGCTCAACTCTCTCATGAATTTGCTGGGTTTCCATAGAACTTTGTGTCTAGGTCATTGGCTCAAGGTCAAGGACTGAATATACCAAGGGAAAAAATGAGCAGTGCTGCTTGTCATCCATCATCCATATAAATCTTAAAGACAGAAGCCATATATCTGTTAGTAGCTGGGAACTTCTTAGTACAGAAATAAGAGCTTGTTCTGTTGTGTATAGATGAGAGCTTGGGGTTCCCATCATCTGCATCAACATACTGAGGTGGCTGCCTGCATGTCAATCAGCTGGCTTGGAAGAGTGGGGAGGTTGATTGAGAGCTAACAGGTTCCTGATTGGTCTCTGTTATTTGGATGAACTAATTGCATTGCTTCAGTGATATATATAGCCAATTTTCAGGTGTTGCTGTATATCTTTTCCAGCAGATCCTGTTGTCTTTGATGATTATTCTCTTTTCCTAGAGTTCTCTGTATTTTGGTGTGTGGTGTTTACAAAATGGTGTCTGATCCATATTAAATTCTCTTACAAGGTGGGGGTTGAGCTACTTCTAAATGCATGCTCATCCTGACACCAATGCCAAATGCATGTTTGCAGTTCTGTTGCTTCATGATTACTCTAATTTCCTGGAGTTCTATGTATGTTGGTGTGCTGTGTTTACAAAATGGCTTCAAGTCATGTCACATGCTCTTCTAACATGGGGCTTGAGATACTTCTAAATGCATTCTCATCCTGACACCACTGCCAAATTCATGTTTGCTGTTTTGTTGTCTAGTGATGCTACAAATGATGCTTGTCTTGACAGATGGCAAATCGAGTACTGCCAGAGATTCTTTCAACATTTCTCTTTTTAATGACATGAAACCCCGTCCTGTGCATGAGCTGCCATGTATATGTTAGCAATGTGCTCACCGTAGGATGTTGTTTGTTCTTTTTTGTCTTCTGATAACTTAACATGCCCACAGGTGAAGCTTTTCAGCAGCGTGGTGTTTTATTACTTGCAGAGGCTTAAACCGCAGATGGCAGTTTAGTTTTTTTTTTTTAGAAAAATGATGTAATGAAATGAGAAAAAGTAGAAGAATTTTTATTTTTTATTTTTTTTAAAAAAAAAGGAAAGAAAGAAGAAAAAGAGAAGAAGGCAGACAATAAGTTCCGAATGCATCATTTCAGGTGGTCAAACTAGTCAATTAAGAGCTCTATGGTTACATATACTGGCTACGGATGCACCATTTGTACTTTTCATGAATATCTCCTTCTGTGGGGTGTTTGCATGAGTGCACTTTCTAAACTTCAAATCCTCAGTAGGGCTGTAGAAAGAGTTGGGTTGACCCATGATCAGTCCTGATCTGATTAAATCCAACCTGATCTGTATTTGAAGATCTGCAGGTTGAATCTATTCTAAATTTTGAGTTGGGTCTGGCTCTTATATTTTATATTTTTCAACCCAACCTATATTAAAGGGTGTGGTTGAGATTAACAAAAAAAAGAGAGGGTGGAGTTGGGGGGGTGGGTTCTGGAACGAACTGAATTAGATCCATTTCAATGGACGAATTCAAATCCTAAAAACCTTCAATGTCTTTCTTGACTCTCAGTATCTTTCGTGACTCATTGAATGAATTACTTAAACTAATTCCTCTTTTTCATCTTAACAACTGCATTCCTCTCATCTATTTTAATTTAATTATGTTTCAACATTCATATCTTATCGTTTATTGTGATCGATTCTTATTTGTAATACCTTCAAGTATATCAATATAATATGTTAAAAATTGTAGTTTGTGAACTTAAGAATGATTAATTAGTTGGATAAATTTAAGTTTTTGAATGAAACTTCAAGTTCAAGCTACGTCTTGTTAGTTTTATTTAATTTTTTTAGTGATTTTATATTTAATTATCAATCATTGTACTTTAGCTGGTAGATGTTTGACTCAAACTACAAACTTGACCTGACCAGGTTGTGACTTGAACCCAATTATTTTAGGTTGGTTCCAAGTCATGCTTGGTTCTGAGTATGACTTGCAGCTTGGTGGTCAGATACTGATTGTTATGGACTTACCTTGATCGTGAACCAAAAAAAAAAAAAAGATCTAGCGCATTGAAAGTTGCCAGCCTATGGAACTACTTGGTTACTGCACACCTAAGCAACCATCTAATTGTGCAATGAAGTTAGACACCGGCTCCCTCGCATGCAGTGTATACATGGCCTGTGCCATGCGTTTGCCGACCATCCTGTGACGGATGGCCAGCATGGCTGCGGTGCAGCATAGAGGATCCATGCTCATAAAGTTATCCACATAGAAGAAACCTTCAACATTCTTCGTGCTTAGCCTGTCCTGACATCAGAGTTATGAGGGTGCTAGGTATGTTTTCTCTTTGCTCACCTCTCGCTTCAGCATGAAGAGATGAAAGAAAAGGGTTTCTTCATGCTTGATTTGTGTGCATGAAGGCTGGTTCACATTGATCAACGGCGAGGTTGTTGAATTTAGAAGCAGGATGAGAACCAAGCAGGGTGAATTGCCTGTATGTTTTTTCCTTGATTGTTTAAATTGTTTGATTTCACACTTCAATAGATCTACTGGAATTTTTCCAAATAGTCGATAAAAGGTGATGTCCAAAACTGAGCAAAGGTGATATCCAAAACTCTCAGTTGATCATGCAAATAACTAAAGTAGATTTAGCATCTACGCACTCCTATATATCAATCTCATAATTTGATGTGTAAAGTTCTTGAGGAACATTTGATAGCTACTTCTACAAACATTAGAAAGCTCAGAAATGTCTGAACATAGATTAGCTTTTGGGGCAGGTGCAGCATCAAGGCAGATGGTTCTTTCCTGCAACCCAGGTACAACCACTTAATGAGACAATAGCACTCTCTGAAGCCTGGAAGGTACCTTGTCTGGCTGAAATGAATGATATCTCACTCCATACTGGATGGACAGAAGCAACTTTCAGAATTACAAGCATTCCTGTAAGACTTGGCCTTTCCAATCAACATTATTCGAGCATGTTTCTCCTCCCAGACATCCAAAATTCTTGATAAATCTCTTCTTCTGTTAATTCTATTCGCTGACCTATTCTATACGGCCTCCGACTCGTTGGCCATTTCATTCTACTGTAACCTCATGGAACCTGCAGTATCTACGAAAGCTGGGCGATTTCAAGCAAAATTTTGTTCAGAGACTGTGGCTTTGAGAAGAAAGGGCAGTGATCACTGCCTTTGATCTTGAAGACCCCGTGAGGCAGGTTCTCCCGGACCAGCTTCTCCTGGATGTCAGGTGAGAGTATGCAGTCCTCAAGTGTTTGGATGAAATACCGACGGACAGAGCCATAGTTTTCTGGAGTTAGAGACAGCTTCTCCATGATGGGCGCCAGCGGGATGGGTCTCATTGATACCGCAGCCAAAGATATATCCTGCCATCACCATGAATACCTTCATCAGAAACAGAAGTCACATCCATTACAAAAGGGAACTATTAAAACATAACATGCCATCCAGAGTTAGCCATGCAGATGATGATTTCAGCTAATCATCTTAGATTCTGTACAACCAACCACTTCATGAAACAATGCTCCTTTAAGGAACCACCATTAACTCAACCATCATGCATATATAAATAAATATAAGTGTGTATAAACTAATTTACAACGCAAATTAGAATAGGTAGAAGATATTAAAGCTTTAATAACTCTTCATCTGGATCATGCACTTCAGCATGTATGGTACACCAATCATGGATTGTGGTGCTGTACCATCCTGGTACACCACATGTTATGTTGTTGGCCATTAAGATACCAGCACCGTACAGGGTTACATCGGTCTATTGCATGCACTGGCATGCATCAAGACAGGCTGGCAAGGACCCATTTCCATTGCCACAGTTGGGCATGTGATGAGCATGGCTCAACATAACAAAGTGTATCATGTAGGCTGGCATGGGCAAATCACGCTTATGTGGGTGGGTTGGGCACATCATGCTGTACTTCATTTCTTGGTACAACTTGTATAATTTTCAGTTTGGGTAGAGATTTGTTGTACCCATTGCACCAAAAATTTGGCTTTTAGAGCGCAGCAATATGGATCAAATACTAACCAAATATTACAAGGATGCTTATGTGGATGCATTCTTTCTTTTTTCTTGCATCATTTTATCATCAATCCTATAACTTCAAGGGAATTATCACTGGATGTTTTGGTGATAATTATTTTCCCATGCCTGATCAAATAGGATTCGCTCTATAGTTATTCTTTCACTATTTGAGATCTGAATTTGTCCTTGGCTAGCCACATCTCTATTCCACCTGCATTGATTCATTAGTCCTAGATATTTTATTATATTACTTAAAGAATGATCTCAGCGTATAATGATCTCAGCATATATAAAATTAGTCAAAGCTCAATACACACCTTGCAGTATTTTCCTATGCCCGATCAAATTACATTTGCTCTACCATTATTCTTTTATGATTGGATATCCGTGTTTTTCCTTGGCTAGCCACATCTCTGTTCCCCACCGCATTGATGCATTAATCCTAGATATTATGTTACATCGAATGATCTTAGTATATTTACAATTAGTCCTTCAAACCAAGAGTTAGATTTTAGAGCTACTGTATTCATATACCAGACAGGCTAAATGTTTACAAGAAGCACGTTTGATAACTTACAGGGGGTCAGGTGCCAACAAACTTGCCACGTGGACCTAGTGGTTAGTAATTGACCTGCACCTGATGGCACCTCTTACCTTCAAAATGAATGATGATGATCTTCGTAAAACCTTACATAAACTAAAGAAAGATAAAGAACATGGACGCGGTTTTCAGGGTTTCCTGTAATGCTTAAAAGCAGCACTGACCAATGTGGGTTTCTCCTATGCATAAAATCCAAAATTCTATCCCTGTTATTGATGAGAACATTTGACTATCCAATTCAATAAAGAGCTTATGCAAAGCAACAGGTGTTCATATCTATTATATATATATATATATAAAATAATACTCTATCACGGAGTATTGTGGTGTTGCCACCTCAGCATCTCCGATGATTTTAGTTATACCACATGGATTATTATTTTATTATTTATAATAATTTAAATATTATTTTTAAATAATAATAAAATAGTATTTTAAAAAATAAAAAAATATTTTAAAAATAAAAGTAGAAAAAAAATAAGAGATGAAAAATATTTTTTAAAAAATATTATTTTTAAAAGATATTATAAAAATAGTAATAATATTTTTAAAAATACTAATTTATTATTATTTTAAAAAGATAGCATATCATTTGTTAATTTTAAAAATAATAACATACTAATTTATTTTTTAAAAAATAATATTTTTAATTATTTTTTAAAAAATAATATATTTTAAGATTTGAATCGATCCATCGAATCAGATCAAATCAAATCTAATAAATTATCTGCAAATAGAGTACGATACTCTATTGATTTGAAAGCCAAATCTCTGTATTTAATAGCCTTCGAAAGTTTGGAGAAGAAGTGAGGGGGCGGAGATGCGATCAGGATCGACGTTTGCCAAGAGAGAAGGCAAGCCATGATGGAGCGGTACCGATAGGCACGGAGGTATGAGAACAAGAAGGAAGAAAAAATAATAATAATAAAATATTATTTTGTAAAAAGAAAGAAAAAAGAAAAAGAAGAGAAAAAAGGGAAGAAAAGAAAAGAAAAGAAGAGAGAGAGTTTCTCTCTTCCTTCAGTGGTGGTGCTGGAGATGGCAGTACCGATAGGGGCGCCAGGGAGTGCGATCGGGATTGGCATTTGTCAAGAGAGAAGAAGAGCGGTGGTAGGGTGGGGGGTGGGGCGAAGAAGATATGAGAAGAAGAGAGGAGGTAGAGGTGCGATCGAAATTGGTGTTTGTCAAGAAAGAAGGAAAGCCATGATGGGACGATAAGGGGTGCAGCGGTACCGATGGACACGTAGAAGATATGAGAATAAAAAAAAAATATTTTATAAAATAATAAAAAATATATCATATATAATAAATAAATAAATAAATATTAAAAAATATTTATTATGAATATTTATTATTAAAAATTTTAATAATTATAGACCATAATTATCTACCTCGCACAACGCACGGGTCTTTGACTAGTTGACTAATGGAATAATATGCACTCTTCTAAACATTTGTGTTCCAAGTTCAGTTCTATTTCCTTTTAAAAAGAGTAGAGCCTAAATATATAAAGTAAGAAAAGCCACAGTTTTGGTCTGCTAGCTAGCTAGCTATACGCACGCACATACATACATACATACATACATACATACATATATATATATATATATACACACACACATATATATATACATATATATACACACATATACACACACACACACACACACACACACACACACACACACACACATATATATATATATACATATATATACACATATATATACACACATATATATATAATTTAGCATGAATCTCTTCATCTCCTTTTCTCTAATCTTGTTATGCCAGATCCTTAGGTATTTGTCTGAATTTGATTCTTGTGTCTCCCTTCCAATTTGTGTTTTGTAAGATTGGCACCAATGATGCAGTTGACTTTGCTTTTTGCCCGCCATAGATCATGATGGTCATTAGTCATGTTGAGAAGTGCCCTCATTACATTTCTCTGCTAATCTATAATATGGTATGTGGTAGTTCCATCCAATAAATTCATAGGCATGAGGTCATATATAAACATCAATGATCTAGCAAACAGCACTTGAAGAAGATATCTGATATAGTAGGAAAAAAAATTAAAAATACATTCTACTAATTGAATGTGAAGAAAAAATTTCTGATGAAAGAGTTAGAATTGAATTGTTACCAACCTTGGAAGGACTCTGGTTGAAGTATAGCCCTTTAATATGTTGCTTGTCCAACACAAGGCCAGTAGGAGGCTTGTCTCTTCCATTGCCATAGACTAGAAATTGAGATTCTTGAAAGAAAACATCGGCAGATGCTAGCTGCAAAAATATATAAAAAGGAATAAGAAAGCACAAATTTGTAACAGAAAGCCTCAAGAGCAACAGAAAGCTCCCAGCTACTAGAATGAGAACATCCCAATGTCAAACAAGCTCAGTTTCCCTGTCAGAAACATGTCAGAACACAACTTAGTCAGCCAGCACAATTACTAGGCCAACTCTGATATGGTCCACCAAATTAGCTGTGAAACAGACACCTAGCAAACTGGAAAAACAGACCGTTGATTGTGGCTTTTCCAATTTTATGGGAAATCATTCACTTGGCCGGGTCAAGATGAACATGTCGGTCCAAGCCAATATTTGTGTGGCTCGGATCAATGAACATGTATGTTGCAGGATTGAAATAATAGAGTCATGTACATAATTTAAATATCATTGCGGCAATCACACAATTTTTTGGTTTTGGGTGAGGTCAGGCAGAGGATTGAGCTTTGTAACTGGTAATAAATGAATATGAAGCACTCACTTCTTCAGCAAAAACATCAAAAGGTCTTTGCCCATCTGGTACCATTGTAGCGCTAACAAATACTGCTTTTGTGATCTTTTTTGGGAAACACTCTAGTGCATATGATATGCTAGCACCTCCACAGCTATGGCCAACCAAAATAACCTGTGTCAGTTATATTGGTCAAAATATTATTGATATATAGGAAATGCTTAAAGAAACTTGTGCATAAAATAATTATTCCATGAAAGCCTTTCCACCTTTTCATCCTCAGGAAGGTCTTGCAGGTAATTTATTAATGGCTTTGTGTAGTCTGCCAAAGTCGTTATGCTGTTTGTATCTGTGTGGTCTATCCCAGACCCTGTGAGATCCAGAGCAACAGGGTGCATTCCTACTTCCTCCAATAGAGAAATAGTCTTGTACCAACACCATGCTCCAAATCCTTCTCCATGGACTAGAATAATTCTCTTTGTTTCAAGATTCTCAAGAGAAATTGGGACCTAAAAGTACGATTTGAAAAAGGAAAAAATGATTAGAGCTTTATATCATGCATCATATGGAAATATACAACAAAAGAGTAGGCACGGTAGGTAGCAATTTACTGCAAGGATCTTATGTTACTTAAAAGTGGAAAAAAAAGCCTACAATTCATTGTGGGTACACATGCTACAGGAGATTGTACAAAGAACTTGTATTGGCAATCTGCGAAGGTGAACAGGAATTATCAATATGGATGATAACACGGAAAATTTGATGTGTAAAAAAAAAAAAGATGAAGACAATTTATAGTTAGTACTGCCTAGTTCGGTATGGTATGGTACGGTTGCAAGCAATTAAGAATCATGGATGTGCAGTGTTAGAAACAATTATGACTGAACAAGGCTGCACTAGATCAACAATGCAAACATGCAAATGGATTATATGACTGTAATATGAGTAAGTTTAGGTCACAATTTTGGTGAAGGCTATTAGAATGTTTGTGCCTATGGTAGGAGATAAAATCATCTTTCTGTGTACATATGTATTAATTGATTCAGAAGCATGAGCATGAATTAAGCTCAAATCAGGTTTGACATTGATATAATTGATCCAAGCTTGAACTCGATTCATTGGATCCAAATTAATTTCAAACGAAGTTGGCAACTAACCCAGCTCCATCAAGCTTTGTTTGATAAGGCTCCAGAATATATACATATATAGAAAGGCTATGCTCCTCTCAAGAGGAAAAGGTAGCTGCTCCTCTTGAGGGATGAAATCAATGATGGAGCATCCAAATCGAAGAACCACATCATTGATCATGATCTATATCACTAGAACTGTCTAGAAATAACAAATTGCATATTCTGATGGTCTGTAATCTATGCATCATGCGGACAGAACAAATGAACAATTTTCATTGTAATAGTACGTTAAAATAAAGAATTAAATTGAGAATAAACCTTATTGATTATGATCCATATATACTAAAAAACATGCATAGTCGCATAGATTAAAAGTGAGTAGATTCTAATGCTTAGATTATAGCAAATATGGTCTCCTGTCATTCTAATTCTTCATCTTTGCACCCACTTGATGCATAGGTTAGAGATGATAAAAAATACATGATTTTTTGTTTCTAGGCATTTTTAGTTGTATAGATCATGGTGTGGATCTTCAATTTGAATATCCCATTCTTGATTTTAGAGTTGAGAGGACTAGATGACCTCTTCTCTCAAGAGGAGCAAAGTCCATCTCATATATATTATAGTATCATCTCATGTATATTATAGTATATTTAATAAGTTATCTAAATTCATATTTTTCAAATAGCAATTGCCTTCTTAGTTTAATTGTTTAAAACAGTCAAATGTTACATCAAGCTCAAACGAAGCTTTAAGTCAAGCTTGAACTAAGCTTGAACCAACCTTTTCCCAAGCTTGATTCCAGCATAATGCAAGATCAAACTGATTTCAGCTTGATTTGAGGTTATCAAGTTGATTGATCTGGCTATATCAAACAATAAACAAGCTGAGCTTGATCTGAGATCTCAAGCTTGAAAAATATTTCAAACAAAGCATGATTAGAGCCCAGCTCGATCAAGTTGCAGCTTCTATTGTCATTACGAGCAGAGAATCATCGTGGAATACTACTGGAGCTGTTCTTTGACAACTTATGAATGAGAAAATCTTGAAAATTATTGATCCATGGTGATGAAGATCAAGGTGGAACTATTGAGGGTTTACACACTGACTGGTGCCATATAGCTCGAATGGCACAATTGCTTAGAGCCTTAGATGCTTTCCATATAGTTTCCAAGTTCCTTTTCAGTTAGATAAAACAAGCAGCTATGTGCCATTTTATCACAAAAAAAGTTGTCAACAACATCAACACTGCTTCTATAATCCAGAAAAGCAGTGTGGACCTACACATTTTTGACAAAGAAATCATCTTCTTTCCTTCATGTTTCCATTTGAGGAAACAAACAAAAAAAATCAAAATGTCCATCCTGCAAATTGACATCCAATATCACCACTAAGTCTTAATAGAATTCTACATTTTATTTATGACAATTTACAGCCTACATTATAAATAGATAAAGAGCTCAATTTTCAGAATCATGATGTGAATGATAATGTCACATTTGTTCTAGTTAAAGAAACTACGCCTTCACCCTTAAAAAAAATAAAAATTTATTACTGGATCTTCTAATGCAAAAAGATACTCCCCTAACACAAGGAAAAGCGAAATAAATGATCAAATGTTCATAGTCCCATATAAAAGACTGAATCATAGTTGAAATATACTGCAGAGCAATGAGAACTGAAGATTCAAAAGGTTGCAACTCTGAAAGTAACCTGCTTTCCATTGGTGATTGAATCAGGGAGGTCCCGCCTCCGAGAGCTTGTGGATCCTATCCTCCGGGACATCGAGCCATCGAACCTCTGCGACAGCTGGTGCTGCTGCTGGATCGCCAACGCCAGCGCCTGGCGATGCAGCAGCTCCTCTTCGGACACCATCTTCCTCTGCGACCTTGAGTTTGAGGCTCGCTTGCCCCGTGACCCGACGTCACCTCTCTCCCCCTTCTTTGGCATGCAAGTCCACCCATTGCCCATGGAATTAATTACTTGGGAAGAAGACCACTAAAGCACGAAAAGGTACCTATATAGAAATTTTTGAAAGTGATTGAGAATGGTTGAACAAATTTGGCCAAATGAGATCCCAAGATGCTTCTTGCCCGAAGTGGAGGAGAAGAATTTGATATAGGGATGTCAAATAGAATTAAAAGTAACTCCCATGAGATGCACACCAGAAGATTCAGCTGATTTCCTGGCTGGAGAACTGGAAATGAGAGATTTCTAGTAGAGATTCTCTGTTATAATCAAGGAAATGACAAGATTTCAACACCGAGACCTTGAAAGCTTCGATTTTGAGGCAACCCCAGAAGGGATTCTGCGATACAATGAAGCTGGAGAGTGGAAACCTTAAGAAGATTCATAGCCGAATAAAACGAGATAGTTCTCGATGGGGTTTCGAGTAAAAACGAGAAACACGCAGGAATTCGAACTAAAATGGACAAAAGAAGCGATTTGGAGGGGTCAGTCGCGTCAAAACTCGCAAAAAGTACCAGACATGGGCGAAAATTACAGATTTGAGGAAAAACGACAAAGATTTTGTAAAGATTCTCGTTTTCCTACGAGAATAGTTGATACTCAAGAGGAACCAAGGCGAAATCACGGATTTATCGGTTCAGTACCACCAGAAACTGGATAAAAATTCCATCTTCGGGTAAAGAAAACAGGGTGTTAAGAGAAAGCTTGGGCGGTGACTACTTCAAAGGAAGACAACGACCGCTGAGCTCAGAGCGGTTTTCCCCGGAGAGAGAGAAAGAGAGTGCGAGAGATTTCAACGACCGTGGGAGCAAGCTAAAGAGCGAGGCTATTTTCAAACGGTTGCTTCGACCTTCCAAGCTCCCCTCTCCCCCTCTTTCTCTCTCTCTCTCAAACAAATTTTAAGAATTATTAACCAAAAAAATAAATTTTAAAAATTTAGAAAGAAAGAGGTGATTGTACCCGTGCACGGTTGGTCCGGATGGCGCGGTGATGCGCTGGAGTTTATTGGAATTTTGGTTCCGCCATATCAGACCGGAACAATCGTAGACCTAAATTGTAGTCATCCTAAATGATTTCGTTTTCATTTCTTCCCAAGTCCGCAATCCATCCAATAATTTCCTACATTATTATTATTATTATTTTGTATATTTATAACTACAGGCATCCCAACGTGACAAACTTAATTTTTAAAATAATAAAAGCCTTCTATTTCTAAGATGGGGTTATCCGTCCATCTATAGCTGCGAACTCATTTCAATAAGAATTTGGGATAGGAAGCTGAGGTCCACCGCAAAAAAAAAAAAAAAAAAAAAAAAAAAGGAAAAAAAATCCTCACTATTATGTTTTTTTTTTTTTTTGAATAGTGCATGACTGACACGTACTAAATCCAACAACTCTGGCAACCGAACTCCACTTATCCTCCTTTTGTTTCTTTCTAAAATAAAAGGAGATTATTTGAACATGTGTGTCGAAACTTATCCACATGTAATTTTTCTGATGGTGAAGCAAAATGAAAGGGCCATTTGTTAGCTGAAGTTCCATGCATGGATGGACTAGGAGCAGGTATGGATGTAAAGTTATAAATTTGGAAATAAGCTAAGGAGCTTCATTAGGCATATTTTTCCAAAGCTTTTGGAAATTAATCCATGAAAATTGCTAACTCTTACATGCTTGGATTATTCTTGAATGCACAGATCGGAGTTTCTTTGACACCAAATACCTTCTAATCCGCTCTCGGCGCATCAAGGAGCTTATGCTATGTGTGGTAACTACTAAATCACCAAACTATTGTCAAATATTTCATGAACAATTCAAATAGTCTTTATATCAGTGAAGCATGCATGTGCATAATTTTTGTGCAAGTATCTCCATGACATGGTATTGGGGTTGGAACCAAGGCTATGCATGAATGTACTCTTTGCTAGTCTATCTAACTTGATTCATTTATCATTTACTTAGGTTATCCTATCCATTCTTGGATCTTCTCTTAGATGGAGTTTAGCTGACTTCAAATGGAAGGACATGGCAAGATTAATGCTGAAATAGACTTAACTTGTCCTCAATTTAAGTAGTCAAAATTTGTCATGCAACAACCTGCCTAGGTCAGGCAAGCTTTATTTGACCATAAGGCCCACCCTAACTTTTTATGATAGCTATCTTAGCTTAAAACTATCATAAAATCGTTACCCAATCTGTTTGTTTCCGTCACCCATCCTGCTACATAAATGCATGGTCAGACGACTCAAGAACAGCACCTTCCTATTTCTTGAAAATTTAATGCTTTAATAAATATAGCTATCCAAATTGTCAAGCTAGAGCTGATTTTAAAGGTTAAACAATGAAGAGTATTAGCTTATACAACGGAATATTATGAAAAATAATCTCTATGCATCTCAATACCAAATTTGTTGCCCTTAATTACCACCTATCCTACTCCATAATGCATTGGTGAGTGGCACCTTCCAATTTCTTCTGAACTCAATCTTCTCATCACCATCAAGAAACAAATGCTCCATTATTGCTCATTTTAGAAGTGGCACCATGAAAAGTCTCATTTTATTTACAGCATGAAGGACCCTTAGTTAATTTCTCAAGTTGGTATATAACAAAGAAATTGCTTCCAAAAACTCAAATTTTTAAAAATTTGGTGCATTTTTTTGTATATACAAAAAGTTCTCTTTCTTTGTAGTGTGAGATTATTGACATGATTCATAGAAACTACGCAATGATTCATTGAGAGCGTCGTCAAACAACTAAAATTTACCTACCTAATATAGAAGAACAGTGGCTAGTCCGGTCATTTTTGGGCTGTCCTAGGCCTCTTCGTGCCATTATTATGAACCGTCCAACCTTCTGACACCCTTAAATGCAATGCGATGTGATTTCGATGGCTGCCTTCCGGCTTAATTTGGCAACATTATGAGCCTTCCGGAGGAGCATTAAATCAGTGCGTGTAAGGTCATACGACAACTTAATAGCCTTGTGAACCGGTATTGGCTCCCCCTAGGCTCAAAGGAGACCGTTTACTTCCAAATGGATCCCACCGCATGACGCTAGTTATTGATAAGGATCACATCTATGAGTTATGAAATAATGCTTAAGGATCGGTTGGCCAATTTTTTCATTAACTAGTTTATCTATTTTCTTATGTTTCTGTAGATGGATAAATTTTTTTTTTTATTTTTTATTTTTATTTTTTATAAATAATTTTTATTTATGAAATAGAGGTAAAATCTTACCCGTTTAGCAGATGAATAAATCATTTTTCTATCGATCAGAAAAAAATATGTATATTTTTAATTTTGTTTCTAGCATATCCTAATTCTATAATGATACTATCGGAGGGGTAACTTTGTGACATTAGAATGTTGATGTTAAACATTAAATTAGATTTGCACAGATGAAGAAGAATGAATAGTTATAATTTCTTATTCTGATAAAAGATCAGTGAAATGAAGTTTTTTTTTTTTTTTTTGGGGGGGTGGGGGATAGATAGTAATGACCTTCAAATTAGGAATAGTCCTCCTTCCAAATATCCCTCTTTATTAAACTCTGGTGAAGATGAGCTTAGATCACAAGTCACTAGATCACCCAAGGAAATGAGAATTTGTTGATATTTTCTCTTTTTCCTTTTTGTTGGATCTGGGTGGTGCTTAATTCAATCACATTCTATGAGGATGTCCCAGAAAATGAGAATTATGAGATTGTATGTTGTTCTATGATTCTCCTATATCCAAATACAATTCGGTCGCAGCTCAGAATTCAGAGGGCAGATGATTTCTTTAGTCAAAGACTGCCAAATTAAAGAAAGAATGCAGTGCCAAAGAAAGAATAGAGAGGGAGGGGGAGAGAGAATCTCCAAAAGCTTCAGGGGCTTCATATTTTATTTCTTTCAGCTAGAGAGGTTTTAACTGGTTCGACCAGTCCTCCCTTCCAACTCATGACAGGAAGTGTGATAGAATGAATCAATTATTTAGAGCAAGGACTTTTTAATTGCAGGTTACTTTGCTCGGTATGTCTTATTTGCTGGGGGATAGGAGGCATCAGGAATAAGCATCATGGAGCCTTCAGCTTTGACTTGTTTGCAGCCTTATGGAGAATTCTTTTCCATTCTATTTTGTTCTCACATCATGAAGATATATTTTTTTAATTGGTAAATGCTTTTGCTAAGAAAGCTGTCAGATATATGCCTTGTGGAAATGATCTGTTATCTTTAACTTGTTGCACTTTAATTGTATTAATACTAATTAAACAAAACATCATTGGGTGGGCAGCATGAGGATATTGGCATCAACAATGTTAACAAGGGAGGATGTTTGAGTACTCTTTGATCATGAAGTTGGTGAGACCAATAGTTTCTTAAACATGCTGGTGGTGAGAAGGAACTCATCACCATGGAGAAGAGTTTAAACCATGCTGTATTGATGTAAGGGATTCTTTTTCCATCCAAAAGTTTTATCTTTAAATAAAAATTAAAGATTTGGCAAGGTAATGATTTATCTCTCTTTCATTTTCTTTTTCCTTTAGTACATGTCTAACTAATGTGGAGAGAGGAATACTTAGGCAAACGAACTTGATACAAGATATGATAATAATGGAACCAGGTATTTTGATGTTGGTATGTTTGTGGCCTTAGGTTAGCTAGTCAGCATCCCTGTCCGTCTGGAAGAAGGTGAGGATTCAAACCTAGGCGTCGTCGCAAACATATGTATACAAAAAATACATTAGAATGATTAGGTGTAACCGTTATAGTTGCGGTGTCATTCACATGCATCTTATGGCTACCATGTGGAAGGCTAGTTAAAAATTGGGCCTAGAGAGACCCTCATCTCCAAAGGGAAAAAGAAATTGACTTCTATTCTAAAATTATAAACAAATAAGAAATGATCTCTAGTCATATTATAACTAGCAAATAGCTATTAACAACGTAGTTTCTTGTCGTCCTAAGAAAAATTAGTAATGAGAGAAAAATTTCTTAGTCTTCCAAGCACCAAAGTTAAAAAGCCAATAATAAAAATATATATCTTTACAATGATTTTAACATAGTTATATGTTAACTAGTATGTTGTGAATCTCTTCTAATGATGATGATGTATTATCTTGATCAGGAATGCTGTCTTGTTATTCTTAAACACCTCTTGAGAATTTGATTGGTCTTACGAGGGTGCGCATGTGTGCATTTGTGTTTGTGTGTGCGTGTGTGTGTGTGTGTGTGAGAGAGAGAGAGAGAGAGAATTTGGCCTTATGAATGTCTAGGGATGTAGGGCCCTTGACAACTTGACCTGCATCTTTCAGGCATTGTCAATATTTAATATTTCTAGCTCATCGACCTCATCATTAGAACAATTAATGACGTACTCGTTTCTTACAGATGCTGAAATAGATCATAACTCCGTGTCAATGTCTATTAATTTTTTTCCCTTAGCTTGAGGCTGAGTCTCATTGTTGCGCTCATGAATGCTACCTCACCATTCTGGAAGGAACCTTGGGAGTAAAATGGATGAGAATAAGGGAAGCAAAGAGCAAGAACTGGCTCGATTTGAGAAGAATCTGCTTCCAATGTTTAGGGATGAGACAATTCCTGTGAAAACTAGAGTTCTTTCTAGTTGTAAAAGAAATCAAGGTTGATCCATCCTTTGGACTGATTGTCGTTGTACATTTAGTTTCTTTTATCACAAATTTTGTCACTGGCACTGGATTTTGACACGCACCTTGTGTTAAATCTCTAAATTGTGCATAAATGTGTCGAAACCATCTATAAGACTATGATGGATTCATGTGCAAGAACAGATCCAACCATGCCCGAGAGATGAAGCATAAAGCACCAACTTTTCAAGACCAAACATAAAAAAGCAATCAAACATAGATGAAAATTTCATTTTATACAAACTCTTGAGCATCCATCATTTGTTTGATACTTGGTCGTCTGCATATAACTTTGTGCAAGGATGTATCCCTTGCACATGAATGGGATGAAGTATGTATATATATATATATATATATATATATATATATATATATGAGATAATATGAATATCGGCCTGAGAAATGGAATAGTTTAACTCTAATTGAAAATATTAAATACAATGATTTGAACCTTACATGATCTCTCTTAAAAATATTATATAATCATTTGATATATCCTATTTCATCAAAGGAGTTGTATCTCCGAATCACAATATGAACAACCAAATAGCGAGGCATGGGAAAACAAAAACTCTAGAAAAAAATAAAGAAAATCGTGATACTCTTTTTTTCTTCTTTCAAAAGGAAAGAAGGATATCAACTTATATTTCAAGTATCTAGATTTAAATATTACGAGAACATTATCTCAATTTCGAATCTAGAAACTTTGTTTGCTGAGCAGAGATGTAACCACTAGAGTAAGTTATGAAAATTATAATAGTTTCATTCGCTCCCCTTCCTGACATCTTTTATTAAAAATCAAATCCTTATAAATCATAACCATCAAGGTATTAGTTTATCAAGTGGGTAGTTCATGGCAGTTGGACCAAATCCCTGATATCTTTTCTTTTATTTTTTTTGGGGCTTCAGAAGAGCTCCTATCTAATGCTTTGATGGCAAACTCACTTTTGGGCCGTGATTGTGACTGGCTGACTAGATGCCGCATCACCTTGTTCTCTCTTTCCCTTAAGATGCAGGCTTTTTTTCTTTTCTTTTTTCCCCCTCTTTTCCTGAAGCTTTCCTTTTGCATGGATCGCTTCCAGATCTATATAGGCTGAAAGGTTCAGAAATATTTTGAGACCCATGCTTTGCAAGATGCCATCCGACGGTTGGGATCGTGGAAGAAGATGGATCATCCTTTCGCATGCAAGGTAACAACGAAACCCTTCTCCCATACCTACTTTGTAGGTCGGCCGCTCCCTCTGTATTAGAAAATATTATATATAATTAAAAGATATATATTTTTTATTAGAAGATGTATATCTCTTATTACGATGTACCATACATAATTAGAAGATATGTATATCTGTGGAAGAAATTGTAGAGGTTGGTTATTATTCTTTCTACCATATTAGGAGATACTGTATATAATTAGAAGATATGTATCTCTATGAGAAAGATTGTGGGGATTAGTTTTTATTCTTTCTTATTTTTAGTTTTTTGCCAATATGTTGTAATTTGTAACTTTATATATCAATCAATATAGAATAAAAAAAGTATTTTTCTCAAATTTTGTTATGGTATCAGAGCCACAAAAATAATTCCAGCCACCATGACCACCATAAAACAAACATAGATCTTAATCTTCAATGAGCCAAGTTCGGTGTATTACGTAAATTCATTTGACGATCCTAGAGCGATGATTGTCTAATGCATCATGGATGGACAGAACTACAACAAAGCTTGGTCCCGACTCATTGAGAATGCTCTCAGATCGAAAAGTAAACTAGATTTTGTTGACGATTCATTGGAGAAGCCAGACACTTCTTCACCAGAAGCTCTTACCTGAGAGAAGTGCAATTCACTTGTTATCACATGTATCTGCAATATACTTGAGAAGACCATCCAAAGCAGTATGGTTTACATACAGACGGCACAAGCTGTATGGCTAGATCTCGCTGAAAGGTATGGGCAAGGAAATGCGCCTCATATCTACCAAATCAAGCACGAGATTAGCTTGTTGCAGCAAGACAAGCAGACTATGACTGATTATTATACCAAAATCAAGGAATTATGGGAGGAACTAAACTCTTACTGTCCTCTACCATAGTGCACTTGCAGAGCGGCGAAAGAATTTGCCAGAATGATTGAAGAAGAAAGAGTATTCCAATTCCTGATGGGACTCAATTCAAATGAGTTCAGTTCAGTGAGATCCCACATACTCAACATTGAGCCCTTACCAAGGGTGAGCAAGGCATTCGATAACGTTCTCAGAAAAGAAAGATAGAGAATGATTGACAACAACTAAAGCATGAAGCAAGAAGCAGTGGCTTTCATGGCAATGTCAGGAAGGAAGGTGCCAAAAAGAGAAGGCAATAGGCCACGATGTGACCACTGCCACAAAATAGGTCACAACATGACCGATTGCTTTGAATTAAATGGATACCCACCAAACTGAAAAAATTAGAGGTCGAGTAGAGAGGGCGGTCAAGGTAGAAGAGGTGGTGGTCGTAGTGGTTCAGGAAGAGGTAGAGATGGTGGGCATGGGAATGATGGAGTCACTTGTCACGCTCAAATGAATAGGAGAGATGGAACTCTCCAAGATGTCGGTGGGAGGGAGAATGGCCCAATCAACTTTGCAGGCTTTACTTCAACCCAAGTAGAGCAGTTGTTTACTTTTTTCAAAGAAAGACAATTACAAGAAAACATGTATGATAAGAAATTTTTGACACCAAATTTAAAATGAATTCTTGATAGTGGGGCATCTCACCATATGACTTGTCACTTATCAATAATGGAGGAAGTCAAAGTCTTAGATAAATCTTTTACTATGGCAATACCGAATGGTGAAGCTGTACTTATGAAATGGATTGGCAAGATAAGAATTGGGCCTGATATAGTACTGAGAGATGTTTTATACGTGCCAAATTTTACTTGCAATCTCATCTTAATATGGCAGTTGACTCGTGATTCCAATTGCATGGTGACTTACTATTCTATTTTTTATCTTATACAGGACCTCACGTCGAAGAAGCTGATTGGAGTGGGTGACTTGTGAGATAGGGTCTATCATCTCAAAGGCATGGCAAACGGATCGATCTTTGTTGTTTTCCAGATAAAGAAGGCGACTCTTTGGCATGCAAGGCTTGGTCATCCTTTTTATTTCAGTTATCATCTAGATTTGGTTTTCAGTTAAATAAGAAGTTTCATGATTATTGTGATATTTGTCATCGGGCTAAACAATCTCGAAATTCCTTTCTTAATAGTGATAATAAAGCCTGTCGTCCTTTTGCTTTGATACATTATGACTTATGGGATAGATATCGCACTGCTTCACACTCAAGTTCACATTATTTTCTGACCATAATCGATGACTATAGCAGGGGCACTTGGGTCTTCCTCTTGAAAGATAAAACTAAAACCTATAAAGTGATAACCAATTTCTATACAATGGTTAAGAACCAATTTGGGGTGTATGTTCAACGAATAAGAAGTGACAATGGAACAAAATTTGTTCAGGGGCAGATTAGACAATTCTTTGATGATAATGGAATTGTGCATGAAACCTCATGTGTTGACACACCTCAACAAAACGAAAGGATGAAAAGAAAACATAGGCATCTATTGAACATAGGGAGAGCTTTGCACTTTTAAGCAAATTTATACATTCATTTTTGAGAAGAATGCATCTTGACTACTGCATACTTGATTAATAGGACTCCTACAATTGCAAATTTGGAAAAAACACACTATGAGGTATTGTTTGGAGAACAACCTTCATTTGAACATCTTCGAGTCTTTAGTTGCCTTTGTTATGCTCAAATGCATCATATAATTAAAGATAAGTTTGATGAGAGGGCAAGAAAATGCATTTTTGTAGGTTGCCCCTATGGACAAAAAGGTTGGCGTGCATATGACATCAAAACTCAGAAAATCTTCACTTCTAGAGATGTTATTTTTTATGAGAATATTTTTTTTTATGGTGTTACAATAGAGAGGCATGGTGAAGTTGGATCGGACCTGATAAATAAAAAAGATGAGACTAGAAATAAACGGAACATTGAGTCAGATGCTAGAAAACATTCGGACCTGCAAGTGAACGAAGATGAGGCCCATATGCTACCTTATGGTGGACCATGCACGACTCAATGCCCACCACAAGGGGGATCAAAGGAAAGGCATACAGAGGAGCTTATATCTCCTCATGGGCCGATAGACCCAATGATAGAGATAGGGGGAGATGAGAACAAAAGGGGCATTGTTGAGACCCAAATGCAACAGACAATCCAAACAGAAACATGAGTAGGCATGGATGAGATAGAGCAGAACATAAGGCTAACATATCAAAATGTGATCAGAATAAATACGGGACATCCTCAACGAGATAGAAAAAGGCCGGAATATCTTAAAGACTATGTTTGCCATGTTGTGCAGTCTCGAACCCGTCTCGAATCTCCACCTCAAAAGGCTTTTTCAGATAGTTCTCATCCTTCGTCACATTATATTTCATATAATCGATTCTCTGATAAGCACCTGCCTATCTAGCTGCTATCACTTCAAATGATGAGCCAAAATCTTATTATCAGGCAACTCAGGATCTAAATTAGAGAGAAGCCATGGGATAAGAGATAGCGGCTTTGGAAGCAAGCAAAACCTAGACTATAGAACCTTTACCCCCTGAGAAAAGCCAGTCGAATGTAAGTGGGTGTATAAGAAGAAATATAAGACTGATGGGATCCTTGATAAATATAAGGCTCGCTTAGTTGCCAAAAGGTATACTCAGATCGAAGGGTTGGATTTCAAGGATACATATGCCCCTATTGCAAAGCTGGTTACAGTACCATGTCTTTTGGCCGTTGCAGTTGCCAAAGGATGGGAGATACACCAGATGGATGTCAACAATACATTTTTGCATGGAGACCTAGATGAAGAGGTTTACATGGAGTTACCATCAAAGTATCAGACTCAAAAATCGAGACTTGTATGCTGGTTGAGGAAGTCACTTTATGGCCTACGACAAGCTTCCAGAAACTGGTTTGCAAAACTCTCTACAGCGTTAAAAGGATATGACTTTGGTCAATCTCCTGTAGAACATACCTTGTTTACATACAAAAGAGGTGATATTTTTCTTGCAGTACTTGTTTATGTTGATGACTTAATTATGATTGGTGTTGAAGATAAATCCCGCTCTCGCCGAAGTCCAGCCTGATGCTTAGCCTAACACAATCGATAATCATGAAAGAGCTTTAATCGAAAATTCTTCCTCCAACGGTCGAGCCCTGCCCAATCTCTTCCAACGATCGAACTCATTCAATAGTCGAACTCCTCAGCGGTCGATCCCTAGCCGAACTTCCCAGTGGCCGAACTCCTTCCGGATTTCTTCTTTAGTGAAGTTCGTCCAGGAGCCAAACTTCTTCTGGATTCCTCCTATAGTCGGACTCCTACGAAAGTCAAACTTTTTATGGATCTCTCCAAGCCAGATTTCTTCTTCAGTCGAATTTCTATAGGAGCTGAAGCCAAACTCCATCCGGATCTCTCCTTCAGTCGGATACTTCCAAGGGCCGAACTCCTTCCAGACCTCTCTTCAGTGATTAACTCCAGAAGTCGAACTTTTTTCGAATTTCTTTAGGAGCTGAACTCCTTCTGAATCCCTTCAGGAGTCAAACTCCTTTCGAACTTCTCCTTCGGTCGAACTTTTCCATCAGTTGGACTCCTCCTGGACTTCTCCATCAGCCGAACTCCATTCGGATTCCTTCAGTGGATTACTTTCAGATTTCAACTAGCATTTCTTCTAGATGATCCCCTCTAGTCGTATTTTCTTTAGAAATTCAAACTTTTCTGGAATTGATGTATGTCAAAGCTCTTCACTAACCAATGTCTGCTTCCTCCAAACTTCAACTATTAAATCTTAACGAACAGCTACTTCATGGCAATGGACACCACTCTCCATAACGAACTCAATGTGACCCCAAGCGGCCCACTATCGAACGATCACATTATAATAATGAACATCTCTCTCCATAATAAATTCCATATGGCTTCGAGTGGCTCACTATCGGATGGTTACGACAAGCTCCATCTATAAAAAGAGATCCTCCAGATACGTTTTCTCTAAGTTCTCTTCTTCTTTTCGAAATTCTGCTGAATTCTTGTCTGAGCACTCTATTTCTATTGATCAGAAAAGCTGACTTGATCGTCGAAGGGTTCTACCGGAGCCACCACCATTGACTCCGGATGGAACTTTATTTTGTAGGTCACCGACAGCGACCTCTTCTTCCTCGACTTTAGCTCAATCTGATATCAACTAGATTCTGTACCAACAGAATTGGCGCTAGAGGAAGGGCCCTCTGTTCCTAAGGTTTCCTTATTCTAAAAGGAGTGCTCAGTAGCGATCTCTCTTCTTCCTTTCTAGAGTTCTTCTCTGAGGAAGAATGCCTCCCAAGAAAGCTTCGACCCGATGTTCAACAACCTCTACAGCCAGATCCTATCCAGATCTATCTGATCCTACTCCAGCTCTGATAACTTAGGCTTCGCCTACAGCCATGATGGATGCGGAGCAATTCAACCAGCTGATTTGATAGGTCCGCGGTCTTACGAAGATGGTGCAGGCCATATGTCGGTAGGCTCCAGCATCGATTCGATCAGAGCAAGCCTCTTTGGAGCCCCGTGATCCGATCTTGGGATGGTGGACTTGGGCTGCCCGACAGCTGATCTCCGAAAAGGGGAAGCGGAGGATGGAGGACCCTTGCTCGGACCATGATTCGACCCAAAGGGAGGCTTCACACCCGCTCGATAAACAAACCTTGGAGATTAATGACCGTGAAGATCTACTTGATCAAAAGCTTCAGAAAATAAGCCGACGAATTGAAGAACTCCATCACGCTTCCTCCACCCATGGTAACGATATTTACACTGACTCTCTTTTTTTTTAAATGATTATGTAGAAATCAATCTCACCGAACTTCAAGCTCCCTCAGTTTGAGAGTTACGATGGGACCACCAATTTAGTCGACCATCTGGAGGCCTTTCGAATGATGCTGCTGCTCCATGGTGCATCAGATGCCATTTTATGTCGGGCTTTTTCATCCACCCTCAAGAGAGCAGCCAAAAATTGATACTCGATTCTTAAGTCAGGTACCATCTTTTTTTTTTATCAGATGAGCCATCAGTTTGTGGCTCATTTCGTTAGCAGCCGACGTCCCCGTCGAGGCTCGAATTTTTTGATGAACATCAAGCAAAAGGAGGAAGAATCCATCCGAACTTATGTCACTCGATTTAATGCAGCTGCATTGGAGGTCCGAAACTTGGACCAATCAGTTGCAATGGCCACACTCAAGGACGGCCTTCAGAAGAATGATTTGTTGTTCTTCCTGAAAAAGAAGTACCTCAGAGATTTTATCGATATGCTAGCTCGGACTGAAGGTTATGTCCGAGCTGAAGAGGCCTTCAAGGCCAGGGACAATGAAGCCATTGGAGAGTGACGAATCGACGAGCCGAGTAGGTCCGCTGAGGAAGAAAAGTCGAGTGAAGCTTGGCCATGCTTCCGAACTCCCTTTGAGCGCAAGTGAGCCCGAACTTCTCTTTGGGCTCGGAGGCAAGGAAGCTCCGACAGAAGGGTGCGACGAGGTTCTCCCCTTCAAAAATTTTATAACTACGTCCCTCTCAATGCTCCAAAAATCCAAGTACTGATGAAAATTAGGAAGCAACTATCGATATTGGAAAGGATGCGTACTCACCCCGACAAATGCAATCCTATCAAGTTCTGCCTTTATCATCATGACTACGATCACGATACTAAGGAGTGTATTCAGCTTTAGGATGAGATCGAGGAGCTCATTAGGCAAGGCAGACTCGATCGATTCCTACGGCATCGGTTTGAAGGGCAGAAAGATCGATCAAGAGCACTACCGCAGTCTGAACCACCAAGAAGGAAGGATCAATAAGGAGATCGGCCATCTCTCGATATCATCAACACTATCTTGGGAGAACTTCGGTGAGAAGAGACTGGCAGATTCGAGGGATCAGTGAAGAGACTGAGGATTGAAGAATCCATAACCTTCACTGAGGCAGATGCCTAAGGAGTCCAGTTCCTGCACAATGATGCAGTTGTAATTTTTTTAAACATTATCGATTATGGTGTACACCGTATTTTAGTAGATAATGAAAGCTCGACCGACATATTATTTTATGATGCTTTCTTAAAAATGTTCTTACTCAATAACCACTTGGGGCCTATGAACTCTTCGTTGATAGGCTACACTAGCGATGCCGTACCAGTTGAGGGCATAATAATTTTGGCTGTGACTGCAGAGCAACATTCGAAGCTGGCTAAGATGCAGGTCAATTTTTTAGTCATAAGGGCTCCATCTGTCTATAATGCTATTTTTGACCGATCTGGTCTAAATGTACTTCGGATAGTGGTATCAACTTATTATTTGAAGATGAAGTTTTCGACAAGTCACGAGATCGGAGAGGTCAGGGGAGATCAAGCTCTGACAAGGCACTGCTACTCAATCACCCTGCATAAGAAAGAACAGTCAACCCTTATCCTATTGACGGGCTGAATGTCTGCGATGATCTTGTCGAAGAATGGGGCATGCCTATAGAAGATCTTATGACCGTCCCTCTGAATGATGAAAATGCGGAGCATATGGTACAAATTGACTCTAATCTGGAAGATGAAGTTTGGAAGTAGCTCATCGCCTTTTTGCAGAGGAATGCGAACGTCTTCGCTTGGATCCCATCAGATATGCTAGAAATTGATGTCGAGGTCATGGAATATCGACTGATCGTTGATCCTAAATATCGATCGATAAAAGAGAAGATGCACAACCACGCCCCAAAGAGGCAGAAAGCGATCACAGAAGAAATAGACAAGCTCCTCAAAGCTGGACTCATTCAAAAAGTTAACTATTCGACCTAAGTTTCAAACGTGGTCCTTGTCAAAAAGGCAAACAATAAGTGGAGGATTTGTATAGACTTCAAAAAGTCGAACAAAGCCTGCCCAAAGGATAGCTATCCTCTTCCCAAGATTGATCAGCTAGTAGATGCAATCTCGAGCCATGAGCTCCTCACCTTCATGGATGCCTTCTCCGACTATAATCAGATACGGATGGTACCGAAGGATGAGAAAAAAATTGCTTTTATTACTGTTCGTGGTCTTTACTGTTACAGGGTTATACCCTTTGGACTCAAGAATGCAGGAGCAACGTACCAGCATCTGATCAATAAGATTTTCAAGAAGCAGATCAGCCATAATATGGAGGTGTATGTGAATGACATGCTCATCAAAAGTCGAGCTTCTATAAACCACCTTGCCGATCTTGAAGAGACCTTCAGCGCACTCAGGAAGCACAAGATGAAGCTGAACCTGACCAAGTGCGCCTTTGGTATGACCTCGGAGAAGTTTCTAGAGTTTATGGTGTCAAGACGTGGGATTAAAGCAAATTCAGAGAAAATCCAAGCTATTTAGAAGATGACTGCTTTAAGAACAATCAAAGAACTTCAGCGCCTGACTAAGAAAATGGCATCCCTAAATCGCTTCGTATTGAGATCGATCGAGCGATGCATGCCCTTCTTCCAAGTTCTCAAGAAATCAAAGAACTTCTACTAGACGACAAAGTGCCAACGGATATTTGAGAAGCTTAAAAACTACCTCGGCTCACCCTCACTACTGGCAAAGTCCGAACCTGGAGAAGAGTTATGCTTATACCTAGCAGTCTCTCTGGTGGCCTTAGCAGCAGTCCTGATCAAGGAGAAAGCGAAGATGTAGTGACCGATCTACTACATAAGCCAGATCTTGAGGGATGCAGAGATCAAGTATTCTAAGTTGGAGAAATTGATATATTTTCTTCTAATCGCTGTCAGAAGACTCTGACCTTACTTTCAGGGGCACACCATAATGATCCTCATGGATCAACCAATAAAAATAGTTCCTCATCGAATGGATGCTTCTGAAAGAATCACAAAATGGACGATCGAGCTCACGAAGTTCGACATCAATTATCAACCTCGACCATCGATCAAAGTTCAGATATTAGCAGATTTTATCGTAGAATGTACCATTCCTGATGATGCCAAGTTTGAACAGAACGAGGTCGACGTTCTGTTGTCGCAATCGAGCCTCTCCGAAGAGAGTGCCGATCTTTCCAAAGATTTTTAAGCCTTGTACGTGGATGGTTCGTCCAACTCTATTGGAGCAGGTGCTGAGTTAGTCTTAGTCAGTCCCGAGAAAATTGTCGTCGAGTACGCGCTATGCTTTAAATTTCTTGCAACTAATAATGGGACCCAATATGAAGCGCTGATCGTCGGATTAAAAATAGCAAAAGAGTTAAAAGTAGATCAACTTCAAGTCTACAGTGATTCTCAATTAGTGGTCGGCCAAGTTGGTGGAAACTATGAAGTACGGAAGGAAAGTATAATGAAATATCTTGAGAAAGTAAAGAATTTGACTCTAGCCTTCGACAGTTTTGACATTCGACAAATTTTGAGGGTAGAAAATATAAGAGCCGACCTCCTCTCTAAATTGGCCACTTCAGTTCCAACCGAACTATCCAAAGAAGTATTTTTTGAAACTCTAAAATGCCCAAGCTCGAAGAAATCATAGGTCGTTATGCAGACCGAGCTCGAGCCAAGCTGGATTGACCCATTGGTTGCCTATCTCAAAGAGGGAGTTCTTCCTCGTAATCCGAAAGAAGCTCGAAAACTTAGGAATCAAGCCTTTTGGTACGTTTTGTATGAGGGTAAGTTGTATAAGAGATCGTATTCACTGCCGCTGCTGAGATGTCTCCGATCTTCAGAGGCTGACTTCGCATTATGGAAAGTGCACGAGAAAATCTATGGAAGTCATATAGGAGCTAGGTCCCTGTTACAAAAATTACTTCGGTAAGGGTATTATTGGCCGATCTTGTACCATGATTCTATGGAGTATGTCAGAAAATATGATCGCTGTCAAAAGAATGCAAACATACAAAGACAGCTGACCTCCGAGCTTACTCCGTTAAGCGCATCTTAACCATTTGCACAGTGGGGAATGGACATACTTAGCCCTTTTTCGATGGCATCCGGATAATGAAAGTTTCTCCTGATTGCGATCGACTACTTCATCAAATGGGTCGAAGCTAAACCACTAGTAAAAATTATCAAGACCAAGGTATAGGATTTCATCTGGAAGTCAATAGTCTATCGGTTCGGTCTGTCTCGAACTTTCATAATAGATAACGAGCGATAGTTCGCTGGGATGAAGTTCGTCGAGTTCTACGAAGACCTAAACATCTTCCACCACCTCACATCAGTAACTTATCCATAGAAAAATGGGAAAGCTGAAGTGACCAACCGGACCCTACTGTAAGGCATCAAAACAAGGCTCAATAGAACAGGAGGGCCTAGGTGGACGAACTCTACCACATTCTCTGGGCGTACCGAACTACTCAAAGACCATCGACTGAAAAAACACCATTCGTCTTAGCCTTTGAAACGAAGGCAGTCATCCCAATCAAACTTAAGCTCCTATCAGCATGGATCGTGGCCTTCAACAAGCAGTATAATCCATAGGACCTCAGAGTCAACCTCGATCTACTGGAAGAAAAAAGGAAGAAAGCCTAGGTTCGGATGGCGGCCTACAGATGAAGGATGGCCTGATGCTATAACTCCAGAGTCAGAAGTAAAATATTCAGAGTGGAAGACTTAGTACTTAGGCGAGCCACCATCTCTCAGCCTCAGAGCCAAGGAAAGCTTACCCCAAATTTAGAAGGCCCATATGAAGTAGAGGAGATCGTCTGGCCTGAAACTTATCGCCTGAAAGAGCTCGGAGAAACAATGCTTCCACGATCTTGGAATTCAGAAAATCTAAGAATGTACTACCAGTAAATTTTCTTCAATAAAATACCTTCATTTCAATATTATTGTTTTTTGGTGCAAGAACTATGTGATGACAGGAAAGAAGCAACCAAAAGTGGCCATGTTAGGAATAGGAGGAGAACCTCGTCCTAACGTGAGCAAAATCAAAGGTCTCATTCATTTTAGACGAGATGAAAGGAGATGCTCTAATAATGGCCCTAATGTGCCCCCACAGTCCGTTAGGAATAGGAGGAGAACCTCGTCCTAATATGAGCATAGTCGAAGACCTCGTTCATTTTAGACGAGATGGAGGAAGAGGCCCTGACAATGGTCCTAATGTGCCCCCATAGCCTGTTAGGAACAGAAGAAGAACCTCATCTTAACGAGGGCAAAGTCGAAGGCCTCATTCATTTTAGACGAGATGGGAGGAGAAGTCCTGACAATGGTCCTAATGTGCCCCCACAATCCGTTAGGAATAGGAGAAGAACCTCATTCTAACGTGAGCAAAGTCGAAGGCCTCGTTCATTTTAGACGAGATGGGGGGAGAAGCCCTGACAATGGCCCTAATGTGCCCCCACAGCTCATTAGGAATAGGAGGAGAACCTCATCCTAACGAGAGCAAAGTCGAAGGCCTCATTCATTTTGGACGAGACAGGGGGAGAGGCCCTGACAACGATCCTAATGTACCCCCACATCCCATTAGGAATAAGGAGGAGAATCTCATCCTAACATGAGCAAAGTCGAAGGCCTCGTTCATTTTAGATGAGATGGAGGGAGAGGCTCTGACAACGATCCTAATGTGCTCCACAGTCCGTTTAAAAATAGGAGGAGAACCTCGTCCTAACGTGAGCAAAGTCGAAGGTCTCGTTCATTTTAGATGAGATGGAGGAGAGGCCTTGACAATGGTCCTAATGTGGCCCCAGAGCCCGCTAGAAATAGAAGGAGAACCTCGTCCTAACGAGAGTAAAGTCGAAGGCCTCATTCATTTTAGACGAGATGGAGGGAGAGACCCAGACAACGGTCCTAATGTGCTTCCATAGCCTATTAGGAACAGGAAGAGAACCTCGTCCTAACGAGAGCAAAGTCGAAGGCCTCGTTCATTTTAGACACGATGCAAGGAGGAGAGGCCCCGACAATGGCCTATTATGCCCAATAACGTCAACAGAAGAAAAGATCTCTTTCAACCTTGGCTGGAGATAGGTTCTTCCCTGAGCTTTAACTTCAACGTCGACCTCGGCTGGAGAAAAGATCTCCCTCGAGCCTCAACTTCAATGTCAACCTCGGTTGAAGATAAGATCTCTCCCAAACTTCAACTTCAACTTCAACCTCGGTTGGAGATAAGATCTCCCTCGAGCCTCAACTTCAACGTCAACCTTGGCTAAAGATAAGGTCTCCCCCGAGCTTCAATCCCAATGGGTGTAGAGCCCAGAAAAGAACTTCGGTAGTCATCTTTTTTGTACTTTTTTTCTTTGAATTTCGAACTCGAAAATGGGGAAACTATTATTAGAGATAAATCTCGCTTCCGTCGAAGTCTAGCTTGATGCTTAGCCTAACACAATCGGTAATCATGGAAGAGCTTCAATCAAGAATTCTTTTCCCAGCGGTCGAGCCCCATCCGATCTTCTTCAACGGTTGAACTCATTCAATAGCCGAACTCCTCAGCGACCGATCCCTAGCTAAACTTTCTAGCGGCCGAACTCCTTTCGAACCTCTCCTTTAGTCAAGTTCGTCCAGGAGCCAAACTCTTTTCAGATTCCTCCTACAGTTGAACTTTTACGGGAGCCAAACTTTTTTTGGATCTCTTCAAGCCGAATTTTTCCTTCAGTCAGATTTCTATAGGAGCTGAACTTTTTTCAGATTCCTCCTTTAGTTGGATTTCTATAGGAGCCAAACTCCTTCCGGATCTCTCCTTCAGTCTCCAAGAGCCAAACTTCTTCCGGATCTTTCCTTCAGTCGGATACCTTTAGGGGCCAAACTTCTTTCGAACTTTTCTTCAGTCGGTTAACTCTAGGAGCCAAACTCCTTCTGAATTCCTCCAAAAGTCGAACTCCTTCCGGACTTCTCCTTCAGTTAGATTTTTTTAGGAGCCAAACTCCTTTCGAATTTCTCTAGGAGCCAAACTCCTTTCGGACTTCTCCTTTGATTGAACTTCTCCATCAGTCGGACTCCTCCTGAACTTCTCTATCAGCCGAACTTCATCCAGATTCCTCTTATGGATTACTTTCAGATTTTAACTAGCATTCTATCCGGATGATCCCCTCTAGCCGTGTTCTCTTTAGGAGTCCGAATTCTCCTGAAATTAATGTATGTCAAAGCTCTTCACCAATCAACGTCTGCTTTCTCCGAACTTCGACTATTAAATCTTAACGAACGGCCACTTCATGGCAACAGACATCACTCTCCATAACGAACTCCACGTGACCCCGAGCAGCCCACTATCGAACGGCCATATCACAACAATAGACATCTCTCTCCATAACAAACTCCATGTGGCTCCAAGCGGCCCACTACCGGATGGTTACGACAAGCTCCATCTATAAAAAGGGATTCTTCAGATACATTTTCTCTAAGCTCTCTTCTTCTTTTTGAAACTCTGCTGAATTCTTGCCTGAGCACTCCATTTTTATTGGCCAGAAGAGCTGACTTGATCGTCGGAGGGTCCTACTGGAGTCACCACCACCGACTCCGAACGGAACTTTATTTTGCAGGTCATCGACAGTGACCTCTTCTTCTTTGACTCTATCTCGATCCGGCATCAACCAGATTCTGCACCAACAGTTGGAAACAATCATCATAAGTATGTAGAATTTAAAAGGTATCTCCATAGCTGTTTCAAAATCAAGGACCTGGGACCCCTCAAATACTTCTTGGGCATAGAAGTTGCATGAGCACCAGAAGGTCTCTACCTATGTCAGAGGAAGTATACTTTAGACATCTTGATAGAGTATGGTATGCTAGGGGCCAAACCTACTTCATTTTTCATGAAACAGCAACATAGATTGTCACATGATTCAGGAGATCCAATACATGATGCATCGAGATATCGGCTTTTGATTAGAAGATTGATTTATCTTACCATCACTAGGCCAAAAATCACCTATGCAGTGCATATTCTCAGCTAGTTCATGCAGAATCCATGCTAGAAATATTGGGAGGCAGCAATGAGGGTATTGAGGTACCTGAAATCATGTCCAAGATAAGGTATTTTATTACCAACAAACAATGACATGATCTTGAAGGGATACAGTAATTTTGATAGGGCGAGTTGTCCAATGACTAGGAGATCCGTGACCGGCTATTTTGTAACATTGGGAAAGGCACCAATCTCATGGAAGTCTAAAAAATAGGCAACCATGTCTAGATCATCAGCAAAGGCGGAGTATAAGGCAATGACGAATATTACTAGTGAATTGGTTTGGCTACGTAGTCTCCTAGCTTCATTGCATATCACAAACTAAGCTAACCATATTATATTATGACAACCAAGCAATCCTTCACATTGCGGCAAATCTTGTTTTTCATAAAAGGACAAAACATATAGAAGTCGATTGTCACTGCGTAAGAGAATGATTACAATCAAAAGAGCTAGTAACTCGATACATGCCTACCAAAGAGCAATTAGCTGACATCTTTATCAAGGTACCGGGACAACGATAATTTCAGTTTTTACTCAGCAAATTGGGCATTTACAACGTACATGCTCCAACTTGAAGAAAAATATTAGAAAATACTATATATAATTAAAAGATATGTATCTTTTATTAGAAGATGTATATCTCTTATTATGAGGTACCGTACATAATTAGGAGATATATATATATATATATGTGAAAAAGATTATAGGGGTTGGTTATTATTTTTTCTATCATATTAGAAGATACTGTATATAATTAAAATATATATATATTTATGAAAGAAATTATGAGGATTAATTTTTATTTTTTTTATTTTTAATTTTTTTTATCAATATATTATAATTTATAATTTTATATATGGGTCAATATAGAATGCGAAAAGTATTCCGCTTACTTTGCTTCTCTTCTCCTTTATTTTGCTTCTTATATCTCCATCCCCTTCTTTAAATCTCTTGCCACGGCTTTATCTTTAGGTCTCCACGGATCCCCTTCTTCCCACCAACACCCTCAGTTCGCGATTCAAATTGCGGCGCGAAAGGAGGACGGTGCTTTCGGCGCGAAGGTCGAATGTTCAGGAGACGTGGCCGACCAACGGTCAACCCCATACAATAGAAAGGAATCCCTTCCCAGGTGATCTTCTTCCAATGACTTTGCTTTTTAATGAGAAGAGCATTTCTTATCAAAAAGCATCATTACTTCTTGCTTTGGTCCTCAATTCAGATTAACTGGAATGATATGGTCATCTGAGAAGTGTTCTTTTAGTTTTCTTTTCCTCTTTTCTAAAGTAGATTTCAGTAAATATGGAGTGAGATCTGGGCGAGTGGTTCTGACCTGAATTTATGAGTTTCTGTGATGGAGATGGAAAAGGAAGACTGGTTTCCTGAAGAAACTGCGAAGGAATGTCATTTGATATGGCGCAGGTTGGAAAGAAAAAAAGATTTATTTGAATAACCAAGAGCGTCAAAGAACTGAATTAATTTTGCAGAGTGATTTATTATCTCTCTTTTTCTTTCTTTTTTTTTTTTTTTTGAAATGGATGATGATGAAATGTTAATTATAGTGATGACTGGAAATGCCATATCAAATTGCGGGTTACCTCTTTTACAATTAAATGTGTCTGCGGGAAGAGCGCATTATGTATGTTACAATGACAATCAAGGGCAAAGACTGCCTTTAATTTGCATTGCTGACCGTAAAACAAGTTCTGAGGTCATAATATTCAGCAGATGCAAAACAAGGGTCAAGTGAGGAAACTTCTCCAGCATTTCATCTGAGATAATTGTTTCATGATTTTAAAATGTAAATAAGTTGGTGCCAAGGTTTATTATTGGCATACGCTCTTGCCTTGCTACTAAGCGTTCTGCTTTGTTCCCACCCTATAGAGTCTGAAAATCCTCTTCTATTATGGCAAGCCAATCTCGACTAGAAATTTTCAGTTTCCAATATTCTACAAATACCTTCATGAATGCACCTCGCAGGATGCCCCTTCGATCTTGGAAGATATTCATTGAGTCTAAACATAAAACTTGAAATATTAGAGGCACTCATTACAGATAAAAGGAGTTTCTTATTTGTAATGCCAGTTAGAGACTTGAGATCTCCTGGATTGTTCCTTCACGCGGGGAGGAGGAGGAAATGCAGTGGACCAGCCATCACAAACATACTTCTTCAGCCATACCGGGCATCGGTGTGCTCTGTATTTGTATGGTTATTGCAATGCAAATGGGAATACTATGAAGTGGACTTCTCAACCAAGAAGCTTCCTTTGTTTCTTATTTGGCAACAATAGGATTGTCTTTCTTACAGAAAGCAATTATGGATGTTGCACTGCTTCCAATTGACAGGTCTATTGTGAGTGCCTAAGCTAATCCATGGCTCCTTGGCACCTCCCTATCTTCTGGACACCCATCTCTCTCTGTTCTTAATGTTTTCTTCTTGTTTTGGCCCAAATCCTTTAGATGTCATGTTAATTTTCATTGAAGCACTTGTCCGTTCTCAGATCTTAAACTCATGTTGATGGAAATTACCCAAATATACTGTTTGTTATACTTGTTGGATTCCTTTCATCTTTATCTTTTACAAATATATTAGTTTAAAGTGAGATACTCGTTAGATAATTGCATGGTATCCCTTTTTTGTCCTCAAGCTAAGCACATATTCACACTTGCATTGGCTTTTTACCAATTGAGAGATCATAGATTGAATAACTACTGTGATTTGGATTCTTTTATTTTGTAATGGTATTCAAAAATACTGAAGTTTTAGCGGTATGTGTTAAAAAATGTAAAGATCATGATCAGTGTTCTGGAATATCAACTTACTTGGTTCATCATACACATTGACACCTGAGTTTTATCAACACCATGCCAATTGATGCTACTTGATGCATAGGTTGAAATGTCCAAAGCATCTGATTTTTTATATATCAATACTTTTTAACACTGCAGATTGTCAATCTACATGGTCCATCAGGTATTTTGTGCTCTAATTATTTGCTCTTAATCTTTCACAGCAGGATTCTAGCTCAACGTTTGTACTTGGCATGGTTCTAGCATATCTCTCCCACTTAAAATATGCGGACTCACTCATATATAACTTTAGACCAGTTCTGAGAATTTATTTTCTTGTACTGCAATCAAATACTGATTACCAGGGAAGCAAGCTAACGAATTTTTCCTCATGCTTGGGGAACCTTAGCTTTTGAATAATGTTTTTTTTTGTGGCATAAACTACTTGTAGGCTCACTCATGTGGATTTTTTGCTCTGTCAGGGTTCTTGCAATCATTTGTCTAATAGTCATATGTTGTTTAGGGAAGCTGGAAGCAGATGATGTTGTTATTGAAGTGGTGTTGTAGACTGTTGTGCTGGAATGTTAGCCGGACACGGGCAGAATGTTCGTGTTGGAAAGTCATAATGTTTCTGGAGGTGCCGGTCATTCATTTGAAATGAAGGGTTACAAATTTGACTCAAATCCATCCTTGTTTTCTGGATTCCAATGAAGAGGTCCCCAAGCTAATCCTCTTGCGCAGGTGAATGATGGATGTTGTTTAAACATATCAGTTTATCGAACAAAATGAAATAAAAGGTCATCAAAGGACACTTCCGATCTAGCAACTGAATGCTTTTTACAAATTTGGAGAAAAGCCGTCTCCATTGACTTGTAAAGTAGAATCAAATGATGCAACGTACTTGATGTGGCTAATTCTGATCATCATGCATGGAGCAAGAAAATAGTGGAAAAGCAGGATTTTCATGACTTAATTAGCATATGCTATCAGAAAGATGCATGAGACCAAGGCCACCATGTATGCATAATATTTCTAAACCATCACTTGACAAATATTTCTTCAAATTATCATGCATGTCCATGATGCCCTTTTTTAAATTTGAGGATTTTTATGAATCAAGATTATCTTAAAATTATTCAATTATTTTATCAATATGCTTTCTCTCTTGTTCACTCTTTAACTGAAATGTTCCATGAATTGCAAGTTCATTTGGTACCACCGACTTTGCTTGGACGCTGCTGTCGGACATTGTTTCTGGATTCTTTGCGTTGCCTGTGGATCTGTGGGTTATCTTTCATACAAAATTGATGTGTTTCTCATGATTCTTAGGTTCTTGATGCATTCGGAGAGTCAGTTCCATGTGCACCCTATGACTTATGGATGTTTTACATAGCTGAAGGCGAGTTTTTGTCATGAACAGGCCCCACAGAATTTCTCAAGGTGAGACTGCAATGCTCAATGTTCTTCACCTTATTGCATTTTTCCCCCCTCCAGAAGCGAAGTTCATCTTAACCTTTACATGTTTCCCCTGTTCTGAATGTAAACAAAATAAGATTCCATGAGAAAATTCTAGCAACATTCGTTCCTCAATAAACTATGGCCATTGGATAACTTAATTTATGCAATGAATGTTGCGAGAAAATTTTCTTGCGTGCATCATTTGCTGTATAAAACAGATTCTCCATGTGTGTATGCGTGTTGTGTCTCTGCTCGTGTTTCTGTGCACATGCATATGCAATGACTGTCACAAGAACTTTTATGTGTCTGTTTCCAAGATTCGGAAATCATTTAGTGGAAAAATCCTATTCCATCTACCACCATAACATCCAGATCTGCATAGCACGTAAACAATGGAAGCATCATCTGCCATATAACCATATAATTTTTTTTTTTTCTTTGTTTGGGGTGTGTGTTTGTGTGTTATGCCTACATGCATGTGGGTTGGGTGGTCCTTTTCTTTTTGTTCTTTTGAAGGAGGGATTAGCTTATTGAGGATATAATTCAGGTCAAGTGTGGTTTATCATGGAGGAAATTAGTGACAAAGATTGGGTGCTCATGTTTTCTGACAAACAGTCATTGTTAAATGGCCCTTTGCCTCATGATACTACGCCAATATGCAGTGTTAATCATATTAGGTTGATCAAAGATGGATGCTGGACAAAAGTATAAGGTGTTTCTCATAAACATAACAATCTACAATGAGTCATATGAAAAATATAACAAGGAAATATGTTATAGGAATGGGGTTGAGTAGACCACATAAAATGGTGCTAATTTCGAGATTATCTAGTGTCTGAAATTCTGAATACAATATATTGTGGCCACTCAATTATGCTAAAAATATAGATTAGGATGCTGACTCCCTTGATCCATCTGTCTATGAAGTCCATGCAGCTTTACCCTCTCTCTTTGCTTCTGATTCTTCCTACAAGTATTAGCGAGGTCTTTGGTCTCATGTAGAGTGAACCATCTCTACATGTCCTTATATAAATACCTTTTGGTCGTAAATACTCCCCTCACACATTATTAACAAATGATTAGAAAAGAATATACAAACTAATAGTGGAGGTATGTTTATGAAATCTGCTGTAAATAATTATGATGCATGGATCACAGCCATCCATCAAATTCTCCATTTCAAATGTATCATGTACATTGCACGTGCAGAAATATGGCATCTACTAGGATTTTTCTTACTCTAGAACGCCAGTCTGAAATTTAGGTTTTTATTGTGTTAATGTGTAGCATGCAATGTGCATTAAATTAAATGAATAATTTGACATATAAAAAGACAAATTGTCTTGGGAATAGTTTAAATGCTAGTCTAATAATGTAGATGCCATATATGATTGTAGTGTTGCAATATTTTTCGGTCCAATTGGAACCTGGATGATTAATGGAAGTTATTAGATGGCCTAAAATTCAGATGGGCATAGATAACAAAAGAGACAAAAGAGGAGAGAATTTATTAGAAATGTTAATTACTTGTCGAGCACATCTACAGCTGAAAAATTTTTAACCCCATTGCCAAAGTTTTCCAAGGAAGTGTGTAGGTCATCTCTCTCTCTCATGCTTGCTTTCTCACACATGCATGCACACATATACATGTACTTCAGTATGCAAGTTATTTATGTGTAGAGTAGCCTGTTATACATTGTTGTTTATAAATCTCACTTCGAAATCATTATTATGAATACTTGTTTTACGTCTTTAATGTAAGAAAAATATGGAGATGAATGAACAAATAGGATATTAAGTGGTGAGGGTAAAGTGCTGTCTTCTTTCGCGTCTGGCAACTCTTTCTACGATTGCTGGTTCACAGGTTTTTGAATAATCCAAATGATGAAGAAGAAATGCATACATATATTGGAATAATGGTTAAATATTATAAATTTGGACTTTCAAAAAAAAAATAAGGAGCTAGCACATATTACTATAAAGTGTTATAAATTAATATTGTGACTAGTTATAAGTATTACTTGTTTCAACATATTTGTCTATATTTTTGCTACTTCGTACTTAATTATATTATTTGATGTTTAAACAACAAGGATTTTTCATGGAGCAACACTATGAGCAAAATAAACTAATGACTATGGTATGTTCACTGGTGGATTTATCAATGGTTAGAAACCATAATTATTTTCCGCTATTTAAACTATCCTTTTTTTGAGCAATGGATGGATAGGTTAGGGATTTTCAAATTATATGAGTTTTTGATAGTAAGTAGTTTGGAGATAGTAGATCACATCTAATGGCTTGAATCATCACCCTCCGTCGTCTGATCAAGACCAACCTCACAGATGCTAATTTATTGGCATTACTTTCTATATGTGTGTATATATAATTATAAACTAGTATGGGAGGCTTGTGAAATTGTACCTTGCCAAGTTGTTTATTTACTACAATTATTTACATCCCATGAACTTAGCCTTATGGCGAAAGTAGCCAAATTTGTGATTTAGAAAGTATGCTATAATTTCTTCCCATGAGTGAAGCTTGCTATGGTAAACTTCTCCCTGATATTATAAGTTTCAAATCATATTGAATTCCTATAGTTTTACTCTAGGACACATGTTGTTATTAACATGCTTTGATTTCTATTATGTAATTTGTTACATGACCTTGAGAAGCATGTAGGTCTTGACACTATCCATCATGGAATTCCGTACTAGATCGAACCACTCGGTATAGCCCGAATCGAGCCGGACCGATGGGGAACCAGTCCGATTCAACATTTTTTTTCAAAAAAATATCGAATCGCACCGAACCGCTTAATTTAGTACGATTCGACATTAAACCGTCTGAAATCGGATGGTATCGAGCGGTTCGGCTTGGTTCAACTCTAAATCGAGTCATACCAACAAGGGGACAAGAGGTGGGGGTTATGCTTTTATTTGTGGGTTGGGGTAGACCAGCCAATAATAGTCCTTACCTCTTTTTCTTTACCTCAGATTCTCAGAACGTCGAGAGTGCGAACGAAGCCTCAAAAAACTCAGGACGTCGAGAGTGCGAACGAAACCCCTCCAAAAAAAGAAGGAAAAAAATTTAAAAAAATTATCACAACCTCGGAGAGACGATAATTTTCGATCGAAAATAATGTAATCTAGTATTCTGTTAATAAATATTTTATTTTTAAGAGTTTGTGTCTAAAAAAGTTAAGAAGTAAAAAAATAAGAAAAAATCATGTCAAAATTTATGATTTTGATATGATTTTATTATATATTATAAATCTTTGGAAGATCTATGCGGTGATGCTAAAATTATTAGTTTTTATTAATTATATATTTTTAAAAAATATATTATTAAAATAAAAATTTTAAAAAAAAATTAAAAAAATATAAATTCATAATATTATTTATGATAACTGAAGCTATGTACAGTATAAATTTTATGTCCGATTTTGAAGTTTTTGATGTATCATATGTATATAACCTAAGCTTAATTTTGAATAAAATAAAAAAATAAATAGTATTTAATGTATGTTAATAGGCTTAGAAGAATATATGTAGAGTCTATAATATGTTTCTACTTGGATCTAAGCTAAAATAATTTTTTAAATTTTTTTATATTTTTTAATTACTTAAATAATAAAAAAATATAAGGTCTTTTGATAAAAAAATTAATTTTTATAGATAATTATTAAAATAATATATTTTATTAAACTTACATAAATGAGTAAAAAGAAGGATATAGAGCGTGTATTGATTGAGAGTATGGCGAGATGCTCTCGGCTTGATACCATTGGAGATGTTAATGGTGTAACATAGAGTTCAAGGAAGGAGGGATGACTAGGTTAAAGCAGCATTTGGCTAGTGGTTATCTCGATATGGCCATATGTTGAAAATATCCACAGAAGGTTCGATAGCTAATGAAGAAACACCTTTTTGATTTTAAATCAATGAAGGAGAAGGCCAAGCAGAAGAGAGCAGAGATGGATCGTTGAGCTGCAGAGCCATCTTCTTATCATTCTAGAGAGTCAGAGCAGGCCTTCGCTTCAGATGATGAGGAGGCATAGATGGAGGCTGTTATTTGAATGAGTATGGATGATCAGTACTATATGGAGGAGATGGTCAGATGTAGAGAATGATTTGGATCGTCATACTATGAATCAGGATCCAGCTCTATGGCTGTTGAGGGAGAATCCGAATTCAGGAGGACCACCTCAGTCAGGGAGACACCCAGTAGAGGCAGGCACAGTATTTCATCTATGCTGGAAGCATTTGATAGTAGAAGGAGGTCCTCCTAGGACATGCCAGCAGGAGCCATCATTCATGATTTGGATCCATATACTTTTTCTAGCAAACATTCAAAACAACAGAGGATTGACGGTATGTTGAAGAAGGATAAGAAAAAAGATATGTGACGAGCTATTGGATCATTATTTTATTTTAGCCATATTCCAGCAAATGTAGCAAGTAATACCTACTATTGATCTACCATTTCAGCCATACAGGCAGCTGGTCCGAGTGTAGATCCTTCAGTACCAAAGGATATTTATGGTCAGCTTCTTGATGATAATAAAGAGAAGCTGCAGAAATGAATTTCTTCTTACAAAAATAAATTACCTACGTACAAATTGACGGTGATGTGTGATAGTTGAACTGGTCTTACCAGACGAAGCATTATCAATTTTTTGACTTATTATGATAAAAAAATATTTTTTCATAAATCAATTGATGCTTCAGATAAGGTGCACGATGCTACATATATCCTTGGATTGATGGAGGAGGTGATTGATTCAATAGAAGAGCAAAATATCGTACATGTCATCACAGATAATGGACCGCAATGTAAGATCGCTGAAGAATTGTTGATGGAGCAGTGATCACATATTTACTAGATCTTATGTGCTGCATATTATATTGATCTCATATTGATAGATATTGGAAAGCTTCGTAGGGTGCAGCAGGCAGTAGACTCATCTCAGACTATTACTAGATTCATCTACAATAATACATGGATCTTGTCATTAATGCGGACATATACTGAAGAAGAGATTTTGAGATCGGATGTCATCCAATTTGCTATAAACTACATAGCACTTGATAGCCTTTTGGAGAAAGCAACATTGCATCAGATGTTTGTCAGTATCGAGTAGCAGGAGAGTAGATATGCGAGAGCCGATACTGAAAAAAGTCGTGTGGAGAACTTAATGATCAGTTAATCATTTTGGCAATGGGCTGATAAGATAGTGAAAGTTATCAAGCCATTATATGAGGTGCTTCATGCCGTGGACAGTGAAAGATATCCCAGATGAGATTTTTGTATCATATGATGGAGAGGACAAAGAAACAAATCAGTGAGATAGCTCTAAAATATGGTCAGAAATATATCAATATTATCAAGCACCGCTGGAACTATCAGATGGATAGAGATTTGTATCTAGCCGGCAAACACAAATTCAAGAGTTCACTGAAAATTTTTCTCTTCTACTTATATGAATCTATTCATTTATTTATGAAATTTATTTAAAGCATACTATTTAATTCTGATATTCCAGTATATCATTCCTGGGATAGATATGGATAATGAGCTTCTTACTGCTCTTCATAATGTGATATATAAGATGGTGGATGATCCAAAAATTATATCAATATATCTGCAAGAGGTATATTAGAGAGAATGAGATATGAGTATTTAATATTTTAACCAAATTCAGTCTGTAATCAATTGCATATTTGTTAATATAACAAATATACTTTTCACAGATGAAATAGTTTAGAGAGGGGATAGATAGCTTTGGAGTCTCATCGACCATCGTAAGCAAAAAGAGAATGAATCCAGGTAAATTACATATCAATAATGAGAAGACTTTGTTGACTTTACATACCTACGAATATCATGAAATATGATAAATAATTTTAGTTAATATTTTTGTAGCTGAATGGTGGATTCATTTTGGATTGTAGAAAATTTGAATGCTATAGCCATCCGCATTCTTTTCCAGACAGTCTTCTCTAGTAGCTATGAGCATAATTGGTCGACTTTTGTCCTTATCCACAACAAATAAAGAAACTGTCAGATACAGAAGTGCCTCAACGATCTTATATATGTTCATTATAATCTAAGATTGAGGTTAAAATATATTCAAAATGAAGTACAGTTGAAGTACATGGATTCGATGTTGGGTGATTATGCTGATGGAAACGAGAATTCGATGATTGGATGGCTTGCAGACCAGTAGCAGAAGCCAGAGCTTGATGAACCAGGATCTTCTCCATGACCAATCAGTTTAGTAGCTAGGAAGATTAGGATGGATCCGGGGCAATAGGCAGATACAAATATTCCACATAGAATTCTAGCTGATCAGCCACAACCTGAGGAGATATAGAGAAGTCATCCATCATATGACTCTATGTTCAAGACATCCTCCCAAATGTTTGAGCAAGAATTTTTGAGACGAAATCGGCCATCTCAAATAGGAAGAAGAAATCCATCATCTCAGACACAACAAAGTAAGAAAAAGAATAAAGCAAAAAAAAAGATAATTGCAGCATCCTCGAGAGTGCATGAGTCAGCTGGCTTAGATTCGAAGATCAAGGTAAGTGATGATAGTAGTGATGGATCTGATGATCAGAAAGGGACTAAAGGACAAGAAATTATTGTTCATGAGATGCAGTCGTAAGACGGTATTCGATTCACCGATGAGTCTTGATTTACATATGCCACACAAGATATGGACCACGGTGCACGAGCTGATAGAGGCTATGAAGATACTATTTCATATAGACGATAATTTTTCAAAGGTTATCCAGCACACGATGTAGCTACAGATGATTTGACACGTGACGTAGAATCCATGAATGTATCTGAATCATCCTCATATTATGGATCCTACCATCCGCAGACAACTTATGATCCATATGGATATAGATATGATGCATTCGAGATATCGTCTTTCAGTGGTTATTATCCTATGCAGTCTGGAGCTTCTTATAGATTGAATTTTACTGCTAGCATATTTGGATGGGTCCCTCCACAGCCATACCATCATCTCAATGATACCTCTCAGAGCCAGAGTTTGAGTAAGAGATTTGAGATGTCTTACAGTTTAGAGAGGTTACCTTATGGGATGAATATTTAGGACTATCGTGCTAGTTGGATAGAGGGATGGACTGATGTTCCTCCGGAGTATGAGAATGATCCGGATATCCACGGGCATCATAGATATTCGATAAGATTTTAGATCAGTAGATATCTTGAGGTTAGTAAATTATTTTTTTATATCTTGAAGACTTGTAGATTAAATACATTTAATGTATTATTTTAGATTTTTTTATTTTATTTTTTGGAGATGTTAAAACTTAGAATTATTATATAACTCTAAATTAATTTAAAAATTATAAAAAAATTAGAAAAAAATTGAGTCGAAAAAAAAAGAAGAAAAACTGGTATGCCGTGGCATACCGATCGGTATGATACGGTACCATACCATATTGATCAAGAATCGATATGAAAATCAGTATCAGTTTATGAATCTTTGTTGTTCATAGATGGAAAAAGCTTCTCCTGAGTATGAAAGGGGTTTTTTGGGTATATTACTTTCATTCCCTAAGTGGAACTACAATTATTTCTAGTGAAGATGTGGACTTCTGCTTCATCTCCTTTTAAGTTTATTCCTGTTGATTATGTGAGTTCCACGGCTCCTACATGAGTTGATACATATATTTTGTGTTCTCATGATCTTTATAAATGATGTCAATCTCCCAACTTACAAATATATGAAAAAAATCTAGTAAATGACAGATTATATCAATTAGCCTTTTTGGACATAATTATATGCTCTCTCTCTCTCTCTCTGTCACGTGCACGCACACATGCACACGCACGCACGCATGCACACGCATGCACGTGGGCACACACATACGCATACTGCAAACATGCATGCTTGCATGCATAATGTTTGCCTCATGTAGGAGCGCAATCATTCACATCTTGTGAACATTTTTATGCAGCAAGTGCAGAATGTTAGCTCAAGTACATCTTTGTTATGCGATATTGCTGCAAACAAAACTTCAGGCCTCTCAATATGAAGACAAAAACTTTACATTTTCTTCCTTTTTTTTTTTGCAAATGCCCTTGGTAATAAAAATAAACTTTTGAACTGCATCATAATCTATGAAGCGATTGATAGCCACAACCATGTCCAGCAACATTTATCAAAATATGTAAAATTCTAGATGGTTGCACATAAATTATATCTGCAGTGTCTTACAACCTACATGTTAAACTTTTCATCTCATAGACAGTGAGATTGTAATGCAAAAAGCCTTGGCTTTTCCAAATCTTTGTAGGATTTAACATGGTTGCAATATTAAGCCTGAGTAACCTGAATTAGGACTTAGGAGTTATGTGGGGAAAGGAAAGTAGATATGGAAAAGATTCCGGAAGTGGCAATGCCTAGGAAGCCTCTCTATATAAAGATGTTATTGTAAGTTAATATGACTCCCACTTTTCTAATGATTGCGTTAAATATTATAAATGAAATTAGTGGTTGTATCTTACTTTATTTATTATGTATAAGTTCAATAAATTAACAAAAAATATGTTCAAAATAATATAAGCCAATTTATTATAAATCAATATTATCCATCGCTTTACTTATTTTTATGAATATGTTGATGTCAGCTGGATTTTGACCTTCATAGGGCCCTAGTTGTCTTGTATAATCATGACTGCTAACCATGTTATGAGATTGCATTGTCCTTTTATCTTTAGACTCATGCCTCTTTTTGTTTTTTAGTTCTACTCCGCTGCAATCTCAGGTTTGTGTTTGCGTAATGGTATAAACCAGGTTGTTTGCTTGAATATCCTCTTCCAGAAGTCGGGGCAGTAGGAGATGCAGGTGTAGGAGATCTTATATGTTTGCTGCTGTTGTTGTTGTTGTTATCGTTGATGATGATAGTGGTACACTCCAATTACTATCTACAAGTTACCAAGATCTTGTACTCCATTATTCCCGATGGCTATATATTGAAAGTGTCATAGCATTTCTCATTCCATTATCTCTATTTCGATATGCACTTTCATCTTCTTTGGATCGCTCTGAAGTCTTGTGTTGATATTGTTTTGTAATAAGATGAATGCCTATTTTGATAAGATTTGGTATGCATGTGGGTACTATAATGTATTAATGAAAAAAAATATATCATGAACTATGTTGGTGTAGAATCAGATCAATGTCGGATCGAGCTGGAGTTGAGAAAGAAGATGTCGCCATCGGTGATCTGCAAAATAAATTTTCGTTCGAAATCGATGGTTGTGGCTCCGACAGGAACCTCCGACGATCAAGTCAGCTCTTCTGGCCAACAGAAATGGAGTGCTTAGAAAAGAATTCAACAAAATTTTTGGAAAGAAGAAGAGAGCTTAGAGAAAACATATCTGAATGATCCCTTTTATAGATGGAGCCTGGAGCAGACTAATAGTGACAGCCGTAGTCGTCCGATAGTTGGTCGTTCGGAGCCGCATGGGATTTGTTATAGAGAGGGGCACCGCCTGTAGCAGACTGATAGTGACAGCCGTAGCCATCCGATAGCGGACTGCTCGGAGTCGCATGAGGTTTGTTACGGAGAGGAGCGTCGTCTGTAGCAGACTGATAGTGACAGCCGTAGCCGTCCGATACTGAACCGCTCAGGACCATGTAGAATTTGTTATGGAAAGAGGTGTCCATTGTCGTGATGTGCTCGTTCGTCGAGATTTAATAGTCGAAGTTCGGAGGAAGCAGGGATTGGTTGGTGAAGAGCTTTGACGTATGTCAATTTTAGAGGAGTTTGGACTCCTAAAGGGAATATGGTTAAAGGAGATCATCCAGGAGGAATACTATTTGAAATCTGAAAGTAATCCATTGGAGGAATTCATATGAAGTTTGACTGATGAAAAAGTCCAGAAGGAGTCTGACTGGTAGAGAAGTTCGATTGATGGAAAAGTTCAGAAGAAGTCCGATCGATGGAGAAGTTCGATTGAAGGAGAAGTTCAAAAGGAGTTCGACTCCTAAAGAAATTCGATCGAAGGAGAAGTCCGGAAGGAGTTCAACTCCTGAAGGAATCCGACTGAAGGAGAAGTTCGATAGGAGTTCGGCTCCTGAAGGAATTCGACTGAAGAAGAAGTTCGAAAGGAGTTCGGTAGGAGTTCGGCTCCTGAAGAAATCTGACTGAAGGAGAAGCTCGGAAGGAGTTTGGCTCTTGGAGAAATCCGACTGAAGGAGAAGTCTAAAAGGAGTTCGGCTCCTGGAGGAATCCTACTGAAGGAGAAGTCTAGAAGGAGTTCGACCGTTGGAGGAGTTCGGCCGCTGGAGGAGTTTTCGATTGAAGCTCTTCTATGATTATCAGTTACATTAGGCTAAGCATCAGACTGGAGTTCGGCGAGAGCGAAATTTATTTTCAATAATAGTCCTCCCACTCTTGAGTTCGAAATTCGAAGGAAGGGAGTATAAAAAAGACGACTGTCGAAATTCTTTTTCGGGCTCTGCACTCATTAAGGTTGAAGCTCGGAGGAGATCTTATCTTCAGTCGAGGTTGTAGAAGATCTTATCTTCTATTGAAGTTGAAGCTCGGAGAAGATCTTATCTCCAATCGAGGTTGTAGGAGATCCAAGTTGAGGCTCGGAGGAGATCTTATTTCTAGCCGAGGTTGAAGGAGATCCAAATTGAGGCTCGGAAGAGATCTTATCTCTAGCCGAGATTGAAAAAGATCCAAGTTGAAGCTTAGGAGAGATCTTATTTCTAATCGAGATTGTAGGAGATCTTATTTCCTGTTGAAGCTGAAGCTCAGAAGAGATCTTATCTTCGGTCGAGGTTGTGGGAGATTTTATCTTCTATTAAAGTTGAAACTCGGAAGAGATCTTATCTTCAGTCGAGATTGTAGGAGATCTAAGTTGAGGCTCAGGAGAGATCTTATCTCCAGCCGAGGTTGAAGAAGATCTTATCTCCTATTGAGGTTGAGGCTCGGAGGAGATCTTATCTTCAGCCGAGATTGTAGGAGATCTTATCTCATGTTGAAGTTGAAGCTCGAAAGAGATCTTATCTCCAGTTGAGATTGAAGGAGATCCAAGTTGAGGCTCGGAGGAGATCTTATCTTCAATTGAGATTGAAGAAAATCTTATCTTCTATTGAGGTTGAGGCTCGGGGGAGATCTTATCTCCAGCCGAGATTGTAGGAGATCTTATCTTCTGTTGAAGTTGAAGCTTGGAAGAGATCTTATCTCCAGTCGAGATTGTAGGAGATCTTATCTCCTATTAAGGTTGAAGGAGATTCTATCTTCTGTTGAAGTTCGGAGGAGATCTTATCTCCAGCCGAAGTTGTAGGAGATCTTATCTCCTATTGAAGTTGAAGCTCGGAGGAGATCTTATCTTCAGTCGAGGTTGTAGGAGATCTTATCTTCTGTTGAAGTATTGGGATCGTCGGTACGGCCTAGGAGATCTTATCTCCTATTGAAGTGTTGGGGTCGTCGGTACAACCTCTCCCTCCATCTTATCTTATATCGACGAGGTCTTCGACTTTGCTCATGTTAGGATGAGGTTCTCCTCCTATTTTAAATAATCGGAGGTCTTCGATTTGCTCATGTTAGGATGAAGTTCTCCTTTTATTTCTAACATGGCCACTTTTGATTGCTTCTTTTCTATCATCACATAGTTTTTGCACCAAGAAATAATAAGTTAAGATGGAGGAGTTTTATTGAAGAAAAATTACTAGTAGCACATTCTCAGATTTTTTGAATTTCAAGATCGTGAGAGCGTTGTTCCTCCGAGCTCCTTTAGGCGATAAGCTCTAGGTCGGACGACTTTCTCTATTTCATACGGGTCTTTCCAATTTGGAGCAAGCTTCTCCTGGCTCTGAGGCTGAGAGATTATAGCTCGTCGAAGCACTAAATCCCCTAGAGATAGTATTGATGATGCCGAGAGGCGGTCGATCTTCTTGTTGTTTCTCCCTCCTTGATGATTCTGGCTGCGATAGTACCCTCGATCGATCTTCACTTACTTCAGATCGGCATCTGAGGAATCGATCCAGCCGATCTCTTTTGATGAGCTCCTCGATCTCGTCTTAGAGCTGAATGCATTCTTCAATATCGTGACCATGATCATGATGATACAAACAATACTTACTTCGATCGCGCTTGTTTGGAGGAGATCGTAATTCTTCTTCTGGGGGGAGAACTTCTTCGCATCCTTCTATCGGAGCTTCTTTGATGACGAGCTCGAGGAGTTCGGGCTCGCTTACGCTCGGAGAGAGTCCGTGAGTGTGGCTGAACTTTATTCAACCCTCTATCAGCTGTGGGTTTATTAGACTCGCTCGCCTACCACTCATGCAGCTTTCTTATCTTTTAATTTGAAGGCTTCTTTCGCTCGGGCATATCCCTTAGTCCGAGCTAGTAGATCGAAAAAGTTCTTGGGATACTTCTTCTCCAGGAAGAATAGCAAATCGTTCTTCTGAAGGCCACCCTTAAGTGCGGCCATTACAACAGACTGGTCTAGGTTTCGGACCTCTAATGCAGCAGTATTAAATCAGGTGACGTAAGCCTAGATAGATTTTTCCTTCTTCTACTTGATATTCATCAGAAAATTCGAACCTCGGTGCGTACGTCGGTTGCTGATGAAGGGAGCCATAAACTGATGGCTCATTTGATCAAGAAAGAAGATCATACCCGACTTCAATATCAAGTATCAGTTTCTTGCTGCTTCCTTTAAGGTAGATAGGAAAGCTTGGCATAAGATGACGTCTGGTGCGCCATGGAGCAGCATCATGGTCTGGAAGGCCTTCAGGTGATCGACTGGATCAGAGGTTTCATCATAGCTTTCAAATTGGGGAAGCTTGAAGTTCGACGGAATAGCTCTGATATAATTCAGAGAGAGAAAGGAGGATCGATGCGGACGTCGTCATGATGAGTCGGGTTGATGTGGCGGAGTTTCTGAATCCGTCGGTCCATCTTTCGCAGCTTCTGATCGAGGACATCATCTCGATTATAGATCTTGAAAGGCTTCAAGCTGTAGATGGGGAAGGTCTCTTTCAGAGAAGAATCATGATCCAAACAAGGATTCTCTGCTCTTTATTTCTTCTTTCCAAGGGTGATGGGTATGCTAGCCCAAGTGTTCCTCTTTAGGATTGGTTTCTGACATCCCGATGATGAATTTTCTGACGAAATTGCCATCGAGAGCAGCCGCATGGCCTGCACCATTTCGATGAGACTCTGAACCCACTGCATCAGCAGGTTAAACTGCTCCGAATCTATCGTGACCGTCGGTGGAGGAGGATGTTCAAGCATCGGTAATGGAGCAGGAGCGGATGGATCTAGCTCAGATCTGATGGCAGAAGCGGTAGATCTTCGGATAGTCACCTTCTTTGGAGGCATTTCTTGGGATTGAGGGAGAGGATGGAGATGAATCTTAAAGAAGAAGATCCACAGAATCGACTGAGCACTCCTTTAAGAATAAGGGTACCTCAGAAATAGAGGGCTCTTCCTCTAGCGCCAATCCTATTAGTGCAGAATCTGATCGACGTCGGATCGAGCTGGAGTTGAGGAAAAAGAGGTCACCGTCGATGACCTACAAAATAAAGTTTCATCCAAAGTCGATGGTGGTGGCTCCGACAGGATCCTCTGACGATCAAGTCAGCTCTTCTGACCAACAGAAATAGAGTGCTCAGAAAAAAATTCAGCAAAATTTTTGAGAAGGAGAAGAGAGCTTAGAGAAAATGTATCTGGAGGTCCCTTTTATAGATAGAGCTCGGAGCAGACTGATAGTGACAGTCGTAGCCATCGGATAGCTGGCCACTTGGGACCGCATGGGATTTATTACGGAGAGGGGTACCATCTATAGCAGACTGATAGTGATAGTCATAGCCATCTGGTAACAAGCCGCTCGGGGTCGTATGGGATTTATTACGGAGAGGGTTGCCATTTGTAGTGGACTGATAGTGACAGTCATAGCCATCCGGTACCGAGTCACTGGGGGTCACGTCGAGTTTATTATGGAGAGAGGTGTTCGTTGTCCTGATATACTCATTCGTCGAGATTTAATAGTCGAAGTTTGGAGGAAGCGGACATTGGTTAGTGATCTTTGACGTATGTCAATTCTAGAGGAGTTCGAACTCCTAAAAAAAATACGGCTAGAGGAGATCATCCCGAAGGAATACTACTTAAAATCTGAAAGTAATCCATTGAAGGAATTCAGATGGAGTTTGACCGATGGAGAAGTCCAGAAGGAGTCCGACTGGTGGAGAAGTTCGACTGATGGAGAAGTCCAGAAGGAGTTCGACCAGTGGAGAAGTTCGGTTGAAGGAGAAGTCTGGAAGGAGTTTGACTTCTGAAGAAATTCTACTGAAGGAGAAGTTCAGAAGAAGTTCGGCTCCTAGAGGAATCCGATCGAAGAAGAAGTTCGGTAGGAGTTCGGCTCCTAAAGAAATCCGACTGAAGGAGAAGTTCGAAAGGAGTTCGACCGTTGGAGAAGTTCGAAGGGATTTGACTGCTGAAGGAGTTCTCGATCGAAGCTTTTCTATGATTACTAGTTACATTAGACTAAGCGTAAGACTGAACTTCGACGGAAGCGGAATTTATCCCCAATAAGCTAGTTTGTGCTTGGCTTATTGTGAGATCATCCAATTTCTATGTTTGTGCATATTGACTGCAGGCAATGTAGTTCCCTATTCCTTTTGATTTCAGTTGAGTTGGCTAGAAAGATTGCATTCTAATGACTAATTATTCAAAATATGATCCGGCGCTTTATGAGTTGGCTGGCAGATAGACATTGCAAATTCTTATAGTATTCACAAAATATGATACTTTTTGGAGCTCAAGGTTGTCCCTGGCACCAGAATATCCAAAACTTGGCAAAAGCTCCCATTCTTTTGTTCATAGTGCCTCAAAATAGTTCTCTATCTACCCCATGTTAAGTATTGGTGCAGAATTTAATTAACATCGGATCGAGCTAGAGTCGAGGAAGACGAAGTCACCGTCGATAACCTACAAAATAAAGTTTCGTCCGAAATCAGTAGTGGTAGCTTCGGCAGGATCCTCCGACGATCAAGTCAGCTCTTTTGGCCAACAGAAATGGAGTGCTCAGAAAAGAGTTCGGCAGAATTTTAGAAAGGAGAAAAGAGCTTAGAGAAAACGTATCTGGAGGGTCTCTTTTTATAGACGAAGCTTATTGTAACTATTTGGTAGTGGGGTTGCCTGTAGCAGACCGATAAATGACAGTCATAATCGTTCTGATAAATGATAGTCGTAACCATTCTGATAAATGCCAATCTTAATCATCCTGATAAATGATAATCATAACTGTCCTGATAAATGACAATTGTAACCATTTAGTAGTCGGACCACCTGTAGAAATCCATCTGAAGAAAAAGTTCAGAAGAAGTTTGGCTCCTGTAGAAATTTGACTGAAGAAGATGTCCGAAAGAAGTTCGGCTCCTGGAGAAATTTGACTGCTGGAGGAGTTCAAAAGAAATTCGACTTCTGAAGAAATCTGACTGCTGGAGTAATTTAGAAGAAGTTTGGCTCTTGAAAAAATCTGACTACTGGAGGAGTTCGGAAGGAGTTTGGTTTCTGAAAAAATCCGACTACTGGAGGAGTTCAACTCCTGGAGAAATCTGACTGCTGGAGGAGTTCGGAAGGAGTTCGACTCCTGAAGAAATCCTACTGCTAGAGTAATCCGGAAGAAGTTCGGCTCCTAGAGAAATTTGACTGCTAGAGGAGTTCGAAAGGAGTTCGATTTCTGAAGAAATCCGACTACTGAAGAAATTCGAAAGAAGTTCGGCTCTTGGAGAAATCGAACTGCTGAAGGAGTTCGAAAGGAGTTTGGCTCCTAGAAAAATTTGATTGCTGGAGTAATCCGGAAGAAGTTCGACTCTTGAAGAAATTTGACTGTTGGAGGAGTTCGAAAGAAGTTCGGCTCCTGGAGAAATTCGACTACTGAAGAAATTCGGAAGAAGTTCGACTTCTAGAGAAATCTGACTGCTGGAGTAATCTGGAAGGAGTTCGGCTCTTAGAGAAATTTGATTGCTGGAAGAGTTCGAAAGGAGTTTGATTCCTAAAGAAATTCGACTGTTTGGAGGAGTTCGGAAGGAGTTCGGCTCCTGGAGAAACCTGACTGCTGGAGGAGTTCGGCTCCTAGAGAAATTCGATTGCTGGAGTAATTCGGAAGGAGTTTGGCTCCTGGAGAAAATCCGACTGCTGGAGTAATTCGGAAGGAGTTCGATTTTTGAAGAAATTTGACTGGCTGGAGGAGTTCGGAAGAAGTTCGGCTCCTGAAGAAATTCGACTGTTGGAGGAGTTCGGCTCCTAGAGAAATCTGACTACTGAAGAAATTCGGAAGAAGTTTGGCTTCTGGAGAAATTCAACTGCTGGAGTAATCTGAAAGGAGTTCGGCTCCTGAAGAAATTTGACTGTTGGAGGAATCTGGAAAGAGTTTGATTTTTGAAGAAATCCGACTAAAGGAGGAGTTTGGTAGGAGTTCGACCGTTGGAGGGAGTCCGGGTGCTTAAAGAAGTTTGGCTGAGGTTCGGCCATTGGAGTGAGTCTGGGATAGGTTCGATTGCTGAAGAAAAATTTTTGATCGAAGCTCTTCCATAATTATTGGCTGCATTAGGCTAAGCATCAGATTAGACTTCGATGGAAGCGGGGTTTATCCCCAACAGAAGTCCTCACACTTTCGAGTTCGAAACTCGAAGGAAGAAAGTACAAAAAAAGACGACCGTCGAAGTTTCTTTCTTGGCACTACATCCATTGGAGTTGAAGCTTAGGGGAGACCTTATCTCCAACCGAGGCTGACATCGAAGTTGAAGCTCGGGAGAGATTTTATCTCCAGCCGAGGTTAAAGTTGAAGTTGAGGCTCGGAGGAGATCTTGCTTCCAGCCGAGGTTATCGTTAAAGAAAAGCTCGGAAAAGATTTTATCTCCGACCGAGGTTGAAGGAGATCTTATCTCCTGTTGTTGTCAGACACACTGGGGCCATTGTTGAAGCCTTTCCTCTCATCCCGTCTAAAATGAACGAGGCCTTCGACTTTGCTCACGTTAGGACGAGATTCTCCTCCTATTCCTAACAGGCTGTAGGGGCACATAAGGGTCGTTGTCAGGATCTCTCCCCCCATCTCGTCTAAAATGAATGAGGCCTTCGACTTTGCTCATGTTAGGAGAGGTTCTCCTCCTATTTTCAACGAGTTGTGGGGACATATAAGGGCCGTTGTAAGGGCATGTCCCCCATCTTGTCTAAAATGAACGAGATCTTCGACTTTGCTCATGTTAGAATGAGGTTCTCCTTCTATTTTTAATGGACTGTGGGGGCACATAAGGGCCATTGTCAGGATCTCTCCCCCCATCTCGTCTAAAATGAACGAGGTCTTTGACTTTACTCATGTTAGGATGAGGTTCTTCTCCTATTTCCAATGGATTGTGGGGGCACATAAGGATCGTTGTAAGGGCCTCTCCCTCATCTCGTCTAAAATGAACGAGATCTTCGACTTTGCTCACGTTAGGATGAGGTTCTCCTTCTGTTCTTAATATGGCGACTATTGATTACTTCTTTCCTGTCATCATATAATTTTTGCATCAAAAAACCATAATATTGAAATGGAGAAGTTTTATTGAAAAAAAATTACTAGTAGTAAATTCTCAAATTTTCTGAATTCCAAGATCGTGGGAGCATTGTTCCTCTGAGCTCCTTCAAGTGATAAGTTTCGGATCGGACGATCTCCTCTATTTCATACGGACCTTTCCAATTCGGAACGAGCTTTTTCTGGCTCTGAGGCTGAGAGATGGTGGCTCACCGAAGCACTAAGTCTTCCACTTAGAATATTTTATCTCTGACTCTGGAGTTAAAGTATCGGGCCTCCTTTTGCTTGTAGGCCGCTATCCGAACCTGGGCTTTCTCTCTTTTTTCTTCCAACAGATGGAGGTTGTTTCTGAGATCTTATGAGTTATGCTGCTCACTGAAGGCCATGACTCATGCTGATGGGAGTTTAAGCTCGATTGGGATGACTGCCTCCGTTCCAAAGGCTAAGACGAACGGTGTTTTCCCAGTCGGTAGCCTTTGAGTAGTTCGGTACGCCTAGAGGATGTTGTAAAGTTCGTCCACCTAGGCCCCTTTCTCTCTGTCGAGCCTTATCTTGATGCCTTGCAATAGGATCTGGTTGGTCACCTTAGCTTCTCCATTTGCCTGTGGATGAGTTACCAACGTGAAATGATGGAAGATGTTTAGATCTTCGCAGAACTCAGCGAACCTCGTTCCAACGAATTATCGTCCGTTATCTGTTATGAGAGTTCAGAGCAGACCAAACCGACAGACGATTGACTTCCAAACGAAGTCCTGCACCTTGGCCTCAGTGATTTTTGCTAGTGGTTCGACTTCGATCCATTTGGTGAAGTAGTTGATCGCAATCAGAAGGAACTTTCATTGTCCGGATGCCATTGGGAAAGAGCCAAGTATATCCATTTCCTACTACGCAAATGACCAAGGTGCGCTTAATGGAGTAAGCTCGAAGGTCAGCTGTCTTTGTATGTTTGCATTTCTCTGACAGCGGTCACATTTTTTGACGTATTCCATAGAATCATGGTACAAGATCGGCCAATCGTATCCTTATCGAAGTAGTTTCTGTGACAGGGATCTGGCTCCTATATGACTTCCACAAATTTTCTCATGCACTTTCCATAATGCGAAGTCGATCTCTAAAGGTCAAAGGCATCTTAATAATGGTAGCGAATACGATCTTTTATACAACTTGCTCTCATACAAAACGTACCATGAGGTTTGATTTTTGAATTTTTGAGCTTCTTTCGAATCATAAGAAAGAATTTCCTCTTCGAGATAGGCAACTAACGGGTCAATCTAGCTCAGCTCGAGCTCTGTCTACATAGTGAGCTGCGATTTCTCTGAGCTTGGATATTTTAGAGTTTAAAAAAATACTTCATTGGATAGTTCGGCTAAGGCTGAAGTTGCCAATTTAGAGAGGTCGGCTCTCGTATTTTCTGCCCTCGAAATTTGTCGAATGCCAAAACTATCGAAAGTTGGAGTCAAATCCTTTACTTTCTCATGGTATTTCATTATACTTTCTTTCCGTGCTTCATAGTTGCCACTAACTTGGCCGACCACTAATTGAAAATCGTTATAGATTTGAAGTCGATCTACTTTTAATTTTTTTGCTATTTTTAATCCGACAATCAACGCTTCATATTCGACCCCATTATTAGTTGCAGAAAATTCGAAGCATAGCACGTACTTGACGACGACTCCTTTGGAGTTGACTAAAACTAATCCTGCATCTACTCCAGCGGAGTTGGATGAATCATCCATGTAAAGGGTCCAAAAATCTTCAAAAAGATCGGCACTTTCTTCGGAGAGGCTCGACTGCAACCACGGGATGTCGGTCTCATTTTGCTCAAGCTCGGCTTCATCTGAAATGGTACATTCAACTATAAAATCGGCCAGTGCTTGAGCCTTGATTGCTGATCGAGGTCAGTAGTTGATGTTGAACTCTATTAATTCAATGATCCATTTTGTAATTCTTCTAGAAGCATTCGTTTGATGAAGGATTGCCCTGATCGATTGATCAGTAAGAAGCTTTATAGCATGTCCTTGGAAGTAAGGTCGAAGTCTTCTTACCGCAATCAGAAGAGCATAAATCAATTTTTTCAACTTTGTATATCTAGTCTTGGCATCTCTTAGGATCCGATTTATATAGTAGACTGATCGCTGTACTTTCGCCTCTTCTTTGATCAGGACCGCCGCTAGCGCTGCAGGAGAGAGCACGAGGTAGAGAAACAACTCCTCCCCAGATTTGGACTTGACTAGTAGGGGGTGAACTGAGGTAGTTCTTGAACTCGTCGAACGTGTTTTGGCATTCTTGAGTCCAGCAAAAATCTTTCGACTTTCTAAGAATTTGGAAAAAGAGCATGCAGCATTTGACCGATCTAGAGATAAAATGATTTAAAGATGCCATCTTTTCGGTCAGACGCTGAACTTTCTTAATAGACTTCGGAGCGGTCATCTCTTGGATAGCTCAAATTTTTTTTGAATTGACCTTGATCTCTCATCTTGAGATCATGAATCCCAAAAATTTTTCTGAGGCTATCCCAAAGGCGCACTTGATTGAGTTCAGCTTCATCTTATATTTCTTGAGCGCATCGAAAGCCTCTTCAAAGTCGGCGATATGATTGACAGTCTTTTAACTTTTGACCAGCATATCATCGATATAAACCTCCATATTACGATCGATCTGCTCCTCGAAGATTTTATTGATCAAGCGCTGATAAGTCGCGCCTGCATTTTTAAGCCCGAATGGCATGACCCTGTAGCAGTAAAGATCATGGTTAGTAATAAAAGCAGTCTTCTCTTCATCCTTTAGTGCCATCCAAATTTGATTATAGCCAGAAAAGGCATCCAAAAAGGTGAGAAGCTCGTAGCCTGAAGTCGTGTCCACCAGTTGATCGATTCTGGATAAAGGGTAGCTATGTTTTGGACGGACCTTGTTTAGCTTCTTAAAGTCGATGCACATCCTCCACTTGCCATTGGCTTTCTTGACCAGAACCATACTAGAAACCCAAGTCGGATAGCTAACTTCTCGAATAAATCCAGCGTTGAGAAGCTTGTTGACTTCTTCTGCTATTACCTTCTGCCTTTTTGGTGCATGGCCTCGAACTCTTTCTTTCACTGATCGATATTTGGGATCAATGGTCAGCCGATGTTCCATAACCTTAGCGTCGATCCCAGGCATATCTATTGGAACCCAGGCAAAGACGTCGGCATTCCTCCGTAAGAAGGCGATGAGCTGCTTTCGAACTTCATCTTCCAAATTAGAGTCAATTTACACCGTATGCTCCACATTTTCGTCATTCAGGGGGATGGTCACAGGATCTTCTAAGGGCTCGTTCCGTTCTTCGATAAAGTCATCGCGGACATCTAGCCTGTCAACAGGACAAGAGTTGGACTGTGCTTTCTTTCATAGGGCAATTAAGTAGCAATGCCTTGCCAAAGCTTGATCTTTCCTAACCTCTCCAATCCCGTAACTTATCAGAAACTTCATCTTCAAATAATAAGTGGACACCACCATCTGAAGTGCATTTAAATCAGGTCGGTCGAGAATTACGTTGTAAGCAGAGAAAACCTTTACTACTAGAAAATCCACCTACGCTCTCGATTATTTTGGATATTGCCCGGCAGTCATAGCAAGAGTCATTACACCTTCAACTGGTACCGTAGCACCAGCGAAGCCTACTAGGGGGAAGTTTATTGGTCCAAGCTGACTATTAGATTTTGACATTTTGAAGAAAGCATCATAAAACAAGACGTCAGCCAAACTTTCATTATCAATTAGGATGCGACGTACATCATAGTTTGTTATATTTAAAGAGACTACAATCACATCATTGTGCAAAAATTATACTCCCCATGCATCTTCCTCGGTTAAAGATATAGGTTCTTCAGCCCTCCATCTTTTCACCGAACCCCCAAATCCACTGGCCTCTTCTCGTTGAAGTCCTCCAAAAATAGTGTTGATGATGCTGAGAGGCGGCCGATCTTTTTATTGTTCCTTCCTCCTTAGCATTTTAGGCTGTGGTACTATCCTCGGTCGATCTTCTCTTATTTCAGACTGACGTATGAGGAATCGACCCAGCCGACCTCTCCTGATGAGCTTCTCAATCTCGTCTTGGAACTAAATACATTCTTCAGTATCGTGGTCGTAGTCACGATGGTAGAGACAGTATTTATTAGGATTGCGCTTGTCGGAATGAGTGCGCATCCTTTCTGACTTCGATAGTTGCTCCTTGATCTTCATCAATACTTGCATTTTTAGAGCATTGAGAGGAGCGTAGTTATAAAATCTTTTGGGGAAAGTTCGTCGTGCTCTTCTATCGGAGCTTCTTTGACGACGAGCTCGAGGAGGAGTTCGGGCTCGCTTGCGCTTAGAGGGAGTTCGTGAGCATGGCCGAACTTCATTCGGCCCACTATCAACTATGGGTTTATTAAATTCATCCGTCTATCCCTCTTCTGTGGCTTCCTCATCCTTCAATTTAAAGGTTTTCTCTGCTCGGGCATATCCTTCAGCCCAAGCTAACAGATCGACAAAGTTTCTGAGGTACTTTTTCTCCAAGGAGAATAATAAATTATTTTTCTGAAGGCCATCCTTGAGTACAGTCATTGCAACAGACTGATCCAGGTTCCGGACCTTTAATGCAGCAGCATTAAATCGGATGACATAAGTCCGAATAGATTTCTCCTCCTTCTATTTGATATGCATCAGAGAATCTAAATCTCGACGCGGACGTCGGCTGCTGACGAAGTAAGCCACAAACTGATGGCTCATATGCTCAAATAAGAAGATCATACCTAGCTTCAATGTCGAGTACCAGTTTCTTGTTGCTTCCTTTAAGGTGGACGAAAAAGCTCAGCATAAGATGGCATCTGGTGTGCCATGGAGCAGCATCATGGTCCGAAAGGCCTCAAGGTGATCGATTGGATCAGAGATTTCATCGTAGCTTTTAAATTGGAGAAGTTTAAAGTTTGGCGGAATGGGCTCTTGCATAATCTTCTGAGAAAAAGGAGGATCAATGCAAATATTATTATTGTGTGTGGAAGGAGTATGACGGAGCTCTTCGATCTATCGGCTCATTTTTTGAAATCTTTAATTGAGGAGATCTTCACGATCGTTGATCTTCAGAGTTTTTTGGTGGGATGGGGGCAAAGCTGACCTTAGGGTCGAATCATGATTCGAGCAATGGCTCTCCATCCTCTATTTTTTCTTTTTGGAGGTCATCGGTCGGCTAACCCAAATCGATCATTCTCCAATCGAATCAAGGGATTTCAAAAAAGTCTGCTCTAGCTAAATTTGCGCCAAACCTACTGATGTATAGCCTGCACCATCTTCGTGAGACCACGGACTTATTGGACCAGCAAGTTAAACTGCTCCGCATCCACCATGGATGCAGGTGGAGCTTGAGTTACCAGAGCTAGAGCGAAAATGGATGTATCTGGATGGGATCTGGCTGTAGAGATCGTTAATCGTTGGGTCAAAATTTTTTTGGAAGGCATTTTTTTCTAGAAGAAACTCTAAAGAGAAATAAGAGAGATCGCTACTGAGCACTCCTTTAAGATCAAGAAAATCTCAAAAATAGAGGGCCCTCCTTCTAGCGTCAATTCTATTGGTGCAGAATTTGGTTGACGCCGGATCGAGCTAGAGTCAAGGAAGACGAGGTCGCCGTCGATAATCTATAAAATAAAGTTCCATCCAGAGTCGGTGATGGTAGTTCCGGCAGGACCCTCCGACGATCAAGTCAGCTCTTCTGACCAACAGAAATGGAGTGCTCAAGAAAGAGTTCGACAGAGTTTTGAAAAGAAAAGAGAGCTTAGAGAAAACATATCTGGAGGATCTCTTTTTATAGACAGAGCTTGTTGTAACTATCCGATAGTGGAATTGCCTATAGTAGACTGATAAATGATAGTCGTAATCGTTTTGATAAATGGTAGTCGTAACCATCCTGATAAATATCAATCTTAATCATCCTAATAAATGACAATCATAACTGTTCTGATAAATGACAATTGTAACCGTTCAGTAGTGGGATCACCTGTAGAAATCCATCTGAAGAAAAAGTTTGAAAGAAATTTGGCTCCTGTAGGAATTCGACTGAAGGAGAAGTTTGAAAGAAGTTCAGCTCCTGGAGAAATCCGACTGTTGGAGGAGTTCGAAAGGAATTCAGGTCCTAAAGAAATATGATTGTTGGAGGAGTTTGGCTTCTGGAGAAATTCGACTGCTGGAGTAATTCGGAAAGAGTTCAGCTCCTGGAGAAATTCGACTGCTGGAGTAATTCGGAAGGAGTTTGGCTTCTGAAGAAATTCGACTGCTGGAGAAGTTCAGAAGGAGTTCGATTCCTGAATAAATTCGACTACTGGAGGAGTTCGACTCTTGGAGAAATCTGACTGCTGGAGGAGTTCGGAAGGAGTTCAGCTCTTGAAGAAATTCGACTGCTGGAAGAGTTTGGAAGGAGTTCGGTTCCTGGAGAAATCCGATTGCTGGAGGAATTCGGAAGAAGTTCGGCTCCTGAAGAAATTTGACTACTGGAGGAGTTTGAAAGAAGTTTAGCTCCTGGAGAAATCCGACTGCTGGAGGAATCCGGAAGGAGTTTGACTTCTGGAGAAATCTGACTGGCTGGAGAAATTCGGAAGGAGTTCGGCTCCTGAAGAAATCCGACTACTGGAGTAATCCGGAAGGAGTTCGACTCCTGAAGAAATTTGACTGCTGGAAGAGTTTTGGAAGGAGTTCAGCTCCTGGAGAAATTCAACTGCTGGAGAAATTTGGAAGGAGTTTGGCTCCTGAAGAAATTCGACTGCTGGAGTAATCCGAAAGAAGTTCGGCTCTTGGAGAAATCTGACTGCTGGAGGAGTTTGGTTCTTGAAGAAATCCAACTGCTGGAGGAGTCTGGAAGGAGTTCGGCTCCTGAAAAAATTCTACTGCTGGAGGAATTCACAAGGAGTTCGGCTCTTGGAGAAATTCGACTGTTGGAGAAATTTGGAAGGAGTTCGGCTTCTAAAGAAATCCGACTGCTGGAGGAGTTCGGAAGGAGCTCGGCTCCTGGAGAAATCCGACCGCTGGTGTAATCTGGAAGGAGTTTGGCTCTTGGAGAAATTCGACTGCTGAAGGAATCTGGAAGGAGTCCGACTCCTGAAAAAATTTGACTGAAAGAGGAGTTTGGTAGGAGTTCGACCGCTGGAGGGAGTTCGGATGCTTAAAGAAGTTCGGCTGGGATTCGGCCACTGGAGTGAGTCCGAGATAGATTCGGCCGCTGGAGGAGAATTTTCGATCGAAGCTCTTCCGTGATTATCGGCTACATTAGGCTAAATATCAGATTGGACTTCGATGGGAGCAGAATTTATCCCCAACATTAAGCATCATGTTTTCGAGTAACATGCTAAGCATCATCTTGTGTGGTTTCTTATTGAGTTTGATGCCATATTTTGTGGCAAGGATTCAAATCTTGGCATGATGTTCCGAGGGATAGTAGGATAGGGTGTTTCTCATATGTTGGGATAGGATCATCCCATCATCATTGTAGCTTCTTGATCGGCATATGTCTTGGAACATTCTCTTGTTCCAAATGTCAGAATGAGATAGAATAATAGCATGCCTCGTTCCATGAAAAAATTGAGACAACTCTATTTCATAAAATTTAAAATAGAAAAATTCTTATTGCATCATGCATGCATGATGCAGACTGCACCATGCATGGTGATTGACACGTGCATGGAGCCGGAGTGTGGTGCCTAAATTTTTTTTTTTTTTTTTTTTTCAATCCTTTGTGCACGTCAATCATTGCAAGCTGTTACCATCTGCAGTGTACAAAGTGTTTCCTTTGAAATATTAGTTTGGGGAGGCAACTTGGGCTATAGCCCGGCAACTGCAAGCCTCCATAATCATGTTAGTTTCGTTCAAACTTCAAATCTTCCAAGGTAATTCTTTAGTGTTTGTAATGGATTACTATTGCATTATTTCTTTAAAATAATTGATGATGCACTCATAGTTTGGAAAAAAAAAAAAAAAAGCAACAACTTGGGTGTCACATCAACAAGGGAGAGCTACCTGGATTTCTCATGCAATCAAGTAATCTAGCGGACCAAGCTTTACCAGGCCGCCAGGAAGAATGCCCACAAAGAACCACATCAGCTGAGTAATTTTGTTTAGCAAGATCTCAGACTCGTTCGTCTTTTTTCTTCGCAAATCCCTCCTTTGCTTCCACATGGCGAATCCCCCCTAAAATTTGGTGAGCCATGTGGTACTTTGTTGGAAGCACCATCAATCCACTTGCCAAGGACAAGATGCTCACCATGACACCGACCAGGAGAATGAGTTGGATATGGTTTTATGGTACTCTCTTTCTTTTGGGATGGATGGGGACTTCCTGAGTTAATTATTTCCCTATGCCTATCAACTTATAGGCAGCATGGAAGAATGATTCCATGGAGGTGCCAAGCAAAAAACGCCTTTGGTCATTGTGATGATGACGCCCTGTCCACGCCTTTGGTCTTCTACGAGATTTTTGGAGAAGATAATTCATACATTTTTAAATACAACAAGCACGGTGATTTTCTCCAAAAGGGGAAAAATAAAATAGCCGAGATTGTGGAATGTGGACCGTGGATGTTCATCCACGTCAGCTATTTGGTCTTCGGGCTAAGGTGGTTTTGTTGGTCTGAGCACGAGCAATCACAAAACTTAAGCTATCAGTAAAGAGTTGGGAGTTGTATCTTTTGCACGAAAAAAAAAAAAAAAAATTATGCCAGAATGGTAATATTGGATCATGCTTTACATAACTTTTAAAGTCCTCTAACTTCTTCCCATTGGTTAGCATAGATCACAAATTAGATGTCGTGTTTTCAAAGTTGTGTAAAACGTAATTTAACATGCTGTAAAAAAAAAAGATAAATCATTCTTTCATGCGAAAGTTACAACTCAAACCTATTAAAGAAAGAGTCGATGTCATATATCAGACTTTAACACTCTTTCCATGCCCGATCAGATCATGCACATGTTTAAACATGAATGCTTCAAAATTGACTTAAAATAAGATGAGTCAATATTGATTCAAGAGGAGAAAAAACTTGTAAATTAGTGCCGATGGGAATCCAAACCCCTCCCTCCTCACATTCATATGAACATAAAAGCATGAATGAGCCAAAAATATTAAAATAAGAACGAGCTCATAATAATTCAACAAGTAAGAAAAGAAAAGATTGAAATAAACAGTGAAAACATGAAAGAGTGAAGAATGAGTCAATAATGACTCAAACCGGGAGTGAGTCAAGAGGGAAAAAAAAAAGGGTAAATGGCTTACTTGGGATTCGAACCAACAACCTTATCTCTAACAATCTAAATTGTAGAGGAAAAGGTTAATAGACAAATATATAGGCCTTGATACTTTGTTTAGAGGAGGTAAAATCAAAGGCATAGAATTAGTTTATTGTGACTATGCGAGTGTCACAAGAATTAAACGTGTGAAATTCTTCGGGAAACATCTCCAAGATCCAAAAGCAGAATCTTTTTAATTTGGATGAAGGGTGCAATCACTATGCTGAAAGCTTGAAAAACATAGGATTAATTGCATGTGAACAAGGAATGGTGTATGTAGATTGTACTTGATGATCATAGTAGGCAAGCTAGAAGTAAACAACCCTTGATCTTGATCTATGTGTAGAGATTTCATATTTTTGTAGATCAAAAATCATATAAATGCATCCAACTTAATGATTCATTTAATTTGTTGCCAATACAATGATTCTAGGTTTGAAACTAGTTTTTGACATTGAAGATGCATATGAGTGAAAGAAAGGATTTGATGGATGGCGGTAATCCCATCAATCATTAAACTACCTAGCATCATTTTTTAATATATGAAGTTAGTAATTTTTTGTTTGGTTAGCGTTACTTCTTCTTGGTTGCTTCTTAATTAGGTGGTTGGGAGAGATAGAGATATTTGTACACAACAACGTATATATCTAGATTTTAGCAATTTAGATAGTATCGAACCATATAAAAATTAATCATTAATTTTAATATTCATAAAAAATTTATATTTTAATCCAGGTAATATCATCTTTCGAAGATAGAACAATACAATGCAACTATATAACCAATTAATTATTTTTGCAAATCTCCTCTATGGCTAATGAAAATTTTGTTTATGAGGTGGTTGTTGTCTATGCATAAGATTCTCATTTGGATATATAGTAGATGAATCTATCCATCCAAATGGAGTTCATAATAGATATATTTGGATAATTGATAAAAGATTCATCCATCAAATCAAATGGATCAAGGCAAGGATAAATATCTATGGCCCCATTTAAAGTAGTTGGTAGCCTTCCAATAATAATGGCAGATGAGATTATCGACATTAACCTACATATTTATTTTTATATTAAATTTTTTCTTTCCTCAAAAAATCTCATCCATACCATATGTCAAGCTTGAATTTTAAAACTTCAATACTAATCATAATCAATTAAAATAAAATTAAATATATATTTTATGGGTCCAAGCTTCCATCCATCCATCCCAAAACTAATGCTGCATGGGACATGGTACGCTTACCTTATTCCCTTGGTTACCCTACCAAACGGCAGGGGATTGGTATGGTCCCTACTTGTTGAGCCATTTGTAAGGTGCCACATCAATACCATGTATAAGAAAGTGAGGCTTTATAACATTTTGTCCTAAACATAGACTAATTAAGGTATTATTATATCACTTTGTCATAAGAATGGTCACTTTTATTTATGGTCATAGAAATCTTACTTCTTACCAAAACAAAAAAAATCTTCCCACTTTTTAAAAAGGAGTAATTAGAGAGCAAAAAGTCGGTAGTGCGGTAGTGGACAGAGGAGGAGTGTCCATGGTGTCGCTCGCGCACCACCACTCGTCAGATCCGGTTCAGGAGGCGTCAATGGGCAGTTAGCTTCTTTTGGCGTCTCACAGAGGCAGCCCTCTGCCGCTCTTTTTATCTTGGTAGTATCAATTCACAGCCTCTCCAAACTCCACAAAGGGGGGAGAGAGAGAGAGAAAGAGAGGGAGCTTCTAGGGTTTTCTCTCTTGTAAGAAATGATTGCTCTTTGCTTTCCTTCAACCAGAATTCTCTCTGGGTAAGCGAGAATTAACTAGGGTAACAAAGATCCATTCTTCGTTGCTTCGGTGTTTTTTGGACTCTTTCTTTAGATTCTTGGGTAGCATTTGTAGCTAATTCCCGGGATGGTCCCCGATCATTCGGTGTCGGTGATGGAAAGTTATTTCTTGTGATTTGAGCTGTTCTTTTGTGTTTTTTTTTTCGGGGTAAAATAAAATGATTTGAAAGAAAGTTTGCAAAAGATGGTTTTTAGTTGTCTGAGTTGATGGAAAGGGTGGTGATGAGAGCGTTTCCCTCACGATTATGTCGAGCGCAGGTAGTCTGTATTGAGTTCTTCTTTTCCTTTTTCTGGATTTGCATTCTCGAATCTACAAGGTACTTATGCCTTTTTTTTTTTGTTTTGTTTTGTTTTATTAAATAACAATACGTCTTGACAGAATTAATGGGACAGTAACTTTTTGTTGCTTGATATTTTAGGCAAGCATTTAACTAATCTAAATCTTTTTGAAGATTGTTATTTTAATGGTTGAATTCATGCAGCTTCTAGAAAATAACAATGTTTAATTCCAAAATGTAGAATTTTATGCAGTCTGTTAGAAAGATAAAGGGGAAAGTTTTGTATAAACACAAATCCATGCAAGTTAATTCCTAGAAATTCCTTTACATTTTTTTTTCATGGAAAACTATCACTTGGAATATAACCTCCTTCCACAGCTCACAAATTATCAATTCAGAAAAGGAAATAGAATTATTGTAAATTGGGTTCCATTAAATGTTTAGTAGGTATAAAAGAATTCTAACTGAGTGTATGTATGGTGTGGGGTGTGGTTTGGGGGGCCGGGGTGGGATGTTGGCTCTAAGCCTCTAGCATTTCCAGGGAACAGTCCATTTAATGATGGCTTCAAGGCAATATGGATGGTGGCACATCCAACCAATGATCTACAAGATGCACAGCGACTAAAAGAAAGGTTTTGAAGATTAGTTTTCCATGCATCAAGTGGATGCTATGTCAATGTTAAGTTTCTTAAATATTTTTTTTTTCAAGTATTTGAAGCCACTAAAACACTCGAGTTCTGGTCTGCATTTGACTTGATGCAATGAACAATATTGATCATTGATGTAAAAATGATCACTTTTTTGTGGACTTTCCAGATTGGATGAATATTGCAATGGTTTGAAGAGTTTTACCTATACTCAGGTTATCTATTCTCAGGTATACGAGTTTCCTGTCGCAATAAAGGTTCGAATGAGAGAGCTATAAAGTCAGTGGCTGAAATTAGCATAACACACACCTATCAGCAACCTAATGGCATCTGCCAGTCTGAGGCATAGTGGTGTGGGCACTTCTAGAGCAGCAAACAGTTTCAAGGGGGGGTCATCCAGCTCAGTTGAATGGCTTGGAAGGGAGATGCTGGAGATGAGATTAAAGGACACCATGCCAGACCTTGACGAGGACAAAGTAACATTCTGTTTTTAATATTGTCTTGAAATGGTTATTGACCGGTCATATTCTTTAGACTAAAGTTCCCTACGAATGATGTCTACTCCCTACATGCAAGAGATAATGCATCGATAGTGAATTTAACATTTATGAGTGATTTTGTTCCATCAATCAAAAAAAACTGAGCTCTGCCATTCCTTAAAAAATAGGGTAGTTTCTTGATTCCTTTTTCAAATTAAGCAGAATATTTTTATTTAACTTGTGTGTTAAGAGGTAAGATGCTTTTGTCCCCTTCCTTTTTGTTTTTTACCAGGAAATTGAGCCAGACATTACTGATGGAGTGGGTGCTGAACGGGGACATATAATTGCCACTGTTGTTGGTGGTCGAAATGGCCAACCCAAGCAGGTTGCCAGGAAATTTTGTATGTTTATGTTTATCATTTTCTTACAGTTTACCCTTATGATGGTCACCAAATTTGTGATTACTGTACAGGCAGTTACTTACATAGCAGAACATGTGGTTGGAACAGGTTCTTTTGGTGTTGTATTTCAGGTATTGAATTTGTATTGCTTTTTTTTCAAATACTACATTTATTTGCTGTTAAATTAGATCTTAGAATCAGTTTTCCCTCTTCTTCTTAGGCAAAATGTAGGGAAACTGGAGAAATTGTTGCTATTAAGAAGGTTCTTCAAGATAAGCGTTATAAGAACAGGGAATTGCAGATTATGCACATGCTGGACCATCCTAATATTGTTGGTCTTAAGCACTACTTCTTTTCTACCACAGATAGAGAAGAACTTTACCTGAATCTTGTACTTGAGTTTGTTCCAGAAACTGTTAATCGCATTGCAAGGCAGTACAACAGGATGAACCAGCGTTTGCCGCTCATTTATGTCAAACTCTATACTTATCAGGTCCGTGCTATCACATGCTTTACTGCTTGTCTGACCTGAAACCTAGCAATTGCATCACTTTCAGTTTCTCAGATCTCAGTTTTGGACCTTGAAATTTTATCATTATTGTCATTTGGAATTGCTGTTGCAATTATGGACTTTTCATATTCATTTCAAATGGCAAAATATGTTCATCAGCTGCTTTTACTATAATTCATTTTCCTTAAATGGTGATTCAGCGACTGTCACTTTACGAGACATCTAATTTTTTAAGTTTTGTCCATGTCCACTAAATGGCATTCAGAGGTGGAGGCTTTTATGTGGTGTATAGATCCATGTCAAATATTTAAGCAATCCTATGGTCTGATGGCCACCATAGTACAGAAAACTTGCATGTGGTACTGTCTACCTTTATGCCTTTTTGAAGATCATAAATGCCTAAACAATTTCTTTTTTGCCAAAAGGAGATGATATCTATATATAATTACAAAATAGAACCTCTGTCAATGAATATTTATGAACAATTAATGTCTAATACTTAATATTTTCTTTAATGAAAATGAAGTTGATTCTAAGGATTGTAACTTATATTTTCTAATATCTTTCTAACTGATACGTTATTGTGGAATCTCCAAGTAAGATACCAGTCATCTGTACTTGTAAATCTTTACTTTAAGTATCCATGCCTGCTTTAACATATACATGCATGCTCATACATATCATGTTACAGAGTAGCATATATTTGTATTTGTAATTCTTATGTTTTCTTCTATTCCCTTCTTTCTTGTCACTTTTTCCCTCTCTTATTAGCTAAATTTAATGGTTGAAGCTTATCTTAAGTAAGGTATGACCTGGATGCACTTTATTGTTTTGGGTCTAGGATGTGGATCTGGGACTGAAATATTCCCTCAATGACATTAGATGGGTATGTGTTGTGTCTGACCTCTGCGGCTAACATGACATTATAAATTAGGTTTGAGCTTTATGAGGTAAACTCCTATAATTTGGAGGCAAACTGAAAACATGTTCGTGCATAGCAGAATAAGGAATACCTCTCATGCATGTGCCTAAGGACACATGTGCATTTGTAGGAGAAAGATAAAAAAATGTCTAATTTTAGTGCTTGAGAACATTCATTATGGTAGACGAGGAACAGGTATCTGATTAGCCAGATCCCAATAGAACCTCAAGCATCCTTTGAGGCTTTGACTATTAATTTTACTACTTCAATGTTGAAACTATTTAATGAAGTTGCTGCTTATGCCACTTCTCCAGAGAATCTTCCAAATAATTGGTGCATGCATCCAGAGTTCTGGTCTCCTTTCTACATGAAGTAACAGTGACGATGAAACCTGGACAACTCTTTCTAATTAAATGTTATCTGGATATGAGCATAGAATCAGGTTAAGCCTCAATGTCACATTTTCGTCAAGAAAATGGGAACTCCAAAAGAACTGTTTAACATAAAGCATTAAGCAAGAACTGGAGCCAGAAAAGCACAATAAGCATAAGCAAGTAAAACTATCTGGACTCTCTTAAACTGCAGATATTTTAACTACAAATTATCAATCCAATGGACTACAAAACAAGTAGTACTTTTTAAGAAAATCTAATGATGCCAATGTAACTAATATTTCATGCCAACAACAGTAAAGTTTTGTTTTATGCAGCAAGTAGGATGCCTTTAAGTTGTGTTAGGTGTCCACCTCCAATTTTTTTTTTTAAAATCAAAATTTTAAATTATAGTCAACTGACTTAGGATTCTCTCAAATCACGCCATTTTAAGAAATTACTTCATGCATCAACTTTTTCCAGGTTGTTGGAGATGACCTTGTTTGGTCATATCTGATTATGATTTACCATGTCTAGTCATGGTTGGCTTGATGCTCCCAGAAACCCAATTCTTTCTTGTCAAGCGACCAAAATTAGAACTAAGCTTGTAGGTACAAAGTCCAGTACGCAACTGATTTAATTTTTACCCTAGAAGTCCTGCATCTCTACAATGAACTAAGGATATGGTAGTAGATTTAAGCATATGTTTATCACAACTGTTATGGCATCATGCAACTATCATTCTTGGTAATATGCAAGAAGTTGTGGAAGGGGAACACAGTAGAAAAATACATTTCCAGATTCACTACAATTGGCATATGAGAAGGTGGTGAATCTGCTCATATCCATCAGCTATGAAGACCCACCAGCTGGTTTCCTATACATGACTAACATGCTGGTGATTTAGCATGATTTATGAAGGTTTCCAGATGTAGACTAACTGTTATTTTATAGAAGATGCAATACTGGCTAATTCAAAGCAAAAGATGTGTTCTTTAATCTTAAAACGAATATTTTAGGGCCTGGATGCCAGAGTAACTTATATGCTGACAGGATATTTTTTTCCTGGAGAAGGTGATGGAAGGAGAAGAGTCTTAAACAATGAGGGGAGCATTCCATCTGGCAATCCACTGAAAAATAGGATTCTATGTTCCATCTAAAAGGTGTTTTAACTTAAAAGGGCTGCTAGGAATAAAGATTTCCCATTACACTCCTAGTTTTTTGCTAGGTGTAGATTAAAAACATAACCTATCGCTGGGTAAGATGCTCCGGCATCCAAACAGGCTCTTATGATTTTCTGAATTTGTTGTTTTCTGACTCAGAAAACTTTGCAAAGTGTAGATTCAAGGGTTTACCCACTGATCATGGTCATTGTATGAATTATGACAGGTGAGTAGTAGTACCAACTACCAATATCACCCAGAAACTCCAAAACTTGGGTTCCTCGATGTCTTTAGAAACTTGTATATTGGGAATACTTCATTACACTTGTTGATGCTTCAAATTGGCTCATCGTGATAGCATCTGCACCACCACATCTATTTTTGGCACTTCTGCATGATGATTTACTAGTCTAAAATAATATCTAACAAGATTTTGTAAATTTTATAGAGCATATATCCTAACTAGTCTGAGCAATTATTCATTATATACATGTTCAATCATATTTTCTCACACATCTGAAAGATAGAGGTGTCCCTATTTCGAATTTCTTAAAATTTAGTATGCTAGACACTTTACAGATTAGCCAATGTTTGACTTCAATAATAACTTAAAATGTTACTTCTCACCGCATATTATATAAAAATTTCACTTTGCGAAATAATTCATCCTCCTAGCAACCACTCTAATACAATCCAGAAGCCATCAAATGATGATTTGGTGTATGGAACATTGTGCTACAAATGCATGAAACTATTGTCTGGTTAGGATCTTACATAGTTAATTACATATGTACATAAGTTACTGCATATATGCATAAGACATGTAATTTATACTAGAAGTTGTGTATGAAGTGAATTGAGCTTCAAATAAGCCTTTCTTTTTTCTTTTCCCTACAAAAGAAGAAGAAGAAGAAGAAGAAGAAGAAGAAGAAGAAGGCTTATAGGACTTGATTCACCTTATGCCTTGAGATGTTGCTCTTCAAAAGTACCTCGAGACTATAGAGTGGGGCTATATAATGTAATGAATACTCATCCACTAGATGATTTCATGTTAGTTGCATAACTTGCATATGTATGCCATCTATGGAAGGTAACTTTGATATGCTTTTCTTCATTTTGAATACCGCGATTGGTAGGAAAGGCCCGGATATGTTAATTTTTGCATGATGTCATCACGCGCAGAGTCAAATGACTTAAAATGCAAAGTTGATGTATGGTAACATTTCAGTTTTACACAAAAAGTTTGTTATGGTAATATTAAACCAAAGAAGGCCATCTTTTGATGTATTAACATCAAAGGCCTTAAAAACTTGTGGGATGGGGAGAGCCCCGACCGTCCTGTCCTGAAAAAAGTGGACTGGGATTAGGGGCAGGAGTTTGATAACTATCCATGTGGGGAAAGAAGAAGAAAGAGGAAAGAAAGGAAGGAAGGAAGAAGAAAAGGAAAAGAAGAAAGGAAGGAATGAAGAAGAAAAAGGAAAAAAGAAGAAGAAAAAGGAAAGAGAAAAGGAAGGAAGGAAGGGAGAAGAAAAAGAAATGAAGGAAAGAAGGAAGAAGTGAAGGAAAGAAGAAGAAAAAGGAAAGAAAGGAAGGAAGAAGGAAAAGAAAGGAAGGAAGAAGTGAAGGAAAGAAGAAAAAGGAAAGGAAGGAAGAAGGAAAAGAAATAAAGAAAGGAATGAAGAAGAAAACGAAAGACAAGAATGAAGAAGGGAAAGAAAGAAAGGAAGGAAAGAAGGAAAAAGAATGAAAGAAAGAAAGAAATGAAAGAAGAAGGGGGGAAGAGAGAGATGGAGGGTGCCTACTGGGACGGCCACCTAGATAGGGCAAGATCAAAGGGCATCCTGTTTCGTGGAGAAACTATGATACCCTCATTTCACAGGATTTAAAACCTTGTTGACATCAAGATTTATTCAGTCAGATAATTACTTACCAAAGTTTGACATGGTAGACAAGTCCAATTGTAGTGCTCATATTTTAACCTTGGTTTCCATCAAATCATGCTTGTTACTTTTGAAAGTAGCTCTAATGTTAAATGGAAAAACTATGGCTATGCGGTTAATTCCTTTGCTTTTAGACACGAACACATTCTTGTGCATGCATACAGATCTAGATAGAGGGATACACATACTTGAACATACATGGAATGCATTACTCATCAAAGCAAAGGTGCAAAACACCAAAGTGGACTGCATTATCAAGGGATGCATGCAGGCTTGGTTGGCCAGTTAGGTCCTTATGCTTGACTCTCTCTCTCTCTCTCTCACACACACACACACACAAACTAGCAAATTTTACATCCACAAGTTGAGTTCGGCCCATTAGATCCTTTTATGAGTTCTTTAACATGTTTTCCATATGCATAGACATAACCAATAAGCCTTACCCTATCTATTTGGAATCGCTGTTGTTTCATAGTTTATGTTATTTTGCTTTACATCAGGTTTTGTGCGTGATCTGAACCCTCTTCTTTGTTCATTTACCTGTCATAATAATGATAAAGAACATGCTAATTTGTACGTATAATAGTTTCAGTGAAAATAATCCTCAGGCTGTCATTGGAAGCTGTCTTGACCTTTTTTCTTTTTAATCCTCTTTCATGAGAGTATGAATCTTATTTCATATGCACTTCTTCATTTTTTCAGATATGCAGAGCACTTGCTTACATACATAACAGTGTTGGCATCTGTCATCGAGATATTAAACCTCAAAACTTGCTTGTGAGATCCTTCTCTCTTCTTGAGGCTGTATTTGTGTTAGACAGACTTCTAACTGTGCCCCATCTGTTTATCACATTCATGCTATCTGTTTGCATCCATATGCATGTACACTCACTATCTTTAACATACTGCCATCAACAGGCTCAAGGAAGGCTCTTCACAGTCACATCAAGCATTTGATATTTATTTTTCCAGAAATCCGGGTTTTAAATTTATTTTCATCATCAGATTAGTAGTCCTGCTGTTGAAAAATATTTATTTAGCTTGGCTAGCTGTATAGTGAGAATTTAAAAAATGTGTCTACTGTTGTGTCTTGACACATGTATGATGAACAGAAAAACCTTGATTTTCTGAGGCTATTAATTCTCAAAGTGATGATAGGATGTTTGATTGTCATTAAGTGTTCCATGTCCTCTATCATCTTAGTTTTTGTTTTGCATATTCACTGTGCACATGATGTAAGCCAGGTTTATAAGTCTCCAGTCACATGCATAAGTATCAACTTGTAAGAAGCTCTCAATTAAATGGGGGACATTAGTTAACTTAGAGAAATGTTATATTTCATTAATATAGTTTTGCCATGATAAGTGATTAATATAGACATGGTAATTATCGAACCAGTTGGATTTGATGCTGTCTCCAGCTGAAACATGTCTTGCATAAACTTTTTGAAAATTCATTGATTATTCTGATCACCACATACTAAACTGCTGTTTTCAGGTCAATCCACATACGCAGCAGCTCAAATTGTGTGATTTTGGCAGTGCAAAAGTTTTGGTAAGCCTTCTTTGCATAATAATTTTTTGTTTGATTGCTTTAAGCTGTGGTTCTGTTGTTATAATCCAGGTGAAAGGAGAACCAAATATCTCTTACATATGCTCGAGATATTATCGTGCACCTGAGCTCATATTTGGTGCAACTGAGTATACAACTGCAATTGACATGTGGTCTACAGGATGTGTAATGGCTGAGTTGATACTTGGGCAGGTTGTTTCTTTCTCATTTGGATGTTTAATTTGTAATTTTTAAATTCTATGTTATTGTATATAGTGCTCCATCAGGTTTTCTACTCCTTATTACTCCAAAAGTTCTAATATTTAAGTCAAATGCATGGCTAATGTAGCCCTTGTTTCCTGGAGAAAGTGGAGTTGATCAGCTGGTCGAGATCATCAAGGTGATACCATTATATAATAAGCACACATCCTCTTTGTATTCTCCTGGTTTTCTGAATACCAATTCTGTGTCCATGGATATATTCAAAGGTTCTGGGAACGCCCACAAGGGAAGAGATAAAGTGCATGAATCCAAATTACACCGAGTTTAAGTTTCCACAGATAAAGGCACATCCATGGCATAAGGTAAGTATCTTAGTTTTGCATGACTTTGTTCATCTTATTTGGGCAAATGTTTCTAACCATTTTTTTTATTGAGATTTAGCTTACTGATTGCTTGTCCGAACCACTGAAAGCATTATACTTTCTGCTAATCTTGTTGAGTACCTTTTTATGAACTTTCTTTCTTTGGATTTTAATGAATATTCTATTGCCTTCTTAAGAGAAAAGGAAGACAGTTTGTTGTACTTGATGACATTATTTTTTATAAGGGAAGAAAGACTACTCTCCCACGTTAAAAGAAGACGAAATCTAAAGAAGATTTTTTTTAAAAAAAAAAAAAATTTGCCAAATGGGAAGCAAGTTTTCTGTTTTTTCACCTTGATACTCAAACTAAAATACTGGACAACATTTATACCAGGTTGGCTTAATTGGATGAAAGGTATGAAAATTAAAATTTGAAGATGTATGATAATATATCCTTTTCTAGCAGTATGTCATCTCCACTTTCCTGTGTTTATAGTTAAACACGTTATGTATGATCAATCATCCCAAAAATTTAAGGAATTCATCTTGTGGCTTTTAAATATATACAACTTAAACACATTATCTATAATGTTCAATCATCCCAAAGATTTAAGGAACTCATCTCGTGGCTTCTAAATATATACAACAATTGATCAGTTAAGTTGTCATCTACTTTTTAGTTAATCTATAATACATTGATTGAAAGCTTAGTCATATATATGCAAGTTTTGAATTGTTGAAGATGACATTTTATTCTGTTGTGGTTGTAGAACTTTCATTTACAATTGTGTGACAACCAGTATTGTTCCACGCAAAAAGTGACAGTTCCAGATATAGGTCTATGAAACATGTTTGTTTGTAATATTATTGAATCATTGCGAGCTTGAGGACATGCATGCTAAGAAACAGTCATTTCCATTCTGCAGCTGTGACCCGCGAACAAAAAAAAAATCAAGACTTTGTCAACAACATAGAGGAATGGTACCATGTCAGTTTCAAATATCAGATTAACAAACTTTTCTTGACTGTGCCAAAAATGTTTCTGCTATATAAAATAAGTGGAGTGTACATGATGTGGAACATGGCAGATGGTTCTTATCAAGGCATGCTTATTGCAGTTAAATATCTTAATTATCATGAATTATGGGTTGCCTCAATGGTCATACCTCTCTGCCTGGCAACTAGAGGTTTCGTGTTCAAGTCTTGAGTGGTCCATCCTCAAGAATTTGGATTTTGCTAATCGTACATGTATATCTTAATTATCATCTTCAGGGTTCACCAAACCAGTATTAGGGGTCGTACTGGCCGGCTACTGGTTCGGTACATTACCAAATTGAGGCATACCAAAACTAGGGGGATGGAGAAGGAGAGGGGTAACAGGGAGAAAGAGAGGGCGGGGATAGAGAGGGCATAGGACTTCCTTGGACGGAGAGGGTGAGAAAGAGATAGAGAGCAAGCAGCGAGTGAGAGAGAGAGGGCGAGAGAATGGAGAGGATGAGAGAGAGAGACAGTGGGAGAGATGGATGCATATCTGTCTGTACGTCGGCGTTATTGTTGTAGGCAGCAGCATGATGACGAAAACCTAATGCTAGTGCGAGAGAGATGAGCGAAAGGCATGACTTGGGAGGTGAGTGAGGGTCAGGCTTAGCCATGGACGGTTATATAAAGCATGAACCACCCAAATTACCTCGAACTGAGTGAAACCAAGCGGTTCCATCTGGTTTGGACTAATTCGAGGCCCAGACTGAATTGGAAGGCGGTCCATCCCAGTAACTGACTGGTCTGAGTCGGTATGCTTCGAATTGTGCAGTTCAATATAGTTCGGCGATTCTTAATCATCTTGCTATGATGAATGAGATGGATGCCTTTTTCTAAATTTGAATATGCCCTTGATTTTGCAGTTTAGTATGTTTTGGAATGTCTAATATTGTAGCTTACTCATAAATAAAGGAATTGAAACTTTTTTCAAAGCTAAATCATGCTGTTTAACTATCATCTGAAGCACCAGTAGGAACACATCCTGTTGATACTTTTCTGGAGCAAGTAAAACTACTGCATGAAATCTGGAAAAAGAATGGGGCGACAATGAAATTCATGATTTCAAATGAGTCATGCTACTAATGTGTGAATTTTTGGTTTCTGGTTGTTCTTTATGTAATCCGATGATTTTTCATTAAATCATCTAGGTTCAAATTTGTTGTTAGCTCTTCTCTCTTCTAGAAATGGAAAGTTTGGGAGGCAAGACAGCTCAGTCAATTTGACCATCTTAGTTTGAAACGGTTTAATAAATTGGAAATAGGAGCTATTAAGAGGACCAGTAAAGTGCAGTTTTCTGTTGGGTAATGAAGTATGCAGCTGCATCCCGATCCAGTCGTGCGAAGACTAGCTCTCACATTAATTCAATAAAAGAAATAGTTATTAGAAGGATGTCATCCTTTGTTAAGATATGAGAGCAAATAATCTTGTAAAAGAGAATCTGGAAGAACAAGTATCGCTAACATCACCTGACCCTCATGTATTAGCTCAAATTTTCTTGAAGACCACCAGTTGAGTTGTTAAGAAAGAGGAAGCTTCCTATTCAATCAGAAGCGTTTGCCTCATGCATGGCTCAACATCTCGCAAGCATGTCGATCCCGATTATTTTGGCTTATTATGCTCCGACATCTCCAATGCATGTTCATGTTGGCTAATCCAACAAAAGATCAAGAGACTTAAGTTCCTCTTTTCAGGACAATCATCCATGTAAGTTAAATTTATACACAATTGTTTGAATTATTTGAGTTTTATGGCTTGTTGCACATTGCCTTGAATGTATAGAACAGTTCAACTGTTGCATCAACTAATGAAAACTGTTTCTTTCCAGCTAACACAACTCTGAAGGTCTTGCTTAAATGCATTATCGCCTTCCTTAATAATTTAATCCCTGTTTAGGCTCTGTAAATTCCTTAACTTGGACATAGCGTTAAAATATTGTTCAATCTGCTAGTTTGAGAACAGAGCAGCTGCATGCATAAACCTAACTAAGATGCCCATACAAATTACATCAGTGGCAGATTTCAGATAAGACCAAACGTTGGTGTATTAATAGCCCTTAGAGTTTTTTTTTTTATTATTATTATTATATTTTTGATATTTTTCTTGCCCCAGGTGTTTCAAAAGCGGCTGCCTCCAGAAGCGGTTGACCTGGTATGCAGGTTTCTGCAGTACTCGCCAAATCTCCGGTGCACTGCCGTAAGTTCAGGATCAGATCATATCCTTCAAATAGCATGATTTATTAGAGATGGTACCATTATACTGTTGAATTCTGAGCATGTGAGAACCTGCAGTTGGAAGCCTGCATGCACCCTTTTTTTGATGAGCTGAGAGATCCAGATACTCGTCTACCCAATGGCCGTCCTCTTCCTCCACTATTCAACTTTAAACCTCAAGGTAATGAACTCTTCATTTATTGATCATAGCATAGAGGATCATGTAATTCTCATATTCCTGTCAGCTAATATCGTATAAATTCCTATGTGGCTGTGAGTTTCTAACTGTTCAAACGCCATCCTACCTCTAAGAGCTTGCTGACTGGTCATTGAACCGGTGCTCTATTTCACCTTGATACCCGTTTCTTCATGTAAATTAATATTCTGTAATCTCCGTGATCTACCATGAGGCAATACTTAAGCAATGTGAATTATATTTTGCTTGTTTGATTTCCAATATCATATTATGAATGCAAGTACTTAAATGCGTCATTTATCTACAAATTCTTCAGTGCAATTTTACCATTTGTAGTCGCTAATTCAGAATTTGTGGAGGGTCCAATGAAGCGGTCCCTATAAGCATATTACCATATTTGATTGAATACTTGTTTTGGAAATTTAATGTCCGAAGTTTTGCTAATTTGGTGTTCTACCTATATAATGATTAATAAAGCATATAAACCCAGTATATTTTCTACCTTAAATATTATAATTTTCAATTCTTAGCTGATCACATTGTGCAAGTAGATATGTACATTTTCAGCATTTTCATTGATTCATAGGCCTCTGTTTCTGACTTGCCTGCTTTGGCCTCGGCAGAGATAATGTGCATCCCTCCAAATGCTCTCGAACGTCTTGTTCCGGAGCATGCGAGAAAGCAGAGTTTGTTCATGGCCTTGCATGCTTAGTTGGCTTGAGAATCGAAACATCCCAGTTATCCCTCTGGATCTGTTCATTTGGTTTGTTGGTTCATGAGATATGTAAATTCACAGTCTTTTTTTACTTTTTTTCCCTTGCAATTCCTTTGTCGATATTTTTCTTTTTATTTTTATTTTTTCCTTTAAATCCGGATCTGTGTGTGGTGAAGAAGATGGTTACAGACCATTGGAATTGCCAGATATCATGAGATTCCAGAGGCTTGTGTTAGAATATCAGTTTTCTATCATTATGTAATTTGCTGGTGTCATACTGAATTCTTATTTGAGATGTTTCAATTTCCATCAGATGGTATCAAAATTGACTTGCAAATTCCAACTTCAGTGGGTGGGCCATTCCCTTTCACAAGGAAAAAAAAAAAGAGCAAAAGGTCTGACTGCAATGAGTTCTGTGATATGAAAATTTTAATATCTGGCTCGAGCCTTATAACTAAAACCTCAACTCCAGTGCTGTAAAGACCCCGATGAAGTTCTCCAAATATTTGATTTGGGACCACCTGAATCAGCTGTTGATTCTGAGCTGGTAGAACTTATATCGTCGCTAGCTTTACTGACATGGACAAGAATTAGGATTTAGTTGCAAGTTCTGGCTGCTGAAAGGTTCCATATTTTGAATTGCGGCGTCTGCGTTAAGCCCTATGGGCAAGCAATCACGATTAAATGAACGGACGGTTGAATTTAAAATAACAAAACCGGTTACCCTGCATATGTATATGGCCATTTAAAAAAAATTGTGATGGCTTGAACCAAAATAAAATAGTATTAGGACAAAACCCTAAACGATCAAGGCTTAATCAAAATCTTGTAGATGTTCCAGACTTGCTAGGAAGAGAAACTCCAATTGAGATTCCGATGCTAACGCGAACTTCTAGCGCTTGAAGAGCGCGGTATAATTCCGTGAGCTTAGAACTTTGAACCAAACAAGCCGAGTTAGTTAAAGGTCTTTTTCTGTGCAAAAAAAAAGTAATTTATATTTATCAAAATTATTTGATAAATATTTTTATTAATATTTAAAAAATAATTTGTATTTGACAAATTTTTCAAAAAAAAAAATTTGACTATCAAATTACAAAAAAAAGAATATATATAGATTTATTTTACAATTAATACTATTTAAATAGATAAATAATTTTAAATATTTATTATAATTAATTTTAATTTATTTTTTTAATTTTTAATTTAGTTAAAATAAAAAAATAAAATAATAAAAAAATATATTAAAATTTTAATCAATAAAAATATAATTGAATCAAAGATAATACATGTTGAACATTTTATATAATTTTTATATGATAATACATATGCATCAAAATATATCAAAATACATCATTCAATAAATAATGGAAGGATTAGATAAAAATAAATAAGAATAGTTATAATAAATAATAATTTTAAATAAGAATATTTTATATTAAAAATATTAATTTTCTACTTCTGCTTTCAAGAGTAAGCTTTAATTTTCTATTTTCTTTCTACAGTAGAAAAATTACTTCTTCTACCATTCAAAAGTAAATTATTTTTTAAAATAAACTTGATCAAATATTATTTTTTAAAAAATAAATATTTTTAATATATATATATATATATATATATATATATATATATATATATATATATATATATATATTTTAAAAGCCAAACAGCATCTAAATTCCAAGGCAGCCTAAATCTCGATTGCCGCAACTCTCGGGCCCCAGGAGGAGAGAAATTATACCACATCTCCGAAAAAAAATTTATCCTACACCATATGCATGTTACGAGCAATGCACCACCGAAACAAACTAAGACGACGAGGTGCACAGGCGACAACTCGAGAGGAGCGTATGCATTTCAGTGCAGGATATAATTTCTCGAGGATTAAGATCTATCTGGCATAATCTTGCCTTGTGCGAGGGGAAACTGTACCCTACACCGCATGGTCAAAGACTTTCGCCCGATCTTAGCTCGGCGGGTTCAAGGAAGTCGGCCCAGCAAGCTGGTGGAGACCCTCTCCATTGAGGTGCTGCATGTTGGGGTGGGAAGGTGCCGAGCTTGGGGAGACGGAGGCCAGCATCATGGGCGGCCGCGCCCGCCGGCGCGGCGCCGTCTCCGGCCTCTCCACCGTCAGGAACTCCCCCCCGGTGGCAAAGAATATCAACGTGGTGGCATTTTATTGGCCCGGTGTACCGCTGTGCTGGGACACCAGGTGCAGGATACATTTAATTCTCCAAAGCTCGGGCGAGGGGGAAGCATATCTTTCCCCTCCAGGGCAGCGTTCAAAAGCACTGCGGTATTTCCGCGTTCAAAAGCACTGAGTATAGGAAGGTAAGATTTCGTCTCGCTTCGATATTTTTTTTTTTCGTTTTTATTCCCTAATGAATCCAAGGAAATGGGAATGATTTTCAAAAGATGGTAGCTGATCTAACAGTTTCTATAAACCCTTTTGATGGTATTCTTGGGGCTTTTTTTAGTACGTAAAAGATTAAGGTCCATGAAAGGATGCTTTTTTTCCTTTTTTGTTTCGAGATAATATTGATTTGTAATAGATTCGCAGTCTCTTTTGATCTAGAACACCATAGTTTTCTCTTCCGGTTCTTATTACCATAGCTTGATTTCTTTGTTCACTTCTGATATTTTTTTTTTTGCTTTGAATTGCTTCGTGGCTAAATTCAGCTAAACTTTTTGCATGAGTTTGAAAAAAATAATCGGTCAGATTAGCCTGATGGTTTAGCTAGGATTATTACGTTGTGGAGATCTTTAGGAAATTAAATGTAGCATTTCGGATTCTGGATCGAGTTCTAATCTCAATTCTGATATTGGATATAATGCAAATGACAAGAGAAAAAATTGGATGACGCGTCTTGCTCCTTTATCTTCATTGAATAATAGAATTTAATGATTCGTCACGTTCTCATTTCTATTATTTTCCTATTAGGCTTTGATGGCTTCCGTTGCTTGTACCATTGCAAAGTCCCTTAACTTTCTGGAAAGCTGAGGAACCAAAACATTCTGCAGCAATCATCTCAGTGGGAGCTTGAATAGTCGTGTTACTTTTGCTAAGTATAGGAAATGGAACAATCTTTCAACTTTTTATATTAAGGGATGAGGGATCTCTTTTGTCCTCATGCATAAATGCGATTCCAAGAGCAACTTCAGATGAAACTATGGAGCAACCTGGCTTCTCTGACATGGGCAAAAGTGATGCAAATGTTTCTGGTACGAGACTGTCGACAGAATTCAGAATATTTATTGGTTGCCTGTTCAAATATTATTTCTTATAGCTAATTCATCAAATTTCTTTAAATATTTCTTTGTTTATCCGTAATCAAGAAACTCCGTGCAAGCATGAAGAGCCATGCGTGTCTAAGGCAGGTTTAGACAGCGCTGTGGGAGGAGCCAGTAATTCTAGATAGAAAAAGGATACTCAAGAGTAGAACTTTGAGCATGCAAAGGAAAAAGTCATTTATGATTTGATCAAGATTTTACAAACAACCTTGGAGCATTAGCATTAGCATGATTATAATTATAAATTTGGAATGATTTCACTAAAGAAAAAGTTCATAATTTGTCGAAGTTTGTAAAAGAGTTGGAGACGGGAGCATAAAAATAATATAGAGAAAGAGATCAGGAAATACTAAAAACATCTCAAGGGATCGGAGAAATTCAGTCAATAAATATTTTGAAAAAAAAATACAATTTAATAGAATTCATACAAGTGTGATTTTTTACTAAGTTTCACATAAACTGGGAGAAAAGAACTTTTGATGCAGATAATAATAGAAGAATTTTCAATATTTTGGAAGAGTTTGTTACCAGGCACATCTGTCTTGGGATGCTCAACTATGGCGTATTGTTTTCATTTTCTTTTTCTTCGCTTCAAAGCATCTTCAGTTCAATGACGCTTTACATTTTGAAGCATACATTTACTTAAATTAATATTTCATTTGTTTGGTATACATGATCAATAGTATATGCATGATAAGTAGCATCATTAATATGTATGATTAAATAGAAATGGTGTACTGGTTGTTAAGAGTTTGAGTTCAGAATGTATTTGGATGCGCTTTTAACTCAGGGGCTATTTGCAGCAAACATGCCTAATTGAGACCCTTTTTGTAATAGATGTGGAAGATCAAAGGAATTTTTGAGCCTTGTTTCGTCACTCAACTATCTTATGCATATGATGTCACCTATGCTTTTTGGAAGTAGCTAAGCAAAGAAACTGAAGGAAAGAGAAATGTTGAGTGAAGACTCAGCCCTACCAAGCCTTATACCTTCAGGATACAGGATTCCATCTAAAAGTGTGGTATCCTTGTTCTAAAAATCCATGAGTCTTGGGATCATTGCTTTATCCTGCTCCTCCCAAATTATTCCCCCCTCTCCTTCATTTTCTCACACTTATGTGGAGATAAAACACAGATAGTACATGTGGGCATCAAAACAGGCCCTTATTATCACTCCATTTTCATGAAAACATTGTGTGATGTGAAAGAGCTGGTCATAACTTTAATAAATCTATGACCATAACCAGTATTTTGTTGGACCTGCCACGCCTATCAGATCATGCTCTCTATGAATATTGATGCATGTCAAAGAACACATTTTTAAAAGGTGGAACTGTTTGAAACAGTTTCATGCCCGAAACCTATGACCTAAACTCCATACCCATATATTGCGATGCTTTGAAGCAGCCTTATCTATTTAGATAAGATGACCATGCTATTGATGCATGCGCCTTTTGGTTTAATTATTTAAGGTTTACTGCACAACATCAGATTTTTTGGGAGATGGTACACCAGAAGAGAGGAAAAAACCTTGCTGTTCAAAGCCCTTTACCGGAACATAGACATTTAGTCTTTGTAGTGCCTTTTGGGGGAAATACTTGACAGCATGCATTATTCTTGTATTTAATTCCTGAGGTTATGAAATGGGTGGAATCAGATAGAATGGCAGAGGAAGGTCACTTGTATAGTGAGTGTGAAAGGTCAAGGTTTTAAGTGTCATATTGCATGCTGGAGCTTGGCAAGCACTAGAACGGTGTGTGTTAGCCATGTCGGTCTGTGCTTTTAATACTTGCAAAGGACTTCATGGGTGGAGTTATAGTCAGGCAACATAGTGCGTGAGGAAAGATTGGTTAGAGCACAAATAAAGTTTATTTTATGAATACTTAAGGTACTAATCTACATTCTATCTAATTTGAACAGATTTTTACTTCTGTAAGGACTTGATTCAACTTCACAGATTGCTATTTGGTTCAAAATAAATCATCTCTTGTTTTTGTCTCAGGGCTCCTAAAACTGAGAAAACAAGTAATACTTGCCGTCAATCTAATCTGTCTTTTTCACTAAGTGCAGTGGAATACTCAGCGTAGGAAGCTTCTCTTGATGGTCAAAATTATGCATTTTTTTTGGAGGAAACACATGCCCAAAGTGCATTTCGGAAAGAAGATAATGCATAATAATCTTTAGAAGAGATTTTGCACAAGCCAATACAGGTTTTCATTGTAGAAGGATTTAGGGTTTTGTTTATATTATTTCAAGAAATAAAAAGTGCTTAGAGTTCTTCACTTTCTTTTGTTTTAAAAAATAAAATTTTGTTAAAGTAAATTCCGCAATTATATATTCAGAAATACAAGCTCTCTCTTGCATGCATCACGGCTTCAGCCTTTCTTTGCTACTTGTGCGCATGCATGGTTATAGCTGCCAAAGGAATTGTATATGATTGCAAAAATTCTCACATCATTTAAACATAGATATGTTAAGTTTCAGCTTTCAGCGTGGGCAATGGGCTAAGGAATTTCTTTCTCAAACAAGTAAATCCCTATTAGATGGGAATAGACAGAAGGAAAGAGAGGGCATGATGGCTAAACTATTAACTTTTTTTTTTTTTATTTTTCATGCTGCATTTTTTCCTCTTAGGGCATGACCTGTCAATTAACCACGATCTTAATTTTAAGGGGGCAATTATTTCATATTGGGTCAAAGAAAGTCTTATTTTTGACACTTGTTGAGCAAAAGCTGAAGTTTCAGTGATGGGTAAATTTTAAAAAGAAACCTGTCTAGTTCGACCTTGTTGCCAATTTAAATTACAAGAGACATAAGATGTGATGGTCAAGTTGTTGGGTCTCATTATTGCATCAGCTCTTGTTCCCTCGATGCTTCTAAGAATTTTAAGTGCTTCGACATATGACATGCACTCTCGCACAAACATATGAACATGGTCAAAGTAAATAAATAAGGAATGAGAAAGCCGAAAAGAAGTAGAAAACCTACTGTAAGAGTCATAGGTAGAATTCTTGCTGCATCTGTCTTAATATATGCAGCGATGTTTTGTGCAGTGATTTTGTTTTCCTCTTTCTGAGATATCCTTTTTCTTGTAAAAGATTGTTGTATCTGAATTTACATAGATCTTATTGTAGAAGAGAGGTTGGTGGTGTTGGAGGAAGGGAACATGCACTTTGCTATGCCTTGCAGCAATCTCCATTGGTGATGCAGTCTCTTGTGCACCTGGTAATGCAGGGATTTCTCATTCTGGCAATGAGACTTGGATATCAGACTTAAAACATATTGGATGGCAAAGCTGTAATGTAATCACCTTTTGCCGCACTAGGGGAGTTGGTCTAGTTGTGGTGGGTCCAGAAGCTCCGCTGGTTTCTGGCCTTGTAAATGACCTTGTTGAAGCTGGCATCCCAACATTTGGCCCTTCATCGGAGGCTGTGGCATTGGAGGGGTCAAAAGACTTTATGAAGAAGTTGTGTGATAAATATGGAATCCCCACCGCAAAGGTTAGTCTGCACTTACCATCGACAAGCATCATGTTGGTGATTTAGTGAACATTCATTATGATTCATTAGTCAATGAAGTGATCCATATTATGTGTTAGTATTTCTTCGTTAAATGGTTGAGCCAGAAAAGAAATTTCAAAGATTTAAAACAGGAGTACCGTCTTGCTATATCTGAGGCCAAAATGACATAGGACCTTTCTTAACTAACTTGCTGCGTTCGTTCGGTAAGTCAAGAAATGTATCGATTACCTTGTGCAAAAATAGCTTGAAAATAATATTTATATCGGGGAAGATGGGATTAGAATATTTTGCTGCTTCTAGTTAAATATGTCTGGAGGGACAAAAATAAAACTAAAATCAGTAGCATCTATTTTCTTTATTCCTTTCTAATTCTTGTTCCATATTTTTGACTCTGCTCTGACTTATTAAATGCTACTAAATCATCCTTTTCATGACATAATATGAGAAAACTGAAGCAATATGACAATTTTTTTCCAAGCAAATCTTTTAATCTGTGCATATCCAGAGTATCAAACTGTTAATGTGGTTTGTGAATTTTGCAGTATCAAACTTTTACAAACCCATCCGATGCAAAGAAATATATTAAGGAGCAAGGAGCGCCCACTGTTGTCAAGGCTGATGGGTTGGCTGCTGGGAAAGGAGTTAATTGTTGCCATGACTCTAGAAGAGGCATATGATGCTGTAGGCTTAATGCTGGTAAATGGTGCTTTTGGGTCTGCTGTTTCCCGAGTCATTATTGAATAATTTCTTGTGGGAGAAGAAGCTTCATTCTTTGCTTTGGTAGACCGACATGCCTCTTGAGTCTGCACAGGGCCATAAAGGAGTTGGTGATGGTGATACCGGTGGAATGGCGGCATATTCCCCTGCTCCAATATTAACTAGAGAGCTACAGTCTGTGGTTATGGAATCAATAATTTCCCCCACAGTGAAGGGAATGGCTGAAGAAGGTTGCAAATTTGTATGCTGGGCTTATGATTGAGAAAAAAACCGGGATGCCTACGCTTATTGAGTACAATGTGCATTTTGGAGATCCTCAATGCCAGGTTGGTAGGTGCTCGAGCATATCTTCAAAATTATTTCTCGCTCCACTTGTTTGAAATTGTGCAAATGTATTTATGCAATATATGATCGTGTAATTAATTTAAATAGGCTGACATTAACAGAATTTAGGCGGATCAATCTGTCTGTCATTTGGACGCACGACTCACACCTTTCCATTTTGTTAAATTTCACGAGAACCATGCAACTAAAATTGCATTTGGTTTAATTGGAATGCGTTAGACCATTAAATTTTGTATAATTCAAGTCTGTATAAAGTCATGTGTCTGTCATCCATTTGCAGTGCTCTCCATGGTTTCAGTTATTATATGTGGCATGAAAATTTTTTAGCTTTGCCCTCTTTCTCGGAAGCATTTGCAACATAAATGTTACTTTTGTGGTAGCAAAGTTACGGATGGTAATGTGCACTTATCCCTGAAGTTCTCGTGCAGGTTCTGATGCAACATAAATTTTTTAGCTTGTAGACGAGAATTAGGCACATGAAATACTGTACCGGTTCGAATCAAAATTGTACGCTCTATATCGAACTCAACCGGTGGCTAGCCGGTACGGCTTAGCATGATTTTTCGAGAAAGCATCCAAATCGGACCGAAGGCGTGAACCGCTCAAAACCGGATGGTACATCATCGACAAAAAAGACTGAGAGGGATGGGATGGTGTGGGGTATGGAGCCCGAGATACTTTAAATTATTATAACCTGGCTCTGTCTTTCATTTGAAAGTCAGAGCGCAAGTTTTCTCTATGATAACTAACTGACTGAGAGATGCAAAAAAAAATAAAATAAAATCTCTTGCTATAAAAATTTATCATAAATTTTTTAAGGAGTCGATAAATTTTGATCAAAAATAACGTAATTCATCGTTCTTTTGCTTATTTTTTTATTTTTTTATTAAAAAATAAAAAAAATTATATCAAAATTTATAATTTAGATATAATTTTATTTTATATTGTAGATCTTTGGATCATCTACATGATGCTAAAATTATTAATTTTTATTAATTATATATATAAATATATATTTTTAAAATAAAAAATTAAAAAAATAAAAAATATATATATATTTAGAATATTATTTAGGATGATTCAAATAATATATGATATAAATTTTATATTTGACTATGAAGTTTATAATGTATGATGTGCATAGTAATATTGCTTGAATTATTCTAAATAATAATCTAAATTTATAATTTTTTTAATTTTTTAATTTTTTTATTTCAAATATATATATATATTTAAATTATATAGAATTAATAAAAATTAATAATTTTAGTGTTATCATATAGATCATTCAAAGATCTACAATATATAATGAAATTATACTCAAATCATAAATTTAGGAATGATTTTTCTTTATTTTTATACTTTTTACCTTTTTTTATCGAAAAAAACTAAAAAAAAAGCAAAAGAACGATGGATTATCTTGCTTCTAGTCGAAATTTATTGACTCAAAAAAATTATGATAAATTTTTGAAGTAGAAAAATTTTTTTCTTACCTTCGCATCTTTTGATCAGTTGTCACAAAGAAACCTTACTCTCTGCCTTTCGAAAGGCAAAACTAGGTTATAATGATATAAAAGATTTCGGGCTCTATATCCTACTCCATCCTCCTCAGTCTTTTTGTCGGCATGATTTGGTTCATGATCGAATCAAATCGAATCATGATGTATTATTCGATTTTGGATGGTTCATAGTCTAAACCATCGGAATCGATTCGTTTGGTTCGATTTGGATGCTTTCTCAGAAAAACAGGCTGAACTGGACCGACTAGCTATCGATCTGATTTGGTATGGAGTATACCAGCTGGTTTGATTTGGTATGGAGTGTACTAAATTTCATGACTACAGTGATATTTAGTTAAGAAGATGGACTGATGTTTTTTCGGAATATACGGATGATTCGGATATTTACGAACATTATAGACACTTGACGAGATATTAGATCGGTAAAAATTGGATATTAGGTCGGTAAAAATCTTGAGATTAATAAATTATTTTTTATACATTAAATATATTTAATATATTATTTTAAATTTTTATTTTATTTTATTTTAGGATAATAAAATTGTTACATGACATAAAAGAATATTAATTTAAATCTAAATTAATTTAAAAATTAAAAAAATATATATTTAGAATTAAAACATGTTTAAGAGAAAAAATTAATGTATCGGTATGGTATGGTACTTGGTATGTTAGAAATTGGTACCAATTTTTGAAATCTTAGTTAAGCAAGGAATCATGGAATTGGTTACCTAGATCAGCCATGGTGGTTATGATGGCAAGCCGAGGTTATTCAGGTTCTACGAGAAGGGAACTGTTATAAGAAATCTTCAAGAGACGGAGACCGTAGCACCAATGGCAAGCCGAGGTTATCCAGGTTCTACGTAGGGTTGGAAAAAAAAAAAAAAAAAAATTGTTTGGATGCTGTGCTCTGGCCGCCAATCACCGTAGAAAACAACATCATCAGACACGTCCCTAAGCAAAAATCTGCTGGCTATTGTGTTTGTACATCTGCGAGACCAAACAAGAACAGGCATGCTACATCCGCTATGAATTCTCATCCAAGTTTGTTTTGCTCACAGAAGATCCACCGGATCAATCCCATGTCAACAACAATATCTACGTTTGCCGGTCGTTGCTTACCGACCAATGCTTGCAATGGAAACCAAAACAATACCTTCGATCTTCTTCCATGTTTGCAAACCTCTATATATCACTGCACTCATCTCTTCCATTCCCTGTTCTCCGTCAATCTCTTCGGTTCCGGTGCGTGATGAGGGGAAAAAAAAAAACGAGAAAAAGAAAACGACATCTGTGCTGAGGTTCATGTATATCACTCATTCCCATATAGGAGCGCGGGCAGGTTTACGAGGCGGAACACCCAAAGGCAAGCTGTGCGGCGGGCAGCTCCTTGGCGGAACGACGGCGCCCGGCTCCTCCACGTGTCCGAAATACACGCATCCCCCGCTCCCCGTGGCAGGGCCCAGCGCGTGGGAGTAGCGGTGACCCCGCACGTGCGGCTGCGGCGCCGCGAGCATCCGGCACCCGCATCCGCACCCGCACCCGCACCCGCACACCTCGTACCGCACGGGCCCACTCCCCATCCTCCACAGCCCTCCGCCGTTTCCGTACGACGGCGGCGGGACCTGCTGGCCGTCGTGGTAGTGATGGTGGTGGTGGTGGTGGTGGTCCTGCTGGTGGCCGCCGTAGGGCTGCGGGCCCACGCCATTGGACATCTGGCTCAGATTCGCGGTGCCCAGGTTCGGCGTGCTCCGGACCCGATGCAACCCCTTGCCGCCGCCGCCGCCGTCGCCGGCGGTGGACAGGAGGTTCGACCGGGTGGGGCGGAAGGCGTCGCGGAGGTCGATGGTGGAGGTTGGTGAGGTGGCGGCAGAGGAGGAGATGTTGAGGAGGGAGAAGGTGGAGGGGGCCGGGGTGGCGGCGGGGGGCACACCGTTGATGGCCTCCACGTATCGTTGCTCGATGGGGGAGGCGGCGGTGGCGTCGGAGAGGGAGGCGAGCAGCGGAGAGGCGGTGGAGAAGAGGAAGAGGCGGAAGCGTGGGGAGTTGGAGGGGGAGCGGGGCTCGTGCCGGTCGTACTCGTGGAGCATGTGGCGGAGGTCCTCGTCGCACGTGACGCTCACGAGCGCGTCCAGGTCCTCCGGCATGATCTGGTACTTGATCACCACCCTTGCGTTGTTGAACATCTCCTGGATCCTCTTCTTCAGCTCTGTCATCATCATCATCATAAATAAACGGAGGCAGAAAGAATCTAGGCCGTTGGTTCGGTGGACTCGCCTGAGAAGGAGATGGAGCGGGGGACGGCGAGGACGCGGGTCTCGCCACCGACGTACTTGAGCTGGCCGTCGGAGGGTCGCGGCAAGATCTTGCCACCGTAGCTGCAGAGGAGCTTGAGGCGGTTCTTTGGGGAGAGTGACTCCTCGTCGGCCGATGCCATCCTTGCTGGGCCGCCGACCGATGCCGGCGGTGTGGATGCTTGCTGCTGTTCTGCCTTCTCGCCACTACGTGAGAGGCCGGTGCAAGCCGAACCTATATTTGATTTCTGGAAGGGAGCTGCAGAGCCGTTTGATGAGGATCAGATGGCAGGTAAAAGGAGTTTGTAGACTTCAGGAGGAAGTCATTCCGCTTTTCACAAAAGAAAAGGTTTCCAGAATCTGCCGCGTGCGCGCACAGACAAAAAAAAAAAAGACTCACAAATGCTGCTGTACCAATCATTTTGTACCATGTGGGAAATGAAATTTAGATTAGCGACTTGTAGCATTCTCACGATTTGAGGTATTTCCGATTTGATAAAGGAACCGGCAAACTCCATCGCCTACCAAAAATCTCTGAATATTTTCTATGTACTTAGCAAACATTTCATCTATAAATATTCTAGAAATATATTTTTTTTCTTTTTTGTAAACTCGAATAAACGGCTATGATCTGATCGCATTATGCAAGAAAAAAAAATAATCATTTTGATCACAAGGAGAGAGTACCTGCGAAATTGAAGGCGTTGCCCCATGTCAACTCGTGGATGATTTGAAATCGAATATGCTCCCAAAAAAACACGAAAGGGATACAAAAATAAATAGATAGAAAGATCAAAACAATCGATTAATACATTCATTTTTTTTGTTTTCATCGATCAGACTGTCATTAAAAAAAATTACAAAACCTCGGCGAAGGAGGCTGACGTCCGACCGAGAAAGAGGAGATCGAGAGGACGATCGAAGGACGGCGGGCGATCGGAGCACGAGGATAGGGCTCGTTTGGACACCTTCGGGTTTCCGAAAAAAATCACAAATATCAAAATTAAACACACACGGAAACAAGCAAATGGTCTTTTTTCCTAGGGGTTATAAAAGAGAAAAAAAAATAGAGAAAAATCAGCGGATAAATCTTACCTTGTAGTATGTGGTGGCTTTGTGAATCCGAGAATGGGGGTAATTTTGATCGTTATTATTTTGGGTGGATTTTGACGGCCACAAGTTCTTCTCCCTTCCGCTCGGGCCGCTGTCTCTCCGGCTCCCACCCTTACTTATAACCGCCTCGATCGGCTTATATATTTATATATATATACCCAGGGGAGACCAGAACAACCCCACAGAAAAGGAGAAGTTATTCCTCATGCTGGGATGCCGCTCATCTCGATGAATCGTTATTGAAATGAGCGGCTGTGATACACGGAATGCGCGGCCATACGATGCATGGGAATAATTTCTCGAAGCCAGGCGGCAATTTTAGGTTTTGGAGTTTCGATCAGGTTGGGTTCCAGCTTGGTTTACTTAATTTATAGTGAAAGGAGAGAGTCAATATCATGCCTTGTGAAACTATAATTTCGATATCCTATTAAAATATAATTGATAAGCACCCCAAATAGATTTTCTAAACAACAAATTAGATTTGATAAACCCAAATATGAAATAGAGGATAGCTAATGTAGATGATCCTTTTTCATCAACATAACAATTCATAAATTAATTAATGCTATGGAAATGAAGTATGGAACACATCAATTTTCCAATTCTCTTATGACTTATACTACTATTGTTCACCATTAGTTTTTGTAAAACATAAAATAGGTATAGCTAGAATATGTTAATTCTTGCAAAATATACCCTTGATTTGTTTTGGAGTTGTTTATAATTAGTTTTTGTAAAACACAAAAAAGATGTAGCTAGAATATGTTAATTCTCGCAAAATATGCTCTTGAATTATTTTGGACTAATGCTTATTTTTTTCTTGGTAGGGTGCCAATTTATTGATTTGGATTTTGGGTTAGGTTCAAATTGACTTAACCCATCCCCTTTTAGCAAATTATGGAAGTGACAAATTGCAATAGTCAATAAAATAATTTTTATAATAAACAAAAGGCTCAAATGGAGAAGCAAGAATAATTTTGATATACTTTCTAGAAAAAGTAGTAAGAAAAATCACATGAAATAAAAAATATATATATATATTTTAGAAAGAGAGAATGATGGTGTGTTAGCCTCCATTAGATTAGAAAATAATTACTAACTAAGATAGAATAGTAAATAAAAATAATTTTATTAATTTTTAAATAATAAATTAAAGATGCATTTGTTATATTTTTTTGATTTTTTTTATTTTTAAATAATATTTTTTTATTTTTTTATTTTTTTATTAAGCTAAAGTAAAAAGAATAAAAGGCATGTTTGGTCCATGTAAAGATTGTCCTTTAAAATATTTTTTCAAACAACCGTTAAGTAGATGATATATGCCCATATTTTCCATACATAAACATAAGCTTGGTGCTAAAAAATCTTTATTTAAATAGAGAATTTGTTGTTACAATGAGCTTGATGCTCAAAAATTAACAGATATCCAAACACATATCCCTTTTCCCAAAAATCCATCTAAGCCCCACCCCTAATCCTCTTAAAAAATGCATCAAAATCCAATCTTTCTAACTCAGCAAACGAACTCACGTCCCAAAATCCGACTCGAATCAAAGAACTTGGGAAGGAAAAGGGTTCGGACTATTTATTTTTTGGTTTGGCATTTTAGACATAGAAAAGCAAGTTTTAAAAAGCAAAAAAGCAAGTTTTGAAAAGTAAAAAATTTTTACTTTACATATAAAGTAATTATTTTAATTTTTAATTTTTTATTTTTCTTAATATTATCAAATATTATTTTTTGATTTTTATTTTTTTAAAAATTTAAAAAATAAAATAAGTACTTTTTAATAGCAAACCAAATGCATCCTAAGTGAACGAATAACATTTAGAAAATGTAAAACTCTTAAGGGCATTGCAATAAATCTTAGAAGTTAAAAATACAAAAAATAGATATGCTTGTTTTTTTTTTGGTAAAAAATAGATATGCTTGTTGATAGGTAATATTTCCATTATAGCTTACCTTGATGCACCCACCAAAGTTGAGATGAATATAGGTATTCTGCAACATTTATTTTGTCTTTCTTGATCAATTAGTTGGAGTTTTTTTTTGTTTCGGGGTTCCATTAGCTAGAATTAGGAAAGAAAACCAGCCTAAAGTTAAAATAAGAGATGAGAATAAAACCAAAGATAAGAAATTTCATTAATAAGGAAAATTTACAACAAACGGTCACATAAAGTAAGAATATAATCAAGCAAATTAATATCTTTTTTTGTGAAATTCTTTTTTAAAATAAGAAATATCATGTTTTGAGCCCTAGAAGTCCTCCAAGGGCAAGCAAGTACAAACCGAGCAGACAATTCTTGGTATTACGGTGTTTTTGCATATAAATTTTTATTGGTTTTTAGTTGAGTTAAAGTGTTATATTTCTGAAATAGAATTTTCACATCTCTTTAATTTTCTCTATACAAAGAGGCATGTTACAATGCAATAAAGGATCCTTTTCTTAGCAAGCAATAATACTCTATGTTCTAATACCGATTTATATTTATGTTAAGTGAAGCATTCTAATTCCTCCTCGTACGCCAATTGTTTTTGACTAGGGGTCAAGGAAGAAAGGTATTTTTAACAAGGAGGGCCAGAAAAGCAAATAACATTTGTTTCTAAGTGAGGATGCAAGGGAGAAGGAGAATTGTTAAGTTAATCAAAGTTTGTGCAATATAAAGAGAGATGAAGGTGGAGATACTTACTCGGAACCATTTAAAAAAAAATCAATACCAATCTCAAATGAATATTACTTTTAGTCCTTCTCATAGAAAGTGCAATTAATTAATACTTTCACCACAAAGGATGGTTCTTATATGACCGGCAAAAATTGTTCCATGCCGAGTTCCACCATCCCACACCAACTATTCTCTTTAGATACATCAATTTCTCCAAATCCTTTCTTCCATGACCATCCATATATTTTATTTAAGCACGACATCACTTTCTTTACCATTTCATACTAATGTGAATCATTTTTCCTTGAAATTCTTTTTTATGTCTCTGCATTATATTCCATGCATTTGGTCACAAACATCTATCAAAAAATCACAAACACCTTAAGAAAAGTAGTGCAGAACATTAGAATACATTTACACTGGAAATTGTTGCTTATTTATTTAAGCATAAAATATTGTACCTGCAAAACTAGTATTATGAATTTATATCACATGTCCTTTGATACGTTTAGAAGCCATCATCCTAAATGGAAAGAAAAATATTTAAATCAAAATATAGAAGAGATATCCAGGTAGTTTGTGACTCCTAAAATGAATCTCAAAGGATTAGTTGTCATGCGGCGAGAAAAAAGGAGGGTCATTCCAATATAATATGTCAAATTATTGTGCTCTTTTGACTTATAAATGCAGGATCAGGTTTTAGAACACAAACATATATAAAATTAGACTAGGCACTTACTTAGTGCATACTTATCTAGTGACAACTAAGAAAAATGTTGATATCAGAGCACACAAGTCTCCCATCTTGCTAGCTAAGTTTCAAGCTACAAAGGCTTGCTAATAAATTGAGAAGAAGAAAAAAAACAATCCAGTAAATTTTTATCATGTGAAAATATTAATCTAGCAATATGAATGATTCACCAAAGATCGATCACATCAAATGGGTCAGGCAGGCCTACGTAGGACATGCAAATATTTTATCGTATCAAAATTTACGCCCCCCCCCCTCCGAAAAAAAAAAGAAAAAAATCATATCAAATATGCCATCCTCATATTGATTTTACGTTGGCTGGACTTGATGTGGGGTCTATATTTCCAGCATCACTTATTTTTCCACTAATGACACCAGTTTATGTGGCAGTCAAGATTAGTGTGGTATGAATCGCGTCTTTCGCACAAAAAAAATAATGATGGAAGGAGAATTCTTCTTTTGCACCAAAGATGCATCTTTGATCCACATGGCTATAAGGTTACACGAACGGCAGGCACAACTCTTAACGCACCAACGCTATGGTGGGAAGCAAGTGGAGCATTTTTTTCGATCTCATATATTTCTTCTAAATTGCCATATATTTTATTTTCTCATGCTTAGGAATGTATTTATTCTAGTTTAGTTTAATCATCCTGATTTATCAAAAGAAAAGAAAGAAAAGAAGGGAAGAAAAAAAAAAAGGACATTTTTCTATCCCTATACTTAAGAATTTGTTGAAATGTATTTTTGGGCTGACAAAATTGTCCTCATGTGTAAAATTTCATGAACGTGGGTGGTGGGTTACGGGCCAATAAACCTAGTTTGAAGGTAGGGTGAGATTGACCATCCGATGAGTGGACCGAGGAGAACATGCATCATACATGATACTGATATTTGTGAGTTGCCCATTCTCCAAGTTTCATGGATCGAATTCCACAAAAGCTTCCATCTATTTCAAGGAAGAAGATCACCCACAAATAATTGGGCCCATTTTTCGCAAGCAATCTTTGCCATCCGATGGATGCATACTGGTTTTAGGACCATACTTGAGTGGTATTGTCCTTGTGATATTCTACATCTCGAAATGACCAAGATAATGATTAGTCCTAATCGAGATGGAATGGTAGAAAACCATGAGACCCAAAATGGCCCATATAGCTTCCAGTCAATATCTTACGTAGATCCACCATGAGGCTTGGCTCAACCTCTAGAGTACAGAAGCACAAATAAGACTTATTAGATGCATAATTGGAGTTATCTTATATGATTTATTTAAATCCTATAGCCCATAGAGCTAACTCATAACTTTTCTGGTGCCAATTGCAAACTCAGGTTAGACACAACCTGTAGAACTTTTAAATCAGCGACTTCATTGTCAAAATTGAAGCATGATGAACTCAAGTAAGAAAACATGTAGCAAACCATCCATGTTCTCAATCATCACCGGGCTCACGTCTAAGCCTAGATACAAGCCAATTTGTCATCACACAGTACTGGGTGAAGTTCTGAATCCTCTTAATAGTAACTTCAAATCAAGCAAATCAAGTTATTTCTCCAGCTCAATCTAAATATCTTAATCATTGAGATCGATCCTTTGTGTGAGTTATTGTCAAGCCGTACGTGCGAAACCATAGCTCCAGACCGAGCTATGGTAATGCAAACACATCCGTAAATTGAGAGGACATTGTTGATCGAGTTTGGTCTAAAGATGGGTGCCTCGATGCATCGACTCTTTGCTCATTTGCTTTATATCGAACCAAGGAATCAACGGTCCAAAATTATATCCAACTCTTAGAACAGCTGTTTCTGATATTTCATATATAAGTAGGATGAGAAGGTAAAAAGGAATTTTTGATGATTCATCCATCCATTTGTTTGGTGAAATATGAAAGAAAGAATGAAAGGATGGATGAATTCATTCATATGTTCGGTGAAATATGAAAGAAGGTATAGAGTATCTCGATACCTTATTGCAATAAATATATAACCTCAAAACTAATTCGAAAACTGAGTGGGACGTAACCGCATGTCAAAGTCCATCCATATCTTAAGCCCCAAATTTGGGGCGTTCGTGGCAATTCCATTCGTCTCCTATTTTTCCTGTGCTTCTTTTGTATAAAATTTTGCCAAGAAAAATAAGGATGAGAGAGATTAATGGAGTGTTGAAATTTTGATTTCCAGGAAAGGTAGCTCAAAACAAACCGGGAAGAAACATGCCTTCTGAACCACCCTCAAAAGCCCTTCATTAAAAGTAGAATTCTTACCGAAAAGGAGCTCATGTATTTATAAAACAAGTGACGGACCGAAAGGGCCTACGGACCAGCATCTAACATGACCAATCCTTCAAAAGTTCCGAAATACGGGTCGGTAGAGAAACAAAAATTAGTCCGTTCCACCCTTTCCTCGAAAGAAAAAGTTTTGATGATGATTATTTGATCCAAAACTAAAAATGCCGAAATCAGAGAAATGAGCTGAGATCCTCCACATTAAATATCCTTTTGTTTTGATGGTAACCCTGCGTTTATTAATTAAAAGAAAAAGATAAAAGAAGAGACGATGCAATAGAATCAGTCACTGCTGCTCAAGAGAAAGAGGTAGCACCCAAAGAGAAAACGGAGAACAAAATACAAACCAAAAGGAACTCACATTTAAAATGATCGATCCTTCAAAAGCTCCGAAATGCAAGTCAAGTCCTCTTCCCTCTTCTCAAAACAAAAATAAATAAATAAATAAATAAGAGTTCCAAAACATGCACACGCGCGCACACAGGATCAGGGATAGAGAAACTTCGCTGATGATTATTTGATCCAAAACTAAAAATCAGAGAAATGAGCTGAGAACCTCAATCTGAACCATCATATCATAATACCCACAAAAACATCCATTGGATGAAACAAAAGAGCCTGCTTCTTAAGAACCAAAGATCATTGAAGTAATTAGTTCTGTCCAAAACAGAAGGGAGGGGAGAGAGAGAGAGAGAGAGAGAATAGATCTCTTGATGATCATGTGATTAAAAATTAAAGAGAGAGATCAACAAAGTACGTAGGCTTACATCCTCCACTTGAAAAATTTAACACAACACCACCATAGACACCCATTTGATTGAGAAAAAAAGAAAATCGAACACCCAATAGCCCAAAGGAAAATGAGAAGAAGTAGAAGAAGAAGAAGAGGTACAATATATAGCAAAAGGTAGCATTCTCCTCTAACCAAATAATCTAAAACCCAAAGAGCTTCTTACATGCCCTTCTAAGCTTCCCTCTTTTCTTCCTTGGGGATCTCCTCTGGTGCTGGTGCAGCTGCTCTTCCTGCTCCTCTAGCAATTCCCCACTCCCATCCACATCACAGGTGTCATGGATCCTCCAATAGCCTTCTGAGGCCTTCCTCATGGAGAAAGCCCTCCTGACTGCTGCCTGCAGTGAGGCCCTCCCATGGCTCCTCTCGGAGGCCTTGAACCTCTGAGAAGCAGAGGAGCAGGTCCTGCTAAGCATCACCCCAAACCTCTCCCCATCACCACCACCCTCCACCTCATCATCGTTGATCTTGTTCTTACCTTCTCTCTGTGGAGGCTTGGAGGTGGGGCTTTGGGGGGCCTCATGGGCCTGGGGTGGAGAATAGAAGGTGAGGTCTGACAAGTCTATAGATCTTGACTTGGATGTGATGTTGGTACCCCCACCACCACCAATCTTGGAATAGCCATTGATCATCTTGGTTGTTTTTCTTTCTATTCCAGCACCAAAACTCTTCTTCTGTTCTAATGGTGAGGATTTTGGATTTTTGGAGGTAGATATAAAATGGGTGGGATCTCGGTTGACGGATCTGGAGGTGGTGGCTATTGCTATAGAGGAGGAGGTCGCTGTAGGAGCTGTGAGCTGGGAGTCGCTGGAGATGCGTGGGAATGTGTGTTAGAAGAATGGGGAGACGGGTGGTGGAGCTAGAAACAAGGAATGAGGAGGTGGAGTCGGCACGACGGTCCGAACTTTAAATTAGCCCAAAAATAGATCGTTGGCTGGGTGGGTAAGGGAAACAATAATTCCAGCTCCAGTTAGATTTGTGGAGACTCGAATGATAACGTGCTCGGGGATAAAGTTTTAAATATTTATCTCCAAACAACCAAATGCTATAAATCAGGGGGAGGTCATACTTAACATGTTTAATTTAATTTATAGATCGGATTGTATTATCTATCTAATAAATTAATTAAATTTAGATTTTTTTTATTATTTAATAAATTAGTTGGACTCGATAATTTGATCGGTCTCGTAACTAGTTCTACCTGATCCAATCGCCATCTCTATTGTTAATAAATTTGATATTTTATTTTTGGATAACTATTTTTTTCTTAGGATCTATCAGGATGAATGAATACCCAAATGGCAAATATCATCTAGAGACATAGGATGATTTCTTGAAGAAAATTATATTTCTTTGATTAACATGAAGAAAATTATAGCTAAGGAGAAGGTTGGAGGAGATGAGTTGCCAATTATATTACCCAGGGTAAGAAAAATTACTTTTTTTCATTGAAATTTTACTTGTAAAATTATCTTTTGCAAGATTCTTACTCTCAACGGTTTCAATTTATACAAGAAATTATCTACAATAAATTAGCAGGCATGCAAGCAAATTCCAAAATCGTATAGGTATTGATGCATGATAAAAATGTTCTTATGTGCATATATGTACGTATGTTGTAACTTGTATACATTGGCATATTTTACAATATGTGTGTATATATTACATTACAGTATTTATAATATCATCATTATAATATTATACTATATTATATTATACGATAATAATATTTTAATATATAATAATATTATATCATATTATATTATTCTGTACTATACAATACTATACAATATCTTTTATTATCATTTTATCATATCAAAAGTACTTTCTTATTTTACTCATCAAACATATGTTAAAGTAAACCTATCAACGGACCGTGTTTGGGTCGAAACCTGGATATCTAGACTCAGACCCGATCTTAGTTATTGGTACTGGATCCAGATCTGAATACTAGATGGGTTGGGCCTTGAAGTATCATATCCGAATTCTAATGGATCTCGGGTATCTGGAGCCGGTTCCAGAATCCAAAACTGAGAGAGACTGAAAAGGAAAAATAGTTTTGGGACTCGAAACTAAGAGAGAGACTGAGAGAAAGATTGAGAGACTGAGAGAGGGAGAGAGGAAGAGATGGAGGGGGTCTGATCGCTCGTTGGCAGATCGAAAGAGGAAGAGAGAGAGAGTCCGACCATCGGTGAGGAAGATTGAGATAGGGAGAGATCGAGAGAAAGAAAGGAAGAGAGGGAGAAGGTCCGGTCACTCATCGATCGTCGACGAGCGAGATCGAGAGAGGGAGAGAAAGATAGAGAGGGAGAGAGGGAGGAGGTCCGGTCGCTCGTCGGCCACTGGCGAGCAAGATCGAGAGAGGAAGAGGATCTAGCCGTCGGTGGAAGAGATCGAAAAAGGGAGAGACTAAGAGAGGGAGAGTGAAAGATTGAAAGATAGAGAGGGAGGGGGTCCGATGGCTCGTCGACTATCGACGAGCAAGATCGGGAGAGGGAGAGACTGAGAGAAGGAGAGAGGGAGATCAAGAGACAGAGAGGGAGAGAGTGAGGGAGTTCGGTCGCTCGTCGGCTGCTAGCGAGCAGGATCAAGAGAGGGAGATCGATAGATAGAGAGAGGAAGAGAGGGAGGGGATCCGATCGATCCTCGGCCATCGATGAGGAAGATTGAGTGGGAGAGGAGCGAAGATCGAGAGAGAGAGAGAGGTAGGCTGAGAGAGGAAAGATTGGATTTTTATTATTTTTCATATATATAATATTATTATATTATATTATATTATTCAGGTCTCAAGTCTATCGGATCTGGATATTAAATATCTAGATTCTATCCATTTATGTGATGGTTTATCAAGTCCGAATAAATGGATCTGATGCTGATACTAGATTCGGATCCATCGGATAAATACCTACGAACCTAGGATCTGGATTCAGTTCGTTGATACTCTATGTTAAAGTTTCAAAATATCTTATAAACATAAATATGATTATCGAATAAAAAATAATTTTATATAAAAATTTTACTTTTTGAAAGTTTTATTTTCAAAAACTCTGAAAAAAAATTACTATCAATAACAATCCCAGCTTTGAGTGGCAACAACATCTCAATTATTATAATGTGCACAGCTTGGGCCTTTAGAAATAGCCTTTATCTATGCTAAAATGGAACCATCCATGTGCGAGATGTCCAAACATATTCCTTTCTTTAACATAAAATAAACTTCTTATTGGTGCAGAATCTGATTGATTTCGGATCGAGCTGGAGTCGAGAAAGATGAGGTCACCATCGATGATCTATAAAATAAAGTTTCATCCGAAATCGATGGTGGTGGCTCCGACAGAATCCTCCAATGATCAAGTCAGCTCTTCTGACCAACAGAAATGAAGTACTCAAGAAAGAGTTTGGTAGAGTTTCGAAAAGAAGAAGAAAGCTTAGAGAAACCGTATCTGGAGGATCCCTTTTTATAGATGGAGCCTGTGGCAAATTGATAGTGACAGCTGCAGCCGTTTGGTAGTAGGCCGCTTGAGGTCTGGTGGAGTCTATCATGGAGGGGGGCACTGCTTATAGCACCGTCTGTAGCAGACTGATGACAACAGCCGTAGCTATCCGATACTGAGCTGCTTGGGGATATATGGAGTTCGATACGAAGAGGAAGAGGTATTGTCAAACTGATAGTGATCGTTCATTGAGATTCAATAATCAAAGTTCGGAGGAAGTGGGCGTTGGTCAGTGAAGAGCTTCGATATACATTAATTCTAGAGAAGTTCGGACTCCTAAGGGAGATACAGCTAGAAGGGATCACTCGAAAGGGATGCTAGCTGAAGGAGGAGTTCGAAAGAAGTTCGGCTCCTATAAAAATTCGACTGAAGAAGAGATTCAAAAGAAGTTCAGCTCTTAGAGGAATTCAACTGAAGGAGAGATCCGAAAGAAGTTCAACTCTTGGAGGAGTCCAGATGAAGGAGGAGTCTACAAGAAGTTCGGCTCTTGAAGGAACTTGACTGAAGGAGAAATCCAAAAGAAGTTTGACTTTTGGAGGAGTCTGATTGAAGGAGAGATCCAAAAGAAGTTCGACTCCTGTAGAAGTCAGACTAAACGAAAAGTCTGAAAGGAGTTCGGCTTCTGTAGAAATTTGACTGAAGGAAGAGTCTGGAAGGAGTTCGGCTCCTATAGAAATTCGATTGAAGGAGAGATCTGAAAGAAGTTCGACTCTTATAAAAATTCAACTGAAGAAGAAATTCGGAAGAAGTTCGGCTCCTATAAAAATCCAACTGAAGGAGAGATCCGAAAGGAGTTCAGCTCCTGGAGGAGTTCGGATGAAGGAGAAGTCTGAAAGAAGTTCGGCTCCTGAAAGAACTTGACTAAAAAAAAAATCTGAAAGAAGTTCGACTCCTATAGAAATCTGACTGAAGGAGAAGTTCGGAGGAAGTTCGGCTCCTATAGAAATTTGATTGAAGGAGGAGTCCGAAGAAAGTTCGACCATTGGAGGAGTTCGATTGGGGCTTAGTCGCTAAGAAGTTTGGTCGGCTGAAGGAGTTCGGCTAAGGTTTGGCCGCTGGAAGAGTTCGGCTGGGGTCCGACCTCTGAAGGAGAATTTTTGATCGAATCTCTTTCATGATTATCCGTTGTATTAAGCTAAGCATCAGACTAAACTTTGGTGGGAGCGGAATTTATCTCCAACAATAGTCTCCCCACTCTCGAGTTCGAAATTCGAAGGAAGGAAGTACAAAAAAGATGATTGCCGAAGTTCTCTTTAGGGCTCTGAACTAGTTCAGGTTGAAGCTCGAGGGAGATCTTATCTCCAGCCAAGATTGACATTGAAGTTGAAGCTCGGGGGAGATCTTATCTCCAATCGAGATTGAAGTTGAAGTTGAAGCTCGAGGAAGATCCTGTCTCCAGTTGAGGTTGACGTTGAAGTTGAAGCTCGAAGGAGATCTTATCTCCAATTAAGATTGAAGGAGATCTTATCTCCTATTGACGTAGACATTGAAGCTCGAGAAAGATCTTATCTCCGATCGAGGTTGAAGAAGATCTTATCTCCTATTGACGTTGAAGCTCAGGAGAGATCTTATCTCTAGCCGAGATTGAAGGAGATCTTATCTTCTGTTGACGTAGCCTTTGAAGCTCGAGGGAGATCTTATCTCCAGCCGAGGTTGACATTGAAGTTGAAGCTTGGGGAGATCTTATCTCCAGCTGAGGTTGAAGAAGATCTTATCTCCTGTTGACAGTAAACTTTGAAGCTCGGAAGAGATCTTATCTCCAGCCGAGGTTGAAGGAGATCTTATCTCCTATTGACGTAGACTTTGAAGCTCGAAGGAGATCTTATCTCCTATTGACGTAGACTTTAAAGCTCGAAAAAGATCTTATCTCTAGCTGAGGTTGAAGAAGATCTTATCTCCTATTATTATCGGATACAATGGGGCCGCCTTTCCTCTCATCTCATTTAAAATGAACGAGGCCTTCGACTTTGCTCATATTAGGATGAGGTTCTCCTCCTGTTCTTCATAGACCGTAGGGGCACATACGGGCCGTTGTCAGGGCATCTCCCCCATCTTGTCTAAAATGAACGAGGCCTTCGACTTTGCTCACGTTAGGATGAGGTTCTCCTCCTGTTCCTAATGGACTATGAGGGCACATAAGGGCCATTGTCAGGGCCTCTCCTTCCATCTCGTCTAAAATGAATAAAGCCTTCGATTTGCTCGCGTTAGGACGAGGTTCTCCTCTTATTCCTAACGAACTGTGGGGGCACATAAAGATCATTGTCAGGGTTTCTCCTCTCATCTCGTCTAAAATGAACGAGGTCTTCGACTTTGCTCATGTTAGGACGAGATTCTCCTTCTGTTCCTAACATGACCACTTTTAATTACTTCTTTCTGATAGTGCATTTTCAAATTCTTTGAGTTTCAAGGTCGTAGGAGAGTTGTTCCTCCGAGCTTCTTTAGGTGATAAGTTTTAGGTCGGACGACTTTCTCTATTTTATATGGGCCTTCCCAATTCGGGACAAGCTTTTTCTGGCTCTGAGGTTGAGAGATGGTGGCTCACTGAAGTACTAAGCCCCTCCAAAGATAGCGTTGATGATATCGAAAGGTGGCCAACCTTCTTATTGTTCCTCCCTCATTGGTGGTTATAGCTGCGGTAGCACCATTGGCTTGCTTCAGGCCAGCGTCTATGGAGCATTGAGGGGAGCGTAGTTGTGAAACCTTCAGGAGGGAGAACTTCTTCACGTCCTTCTGTCGGGGCTTCTTTGATGACGAGCTCGAGGGGGAGTTCGGCCTCACTTGCGCTCGGGGGGGTCCGTGAGTACGATCGAACTTCATTCAGCCCTCCATTAGGTGCGGGTTTGCTAGACTCGTCCGTCTGTCGCTCTCCTATGGCTTCTTCATCCTTCAACTTGAAGGCTTCTTCCATATGAGCATATCCCTCGGTCCGAGCTAGCAAATCGACAAAGTTTCTGGGGTACTTCTTCTCTAAGAAGAACAATAAATCGTTCTTCTGAAGATCGTCCTTGAGGCGGCCATCACAACTGATCAGTCTAGATTCCGAATCTCCAATGCAGCAGCATTAAATCGGATGACATAAGTCTGGATGGATTCTTCCTTCTTTTGCTTGATGTTCATTAGAAAATTCGAACATCAGCACCGACGTCGGCTGCTGACAAAGTGAGCCATAAATTGATGGCTCATTTGATCAAAAGAGAAGATCATACTCAGCTTCAACATTGAGTACCAATTTCTTACTGCTCCCTTTAAGGTAGATGGGAAAACTCGACATAATATGGCGTCTGATGCATCATGGAGCAGCATCATGATCCGAAAGGCTTTCAGATGATCGATCGGATCAGAGATTCCATCGTAGCTTTCAAATTAGGAAAGCTTAAAGTTCAACAGAACGGGCTCTTGCATAATTCAAAAAAAAAAAGGAGAATCGATGTGGACGTCGTTATGGTGAGCTAGGACGACGTGATCGAGCTTCTCAATCCATCGATCCATCCTCCGTAGTTTTTGATCGAGGACGTCAACTCGATCACAGGTCTTGGAAGACTTTCGACCATGGATGGGGAAGGTCCCTTTCGAAGAAGAACCATAATCCAAGCAAGGATCCTCTGCTCTCTATTTCTTCTTTTCAGGGGTGACGGATACGCTAGCCCAAGTGCCCCTCCTTGGGATCGATTTCTAACATCTCGACGATGGATTTTCTGGTGGAACCACCATCAGAGGCTGCCATATGGTCTGCACCATTTTGATGAAGCTCTGAATCCACTGCATCAGTAGGATAAACTGCTCCAGATCTACCATGGCTGTCGGTGAAGGTGGTGGTTGAAGCGTAGGCGATGGAGCAGAAATAGATGGATCTAGCTCAGACCTTGAAGAAGAAGGTCGACAAGATCGACTAAGCACTTCTTTAAGAACAAGGGTACCTCAAAAATAGAGAGTCTTTCCTCTAGTACCAATTCTATTGGTGCAGAATTTAATTGACGCCGGATCGAGCTGGGGTCGAGGAAGACGAGGTCGTCGTCGAGGTCGCCGTCGGTGATCTGTAAAATAAAGTTTCATTCAAAGTTGGTGGTGGTGGCTTCGGTGGGACCCTCCGACGATTAAGTCAGCTCTTCTACCAACAAAAATGGAGTGCTCAAAAAAGAGTTTGGCAGAATTTCAAAAAGGAGAAGAGAGCTTAGAGAAAATGTATCTGAAGGATCCCTTTTTATAGATGGAGCCTGTGGTGGATTGATAGTGACAGTTGCAGCCATCTGGTAGTAGGCTGCTCGAGGTCTGATGGAGTCTATCATGGAGGGGGGCACCATCTGTAGCACCGTCTGTAATAGACTGATGACGACAGTCGTAGCTATCCGGTACTGAGCCGCTCGGAGCCACATGGAGTTCGGTGCGAAGAGAAGGAGGTGTCGTCAAACTGATAGTGATCGTTCATTAAGATTCAATAATCGAAGTTCGGAGGAAGTGGATGTTGGTAGGTGAAGAGCTTCGACATACATCAATTTTAGAGGAGTTCGAACTCCTAAGGAGGATATGGCTAGAGGAGATCATCCGAAAGGGATGCTAGCTGAAGGAGGAGTCCGAAAGAAGTTCGGCTCCTATAAAAATTTGATTGAAGGAGAGATCCGGAAGAAGTTCGACTCTTGAAAAAGTCCGGATGAAGGTGGAGTTCGGAAGGAGTTCGGCTCCTGGAGGAACTTGACTGGAGGAGAAATTCGAAAGGAGTTCGGCTCCTGAAGAAGTCAGACTGAAGGAGAGATTTGGAAGGAGTTTGACTCCTATAGAAGTCCGACTGAAGGAGAATTTCGGAAGGAGTTCGGCTCCTATAGAAATCCGACTGAAGAAGAAGTCCGAAAGGAGTTCGCTCCTATAGAAATTCGACTGAAGGAGAAATTCGGAAGGAGTTTGACTCCTGTAAAAATTCGACTGAAGGAGAAATCCGAAAGAAGTTCGGCTCCTGTAGAAATCCGACTGAAGGAGAGATCCGAAAGGAGTTCGGCTCCTGAAGGAGTTTGGATGAAGGAGGAATCCAAGGAGTTCGGCTCTTGGAGGAACTTGACTGAAGGAAAAATCTGAAAGAAGTTTGGCTCCTATAGAAATCCGACTGAAGGAGTCCGGAGAGAGTTCGGCTCCTATAGAAATCCGACTGAAGGAGGAGTTCGGAGGAAGTTCGGCCGCTGGAGGAGTTCGGTTGGTGCTTAGCCGTTGAAGAGTTCGACCGACTGAAGGAGTTCAGCTAAGGTTTAGCCACTGAAAGAGTTCGGCTGGGGTCTGATCTCTGAAGGAAAATTTCTGATCGAAGCTCTTCCATGATTATTCGTTGCATTAGGCTAAGTATCAGACTGGACTTTGGCAGGAGCAGGATTTATCCCCAATATATCTTAAGCTAAAGGGGGGAATAACAAGTACATAAACTAAAACTAAAAAGATATTTCATCGAACAAAAAATAATAATAAATAATATTCTCATGTAATCACAACCACCGATGCTTTTCCCTCATGTACATCACATGTGCCTGGGGTTAATCAAGCCATAACTGTCGGTAAGATCAGTTGAAATATCCTGGTGATCTTCTTACCAATTTTAGATTTTCAAATCCAACATTGAAGCTAGCATCAACTGTGAATATGGAGTATAATGTTTCATGGTAGATAATAAATTTTATAGAATGTACATTGTGACTTGGGTATCATTAGATGAGTTCATAGACAATCAAACCTAATGAGGAATTAATTTTTTGGCCCGAGGTCCATTACTTTCATTCAGTAAAAAGAAATGGAAAACCTATAAGGAATTATGTTCCATGAACCAGGAGGACAAGAACCTTGTCCAATTAACAATAATAACCTGAATTATTTGCTAATAATTGAGTCAGATTGGACTACCAAGTAACCACTCAAAGCTCTAAATGTGGACCATATGGACGTGAAGACGCTTAAGAGGAGCATGAGGACGGTGGACCGGTCGCGTGAAGTGTGAACAAGATCTTGGAAGTTCATGGGGCAGGCTGTTGACCATACCCAGAACATTGAAAGATGGGATCGAGACACTCACTGCCATTAGGACCCTCTATAACCCTATATTTCCACTCTCTTTTTGTCATTTTGCACTCCTTTAAAGTGTATTAAATTTATACCTATTTGTCTTACCAAACTTGGCTAGTTTAATTTGCATCCTAATAGGGTTGCCTCGTGGAGCGCAAGAAGCCAAGTCCATTGCTCATCTTGAGTTGAGCTCTATCCAGGGGGTGGCAATCAGATCAGATATAGAATAGATCAAAAGTTTATCAACTCAAGCATAATCTATTTAGTAAATCGGTCAAGAATCTAAACTCGAGTTGAAATAAGTTAAATGGATAAAATGGTCGAGCATTGCCACCTCTAATAACAATATGGAACAACCTAAGTTATATATAAAGGGTATATTACATACTAGAGCTGGCTCCTTTGTTGCATGTCATCCTAATAAGACGTGAGGAAAATTAGTTCCCTGGACACCAATTCTTTGATGGAATCACCATAAAATGTGAACCAAACTAGTTCCTCTGACATCAATATTTTGATGACGCCGCATCACAATGCGGAGGACTAAATTGTTTCTCTTAGAAAATGGAACCAACTCAATGTGGTCCTCATGTCATCTTGGAAGCATGGATGCAAATGCTCTTCCAGAATTTGGATACGATAAATTGTAAATATTTTCGTAGAAACGAATGGGCTAACAGGAGACACGAGGTTCTTTTTGTCCACATCGCTCACTCTATTCTTGGATCATACCGTCTCCCAAGAGGACGAACGGATTCAGAATTGAATCAGATTTTAGATGGATGGTGGCTACCGGGGGCATCCCCACTAGGTCCTAGAAAATCGTTTCCTCGATGAGTTTATCAAACTCGTTTCCCCATTAATGATGCAAGGAAAGGACCAGCTTTGTACCCAAAAAAAAAAAAACTCATGGGAATCCGTTCCCCCATTATCTCCCCATTAATGATGCAAGGAAGGTAAGGACCATCTTTCTACTTAAAAAAAGAAAAAGAAAAATTGATGGGAAACTCATAACTTCGATTCCTATTCGCAAGAAAAGCGAGATTTTGTTAAGAAACTTGGGAAAAGGGGAGGACGGGAAACGGTCAGGGCTCCAGAACCGGATATCCGGCTCCAGGTTCTGTGAGCGCTGGTCCTCGATAAGTTAAAACCCTTCACGTGACTTTGAATTCTTTTGGCGTTGAATTATGAGCACGCGTCCGTCCAATGTAGAAATCGGCATCATTGAACTGGACGATGCCTGCAGGTCAAGTGCGGGTCCCACCAGCTCGTTGAGAGTGGGTCCCACACACCGCCCCTGTTTTCGTAAATTGCCTTATTTTTCTTCGGTGGCTCGCTGACCGACGGAGACATCCCATGGGCCTGGTCGTTTTAACAGTCTAATGATTTTAATTACTCCATATAACTGCTTAATAATATTATAAATAATATTATATTTGATTGGATGTTAAAATAGAATGAGAATAAATGGCACCCATTTTAGCTATTTGATTAGAAAATTTTTATTCTCATTTTGTTTAATCCTTCGAAACTCAATCCATACCACTCTTGATTTAATTTTTTTTAAAAAAAATTAATTTTGACTGTAAACCAAATATATCGAAGGCTATAATCATTGTGATTCTGATTCCGTTCTTATTTTAGAATTACACGTGATTAAAAGATGATCATAGTAGGTTAGGAGTTGTGTTGATGAACACTTGGATGATTTGAGTTAATTGGATAATTAATTTGGATGAAAACTGCAAAGATTGATGGCTTATATGGATTAGATTATAGATTATGAATCATGAAAATAGAGATGGTTAAGGCAACGACTAGAATGAACTATGGTTAGAGTTTTGGGATCAATTGGTTCGAGCTTGCATCCAATTTTTGTTGGATGTCTCATACTTTACATCTGTCATTTCAAAATCTAGGTGCTTTTCACTACCCTATATTTTTTTAAAAAGATTTAAAGCATTTCATGTCACTATGTGTTTATCTATTTGAATCCAAGAGGAGTTTCCGATTTACCATACACCAAAATATAAATCCAAGTAACGATTATCAGTTTCTAAATAAATATTTTATACTAATGTCTCAATTACTATGTCAAACAATATCATCAAACCAACGGTGAACCTATCTGAAAAATAAAATTAATAAATGATGCTGATAGCAAATATAATCCAATTGCATCATGTACATCATATGGAGGTTGTATTGTTTGCGCAAGCACCAAGTCATGATATATCAACTTCTAGAACCAAATCAAGCATTTTCTCGGAACAAACAAAAAAGAAAAGAAGTGGGGGGATCACGAAGTACATGAAACTGCCAGAATATGGATTCGTTAGACAATGGAGGAATGGCTTCTTTATGCAGCAGCTCATAACACGAGGAACCGTTGGAACGTTTCAACAAGGAGTTGGTGGAATATTTCAACAAGCAGCTAGCCATCGTCAAACGCCTAGAAAGCTATCCAAGGAATGGGGTGCACTTTAGCCCTTGGTTTGACCACGCCACGCAAGAAAACGTTACTCATGCAGGATTCATGCAGCTTCTAATTACACAATCCATTTGTAAGTATTGCAATGAAGCATATCAGATTACGTCGAGGCTAGGCGTAAAGCTCCACAGCTTATGATCCTCATACATTAGGCCAACCTGAACTAGCTCAGGCTTCCTTCATCTCTTACTTGGTTTATGATCAGCTTATGATCCTTTGCATTAGTTTGTATGCATATGAGATTGTGGTTGTGTTCTCCTTGCTTCAGGTTTCCTTGGTCTCTTACTTCAAGTCATAGTTGAACAGACGATGGTGATCCAAGGCCTCGAGTTTCCATGGACGTCTGTACTCTTGAAATCTCATAATACAATAGGCCTTCTCCTAAACGTTGTTAGAACCGTAGTTCTTATCCAGAGTTCGGTAGTCCAAATTCCTTGTACCATGCTACATTTAGTTATAAAAATGCCGTCATTTCTTTGGATTTCTATGCATGACCTACGATCTTTTACATTGAAAATTATTAAAATGTCAAACTGTCCAAATAATGTTGATAAATAAAATCACAGCCATACGTCAAATAATCTTCTCTTAGTCTTATCTTCAACGCGTGAATCGATCCCTTGCTTGTGGCAGTCAGGAGTTGGTATGGTAGACCAAAGTCATGTGAGTGGAGGGCGAGCTTCCCGTATCGGTCCACCAATCGTCATACACCGGTGAGTTGGGCGAAAAGAGAGTGGTACGGTGAAACCTTTTTATTTAATAATATCTATTTCTCTGCACATGAAACTCAGAATCCATTCTTGCGAACGTACCGGCCCGGTGAAAAGCGAAACTATAGTTCCATTTTTCTGTGTACGTAAGAATCAAGAAGGCATTCGTACGAATCTATGTTGCCTTACTTTTTTTTAAATAAAATAAAACAAATATAAATATATATTTTGTTTCCAGATATTCCGGGAATGGACGTATGCAATGCATATTAAAAATAAATTAATAAATTATAAAAAAATTAAAGGATTAAAAATGATAAAACATATATATTTAGTAAAAAGTATCGACATTTTCAAACAAAACTTTCAAAACAATCCACAGAGGTGAAGATATGGATAAGAAATGAAGAAATATTTTAAAAAATAAAATCTAACAGGTTTGGGAAGATATCCTTACACACCTAACTTTTAAAAAAAAAAAAAAAAAATTTGCCGAATATTCGTGGAGAGACAAGCCGAGGGTAGAGAGAAAAGGCAAATATTGTTAAAACTAGACTATTCTAGAAAAGATTTATTGCATGATACTTAGTTCTGAAACTGCAAAAACTACAAACAAAACAAAACAAAAACTCTTTTGACTCCTCTTTTTTTCTTTTTTTCTTTTTTGGGAAAAAAAAACTCTTGCGACCTCTGAACTTTTGCTGTATAATCCTCCCTTTTTTGTGCGGTAATTTGATGTTTGCACTGATACTGATACAATATGGCATTGATGGATCACTTACATGAGACGGCACACAATTACCAGCTTTCTTCAAATAGGTAGCAGAACAACACAAAGAGGGGCTCATCACATCCAACTGGTGGCATTTCTCATCTTAAAAAATAAAATCCCCATGAGGATAAAAGAACTGCACTTCAAAACGGTTGTAATCACTTCCCTATGGTCTAAACAAGCAACAAGTTAAATAATTGGCAGAGATGTATAGGTCTGCAAAACCTACGTGCCAATCCAAGGATAAGTTCCACATTACTCTGCCATCCTTACAAGAAGCATTTTGGTACCAATGCCAGCACAATGATATGGAAAGCCAACCCACAATTAGTACAGAATGTACCATATCAACCATCGTAACATTCATTAAATAGTTTGTTTCGGATATCTGTTTTTGAAATGAATGACCGAACATGGTCAAATAAACCTCTAGACCTCTTTCTCTTACTGAACTCTTATTCTTATTTCTTAGGTCATAACCGAGCTCTACCATCTAATTCACAATCTCTATTCCTGAAAATGGTTTGCCAGCATGAAGTTGAAGCGCGCAATCACCAACAACCTGTTATGTTAGGGAAATGGAGATGACAAAGTTATTGCTTTACTCAAAAAAGACATGATCAAGTTATAGCAACGAAACAAGTTCAGCTTCAGGAGTAAAAGCAACATTAAAAAAAACAATATGGATTTCAACTACTATATTAAAAATTTACTAAGAAAGAGTACAGTCGAACCATTATTAATACAAACTTCAACGTTGAAGTCCAGACAAAATATTAGTTTTCCCAACTAATTTTTGACAGTTAACAAATAAAAATGTAAAAACTGCATTTAGATTAGTGAACAGTCATATTGGGAACCATCAATAAAGCCTCTTCCTAGTTCCTGCTTATGACAAAATCATTACAATGTACAAGGAGCTACCAACAAAAAGTATCCCAGCCTCAAACTACAATTATAGCAAGGAATTTCTTCAAAAGAAAAAGAAAAAAGGAAGCTTCGGGCAAGCACTGTTTCAAAATTTGGCACATCTCGTCTCCGAGTTAGCCTTCTTCAGAAAAAGACCATTTGGAATCCTATTGGGAACTAATACTTCAATCTTTTTCTTTTTTTTGCATCAGTTTCCCTTCAGGGGGCTTCTGAATAAAGGGTGATGAAGAGTACAACAATATAGGAGCCATCTGTGATGGCACGAATTTCATCAACTCCAATGGGTGACTGAAGACAGACAACCAATATCCATTTTAAATCACGCGTGAATAACATTTATCCCTTAAGTTGAGAGACCCTTTAATTCAATTTTGTTGAGCCTAAAGAGACATTTGAGTGAGCAATCACTCTTAAATAACATTTATTCCCTTGAGTTGAGAGACCCTTCAATTAAATTCTGTTGAGCTTAAAGAGAATATTTGAGTAAGCAATCTCATCACCCCTCAACAAGAACATTTGAGTGAGTAATCTCATCTTTCCCAACAGAAGCTGGGATATTACCATTATCAACAACATCTTGCATGAGGAACTTGCAAAGACTATTCGTCATGTCCCCCTCCACTTAATGCTAGACCTGACAAATTCTGATAGGGCCTACTCAAATTTAAGTTCTAACGAAAACCTGCTACTTAAAGGTTAGAGAAGCCTACTTTGCACCGGAGATCCAAACTAGCTGGCTGTGGACCTTTAAGGTCCAGCGACAAGTTACAATCATATGGTCAAAGGTGGCTAAGAGAACTTCCTTGCAAGTTCCTACTTCAGTGAAAGTGGCCCCTTGGGAGGCCCGTAGAATGTGTACCATGATGCTGATGAGGATACCAAAGATATAATACATACCTCTCTAGCTTTGAAATGCCCTTTTCCACATCTACTAAGGTTATGTTGGATCAAAGTTAATATGAAATTGAGCTCCCCCCAAACCCCGGCTCCCCGAACTGCTTACTCCAGCTTATTCTTACCAAAGCACCTTTTACTGGAGTAAACAATTCCACCTTACAAACCAAAATAATTGACTCCAAAAAGAGTGGGTTAGGAATAGTTTAACCCATTTACTCTAGGCTAACTTATTGCGCAATGAAAGAGGACCTAGGAGTGCAATGCAAATGGTCTATTGTTATTTATAACTGCAACATGTCAATTAGGCAAATTAAATTTTACTAGACTAGATTCTTTGAAGAAGTTACACTTTGTCATTTCATATGGTGATCACAGCCTCTTATGATAAATCAAATGCAAAGTACACAAAGAAGACAAAATAAGAATGTCAAAACAGAAAAATGAATACCTTCGCCATAGTTCTATAGGAATGTTCAGTAACCCCTGCAACATGAGGTGTGATCAAAACATTTGGAAACTTTAGAATCGGATCCTCGGGATCAAATGGCTCAGTCCAAGCAACATCAATGCCTAGGCCACCTAAGTGTCCTGATTCAAGGTGATGAAGCACAGAATTGTACTCCAATAGACCTCCTCGAGCAACATTGACCAGAAGGGAACCCTTGAAATAAAAAGGTTCATCAATATGGTATATATCTGAGAACATAATTTCTAACTTTATGGGAAGTAATGCAACAATTATTCAATTATGAATCTTTGTTTTTTTCCCCCAAAATAAAGGTCCAGATCAAATTATACAAATAGATCCAAACAATATATGCAACAAAAAGTTTCTTCATTCTACTAACAAGAGAGGAGAAAGACTTCTTCCTTCATGACCAATGCTTTGTATATTCAAACTTTTAACTAACATGTCCACGGAGATGCATGCAAAGCTCTAAATTTTCCAGACAAAAGTCCTATATAGTATATCACAAAAGACCAATTTGTGCTTACTTATATATACATGCACTACGATTATTAATAGCTGGATATGAGAATTGAAGTAGAAGAAACATGAACATGATAGATATACACCAACAATAATGACAATTATGATGACAACAACAATCTGCCCTAACATACTGTGTTCATGAGTAATATGCATACCTTTCTCATACACGAGAGGAATTTTTCATCAATAATGCCAGCCTGAAATTTGTAACAATTCATTAGATAGGAAACAGACAAACTTATGGAAGAATAACAACAACATAGGAAGATGAGACTTCACTGATTCAGTGGTTAATGTCAAGCACGTGACAACTATGTCAGCCTCACTAGCAAATTCATACATATTCTCTGGACCACCTTTCTTATCGATCAGGCCATCAATCCCATTACTTTCAGCAGTTAAGACTGGATCAGAAAGAGAGGGGAAACAATCACACAAACACATATATAGCTGCAAACTAACATTCAGAACTTATATAGACATTGCCCTCATACCACCAGCAGGCAATGAATCTGATGTCCATCTTCTTTTAATTGCAAGGATTTTTACACCAAATGGCCGCAATCTTTTTGCAAGGTCAACTCCGATAGCTCCAAATCCCAGGATAAAGACCTACATTTGAGAGTGAAGAATCACATGTAGAATCAATGTTAAAAACCTTGCATGAGATTTCTGCTGAAATATGAACCACTAATTTCCAAAACACTATGTTTAAAAAATGGAAAGCATCAGAGGGGGGGAAAAATTCTCTTGGAATTGTCAGAAGATAGAGCTTCCACAATCTGCAGTAGTTCTGGAACTAAATTGAACTTCAAAGAAGGGTTATGGTAGGATTTATTTCATAATAACATATTCACTTTGTAGACAGAAGTCTAATAGCCATATAAGCAGATCCCTCCTTTGTGAAATACAAATATTTCTATAACTAGCCACAGAGTCTCGGACAGAATACAAACTGACTATGAGAAGTTCAACTGCTTTGGTAAAGACTGAACAAGCATACACCAATAAATCTTGATGTTTTCAATGGATATCCATGACCTCCTAATACAGCATCAGATTTCAGAGGTGAAGGGCAATGGAAAGACTTATATAAGAACTAAAATGCTAACAATGTGCATGGGAAGAACAAAATAAAGTCATGCCAGTAACGGTCTAATTGTACTTAACTAATTGACTTATTACAAAATGGGCAAACATTATGGTGGTTTAAGATAAAATGTTAAATATTACACACACACACTCAACTAATTCTTGAATATGCTTTTCCCTTTCATCTTTTTCTTTGCAAGTTTCTTATATTTAACACATAATTCTTGATAAATAGAAATCATGTTACCATACATATTTATGCATCAAAATTATTATGATATGAATTATGAAGATATCGAATAAGTAGAAGAACTGAAGACATTTCTCACCCTACCCCTTGTTAACTTTATACATTCAGAAAGCGTTTATTAAATCTTAGCTCAAACCAGTGAGCCAACAAATTAGGCAAGCATGATTTCAAATTCTGCTAATTCTTCTGAAGCAACCAATGATCTTATTAAGTCGGGGTGGGGGGAGTGGGAAGGAAAGTTGAAAGACTTTTTACTGAAGGTGAGATAATTGAAAGAATATTGATTATAAATCACACTTCAGATGCCTACCTGATACAGCCAGATAGGACAGAAGGAATAGTTCGTTGAAGAGAAAGTAAATGGCACCACATTATTTTCTTGGACATGTAATATTCCACCTTTTACCTCAACAATTCCTTCCTCTCTCTCTCTCTTCATTTTTTTTTTTTGGTACATACCTCAACAATTCTTTAGAGAAGTATAAGATCCCTTTGATTATGCTATACAGGCATGAGAGCATTTATGAACTCAAAATAGATGAAGTGAACCTACTGTCTTCCCAAGTATTGTATCCCCAATTGGCTCTCCCAAATATTTCTGCTTTACAGCAACATCCATCTCCTTCTGCAGCAAGAGATCTTCAAAATTTAGTTCACAATACATGGAAAAAGTTAGGATGATTAAACAGCACTAATTATGGAGGAATGTTACCTCTAAAAGCACAATTAAGTCAATTTTGACAATAAGAGAGGTAAAGAAAACAAACAGCTACTGGAAATCATAGCTGGAAAGATAGTTTATATTATGAGTCCTTAAGATTTATAAATAAGTGAGGATGGCTTACAGAAACCAGTTTGAATCTGAATTCGAAATAATTCAATAAATCAAAAGCCAAAATTTGTCATTTATACACAGTTTCAACAAATGTGAAGAAACAACTCCTGCAACTACGACATACAGGTCAAAAATTTATGGGTTTAGATAAACTTTCAAGCAGTTCAAAAGTAATACATCATGGAGATGGGGATCTATAGTGATTCATAAACTGGTATTCCTCCAAGGTTCAGAGATTTGGATCTTGCTTATTGGACATCCTCATGGGACCCTATCTTGAGTGCAAACAGACTATGCATTTATCACTCAATAAAGAGTTGTGGCTGGGAATTGCTACTTGCCTTCTCCAAGCACACAAATGCAGCAGAGCTTCAGATTCCAAAGGGTTTTCTGCTAGTAGAGAAATTGTGCTTGCTTTAAGCAACAAGTGAGATTGATCTTTAAAGACCCAAGCTGCAGAACAGCTTCCTTTAGAAATTTCAGAAAAATTTAGTTTGATAATTTTTTTCTGATCAAGAATTCAGCTTCCGTAGGAAGAGAATTAACTTATAAACTTGCATCACTGGCTAACAGATAAGTTTACATGAAATTAACAATCTAAAAAAAATAGTTTGGTTAACAAACTATACGATTTCACGATTTCCTTTTTTCTAAATTTGACAGAAGTTGACCGAGCTCAAAACTAACAGCATTTGACTAGCAGTTTCTCTTTATTGGTAGAAAAGGTCCATAGGCTACACCAGGCGGGAGCCCCTCCACCAGATACCCCTAACCCCCAAACCATGGCGAAAGTTGGTTTTTTGAACCAGGTACCTAGCATACCACCAACAAACTTTACCAACTTGGCAAGATAAATAAGAGGGCACCTTCAACTAGTAGTTATTATACATAGAAAGCACTTTTCTTGCATATAATAGGGAAAGAAATTGAGAATACAAATTGGCTTGTCACCAAATGCAAGAAATTGTTCTAAGCAACGTGACACTAAATATACTTACAAGCATTACATTTGGCAGCTCTGGTTCAAATAAAGGTGGTCCAAATCCAGTATGTCTAATGTCTTGTTTCAAGAAATTATTCTAATCAATGACATAATAATGTACTCAGAAGCATTCCTTTCAGTGACCTGGTGCAAATAAAGGTGAAGAAAAATGTTCTCTTGTTTCAATAGCATATGTCGATAGCAGGGAAAAAAGGTTTGAGCTTTTCAAAGAAGAAATGCTAGAATTTAATTTGACAAAAATCAAAAAATAGCAACAAAAGATGGTTAATACATAAATAGTAGTATTTCATCTTTACATCATTCAGGTTTCTTTAAAAGCTGACCAGAAAACTGAGGAAGCTGGAACTAAGCTAAGCAAGAGTTAACAATTCACATTGGGGAGAAACAAAAAAAGAGAGTAGATATTGGATGACATTATTTAGATTTCTCTAAACATTGTCAAGGAAACTGACTGAGTTCGTAATAAGCCGTGAAGCCTCTACAGCAAGAAAGCACTTGAATTTCATAATACAGAAAGAAATAAATTTAATATCTAACAAAAGAAAATTGTTGTTAATTTCCAAATGAAAGCCAACAACTTCTTTTACCTAGGTCATATTACATACACTAACAAGTATTCTCTTTGGTCCAGAAGGACATGAGATTCACATTTACACTTAATAATCATTAGTCTTGTTCCATTAGTAAAAGCCAGTTGTGGTGAAACACGAAATCAACTTTTCTAAAGAGATATATATAGAATTTAAATCTGACATCACTGAAGAGATGAAAGGCTTCATGGCCCGCTATTACTCTTGGACTCAAGTTTTATCTTCAATCGAGAGATCTTATTCTAATGCATGAAGAGAAGCAATGACATTTGACTCTTGAAAGTTGAAAGCATTTTGTGGATCTTATCACAGAAAGAAAGTGACAGAACCGAACCGTTTACAAATTATTAGCTCAATAAAATTTACTTGCTTCCGAAGGAGGCCCAACATCAAATATATTGCCATTTCCGCACAAGATGCAGAATTTCCAGTTACACTTCCAGGTATCCTTGCAACTTTAATTTTATGTTGTGTGGCAGCATCAATATCAACTCCTGCAAAATGGTTCATAAGATTCTGTGAAGATGACCAGCTCCAACTGATAAAATAGTTAAGAATTATCCCAACCAGATTGATATATAAATGAGACATAAATGAAACAAAAAGCAACAGATGTACATCAGGCACCTTCTAACCCAACACCAAACTGCATTATAAGCTTCATCTGAGCTGCTTTGGCGATAACTTTTGAGTCCAGACGCCGATTTTTCGCTACACAAATATGGTATTTGTCGATAACATCAGGCACATCATCAAGAGGTACATCATCTACCTGCATGAAGTGAATAAAATCATAATCATGGCAGTCCTATATAACATGAGCTAGCATCCAAATGATCTTAATTAATATGATAATCCTGACACTTAGCAAAATAAAGAATATGTGTAGATCCCATAATTAGTTGAAGCTAGCTGTGAAGAAAATCCTCACACATGTCCAGTCTTAATTGCGTAAAGGATCCGCAGTGGAGAGGACTAAGCATCCAAGCATCAACAAGATGTATGGAGGAGAGATAGCATGTAGCAACCAGGTACAAGCACAATGTCTTGAAATCAGCAAAAAGCCAATTACATGAAGCATGGGCTCTAGAGCAAAAATAAATGGATGGGAAAATAACCTCAAGTGGCTCTTTGGCATCAGAGACCACTAGGATCTTGTATTTTTTCTGTGATTTTAAACATGAGTTGCCATGAAGAAAGGTAAAGTATGAAGCTGTCTTATAAATCATTCGAGGTAAATTTCCCTCTTAATGAAAGGTGGCAACTAAATCTTTTTATCAATGAAAATGAAAAACAAAGGTACAGTTCCCTCAGAAGTCCTGGCTCAGTCTCTGGAATTATTCAGAAGAAGGTAATAATATTAGTAATGATCCAGCAGATCAAGAATACATAACCTTCAGATTTGAATTGGCATAGGCGCTTTGTTTAAGTAGTTATGATGTTATCCTATATTCCTAGATATGGCTAAGGTAATGTAGATGAGTTGAGATTCAAATCGTTATTTGGGATGGATTTGAATGGCAAGTATTTGTAAGAAGGGCCAAGATTAGTGAGACATGATTGTTTGATTTGAAAGAGGAAGGAAGATCATCTTGTCATGGTCCTAATAAAAGAATAGATATATTTATGAACATGAAATTTAATAGATCAAAGTCTCGGCAGTTGCAACAAGCTATATCCCAAGTGTGTGACTATTGAAGTTAGCAGCCTTGTTAGATAATTAGATGTCAAGCATTATTGATCAGTTTTATTCATTTCATACCTCTGATGGGCAACGAAAATATGAACTACCAACTGGGTCCTTTCTGGACATATAAACTACAGATGGTAATTTGTTTTGGTTATCACATGAAAAGCTAGAGAAAAGTATTGTTTTGGTGATGACATGATACTATCGTGCAGGGTTTTCCGAACTATCCCGAAATGAATGGTTCAGGCCATGCCAAACTATACCGACCGAAAATTGGTCCAGTTCCAGCATACAAAACAACATGGTGACCATCTCGGTTCCTCTCCCTCTCCTTCCCCCCCTTCTCCCTCTCTCTTCCTCTCTTTCTTCTCCCTCTCCCCTTCTCTGCCCTACTGGTTTGGCCCGACACGGATCGGTACGGACCCGTGCCAAACCATATCACCAGCTGGCTGGCATGGGGTCCGATTCTGGTTCTGTGGAGCTATTAGACAGATTTGTATTAGTTATCATGATACACCTAGCTAGCTTTTCTCTCTAGCAAGATTTGTATTAGTTGTCCGGATACACCTAGCTAGCTTTCCTCTTTAGTAAGGATACACCTAACTCGCTTTCCTCTCTAGTAAGATTTGTATTAATTGTCGGGATACACCTAGCTAGCTTTTCTTTATAGTAAGGATACACCTAGCTAGCTTTCCTTTCTAGTAAGATTTGGATGAGTTGTACATGAGTTGTGTATAAGTTGTATATGAGTAGGCATAGGCTGTTACTTGCCTATTTTAGTTTACCTCTTGTGTATATAAGAAGGCATTCTGTAACATATTGAAGTATCAAATAATATAGCAAATTTATCCCTTTTATCCTTTCTAGCAAATTTATCCCTTCTATCCTTTCTAGCATGGTATCAGAGCAGTAGGGCTCACGCCCTTGTTCCCAGCTGTGTTGCCGCGCCGTACTCATCTCGAGCTAATCCATTCTATCTCGGCCATAGCTTCTAGTTCCACTATTATGGCTCTTTCGATCGTCAATATCAAGAGTCTTGTCACCATCAAACTGACTGAGAACAACTTCTTACTTTGGAAGATCTTTTCTAATGTTCTTTCTACCTTTAAGGTGTTAGGACATGTGAACGATACCAGCCTCCCACCTCCCGTGTTTATTGAAGATGATTCAAAAAATCATCTTCAGAATCAGGCATTTGAGACCTGGCAAAAGACGGATAGCATTGTTCAACTGTGGCTTGCTGCCACCATGTCCCCTACAATGCTTCAACACATTCTTTCTAGTACTGAGAACACTACTAGGGACATTTGGCTTGCCATTAAGAAGCATTTTGGTGATAAGACCACTGCTATGGAGTTTCAGTTAGAGAGTGAGCTTCGCCTTTTGAAGAAGAGCACTATGTTTGTCTCTGATTATATCCTAAAAATTAAGGATATTGGTCAGAGTCTTCGCTCCATTGGTGGTCATGGGACTGATTGTGAGCTTGTGATGGCTACTCTTCATGGTCTTCTCAAGGAATACAGGAGTTTCATTACCACTGTTACTACGTGCAGTAATCTTCTTGATCTGAGGAGCTTCGCCTGCTTCTTCTTTAGAAGGAACAGCAAGATTAGCGCTTTAGTGCTCTTCATAGTTCCACTCCTCCCATTGGCAATTCTATTGCCTTTGTGGCTGCACGAGGTGGTGGTCGACTAGGCAATCAAGGTGGCCGCGGAGATCTATCTCGTGGAAGCAGAGGCAATCGTGGAGGACAACGCCAGCGAACGGGACTGATGACTAACTATCAATATGGTGCTCAGCCCAACTACTACCAGTAGCAACATCCACACTACCGAACCCCATCGCCTCCCAGACCTCCTTCTAACCCTTCCCTCTTTCAGAAGCAATCTGGCCCCACATGCCAGATATGTGATAAATTTAATCACACAGCACTTCAGTGTAGACAGCGCTTTAATCATAATTATATATCCTATGATATACCACAGTCCTTTGCTACCATGAGTATTTCCCAGGATGAGTCTGATCAAGAGGTGTGGTACCCTGACATGGGAGCGAGGAACCACATGACTGAAATTTCATGTATACTTTCACACTCTCAACCTTATCACGGTAGTAATCATATTCTAGTAGGAAATATAGAACAAATTGCTATTCATGTTGTTGGTGAATCTAGGCTGCATACACCTTATACTAACTTTTCTTTGCATAATATTTTAGTCATTCCTTCCATTAAGAAAAATTTGTTATCTATTCGATAATTTTGTCATGATAATAACTGTTCTATGAAATTTGATTTATCTAATTTTTCTGTGAAGGATCTGAGAACAAGGAAGGTACTTCATCGGTGCAATAGTCCTTGCCCGTCACTTTACCCTATTGCTTCTCAAGTTTCCATTGTTGGTGTTAGGAATAAGATAGCATTAGCAGCTGTCCAGTTGAACCCTGAACTTTGGCATAGGAGATTAGGTGATCCCAGTAATGATGTTTTGCTTCATTTCTTGAAAGATATTAATAATATTTCACATGCATCTATTAAGTCTGTGTAATTCAATAATTGTAATGCTTGTCATCCTGGAAAGCATGTCAAATTACCATTTAGTATTTCTCAATTAAAATCTTCTTATCCATTTGAATAAATTCACTATGATGTTTGGCAATCACCTGTTCTTTCTTCCTCTGGATATCAGTATTATGTGTTGTTTGTCAATGATTTTCTCGATATGTCTGGGTATATACTCTTAGATTTAAACATGAAGTTTATGATAAATTTATGGAATTTCATGCCATGTTGAAAAATATTTATAAAGCAAATATTTGTTACTTTCATTCTGATGGGGGAAAAAAGTTTGTTAATAAAGCTTTTACTGATTTTTTGAGTGCTAATGGTATTTTTTATCGATTATCGTGTTCCTATATGCCTCAGCAGAATGGCATTGCTGAGCACAAAAATAGTCACATAGCAAACGCTATTTGCACTTTTTTATTTCAATCTGCTATGCCAGTGCGGTTTTGCGCTGAAGCCCTACACTATGCTATATTTCTTTTAAATTGCACTCCATCATTGACTGTTTTAAATGGCTCTACTGCTTATCAAAAATTATATGGATATTCTCCTCCTGATGTGAATGTTATTAGAGTATTTTGGATGTCTTTATTATCCGAGCATTCAGGATATTGCATCACATAAGCTCCATCCATGGTCTCTGCCTTATGTTTTTCTTGATCCTTCTGAGCATCACAAGGGATTTTGCTATTTATATCCTTTCTTTGGTAAAATTCTTATTTTCCGTCATGTTGTGATTGTTGAGTCTGTATTTTCCTACACTTGTTTACAATCCTTTTCAAAACAATCATATGACATGCCCACTACTGATGACTTAAATAAATTGAATTTGTTTGTCTCACATCCACAACATGATTTAGATCCCTCTACTGCCCGCTCCATTTCTGAATTGGCATTTCACATGTCACAGCTTGATATCAATAATAACATCACTGCATCTGCATCTGGTCTTGCCCTAAATTCACCCAGTGCTATTGCTACTTGTTCTCCTGCTCCTACTGTGGATGCTAACAGTTCTATAGAGGTTCCTGTTGGTAGTCATGTGGATCGGCCGCCGATTCAGATTGTGTATCAACGCACTCGGGTACGGACTCCTCCTAAATCTACTCTAGTTCCCACACCCTCCTAGATAAATTCTACCGAATCCAATGTTGCTGTTGCTCCCAAACCTACTAGACAACTTCATCCTATTCTACAACGCTCGCACCATATGATTCTTAAACATCAGTCCTCTTCTCAGGCTGACCCCTCTGCATTGCTTGTCTCTTCTAGTTCTGATATTCCGCAGGAGCCATCGACATTCAAAGAGGCTTCTCAGCATCCTGGTTGGATCGCTGCTATGCATGAAGAATATGATGCTTTGATATCAAACTGTACCTGGGATCTTGTTCCTTCCCCATCCCATGTTAACATTATTGGATGTAAATGAGTCTATAAAGTCAAAACTCATGCTGATGGTTCACTTGAGCACCTTAAAGCTCACCTTGTGGCATAGGGATATAAGTAGCAACAAGGTATTGACTTCGAGGAAATCTTCTCTCCTGTTGTTAAGGCCACTACTATTCGTACAGTTCTTTCTGTGGTGTTATTGCAAGATTGGCCCCTGCGGCAACTTAATGTTAAGAATGTCTTCCTTCATGGTGCTCTTCAAGAGGAGGTCTATATGAGACAACCTCCAGGATTTGTTAATGCTACTAATCCGCATTACTTTTGTAGACTCAAAAAAGCCTTATATGGTCTCAAGCAGGCTCCTCGTGCTTGGTTTCAAAGGTTTGCCTCATTTCTTATTGAGCTTGGCTTTCATTCTAGTACTGCAGATGCATCTCTGTTTGTTCATTGCAGTACTCATGGCACCTTAATACTGCTATTATATGTGGATGATATTATATTCACAGGCAGTTCTGACCCTCTTTTGGACTCTTTCATTGCCACTCTTCAATCTGAGTTTGCTATGAAGGACCTTGGGTCACTTCACTACTTCTTGAGAATTGAGGCTAAGTCTAGTTCCTCTGATCTTCATCTCTCATAAGGCAAGTATACTATGGAGTTACTTTCTCGCCATGGTATGAAGGATTGCAAATCTGCCAGCACACCACTCTTATAGCACACGTCTATCCATTCATGAAGGACAGCCTCTTTTAGACCCATATGAACATCGTCAAATTGTTGGAGGCCTACAATACCTTACCTTCATCCGGCTTGACTTATCTTATGCTGTGAATCTAGTAGCTCAGTTTCTTCACGCGCCACGTGAACCACATCTTCAGACTGTAAAACGGATCCTTCGTTATGTTCGTGGCACACTCAGCTATGGATTACATTTCTCTCAATGTCAAAATCCATCGCTTATTGCTTATTCAGATGCCGATTGGGCTGGATGTCCTGATACCCGACATTCTATTGCTGGATTTTGCCTCTTTCTTAGGCCTAATCTCATTACTTGATCTGCCAAGAAACAACCTACTATTTTCATATCCAATTCTGAGGCCAAATGTCGTGCCATGGCTTTGGCACTTGCTGAAACTGTCTGGATTCGTCGACTTCTTCATGATCTGGGATGCTTCTTGTCAGGTCCAATTCAGTTATATTGTGATAACCTCAATGCAACCTACCTTGTCGCCAACCCTGTTCTCCATGCTTGCACTAAACACGTTGAACTTGATCATCATTTTCTTCGAGAGAAACTGCAATGTGGCGAGCTGTCCGTGTTTCATATTTTCTCTAACAAGCAATTGGCTGATATTTTCACTAAACCACTATCTACATTGCGCTTTCGTACTCTCTGCACCAATCTTCACATTCGTCCACCAGATGCTCAGCTTGCAGGGGAATGTTAGATTTGTATTAGTTGTCATGATACACCTAGCTAGCTTTCCTTTCTAGCAAAATTTGTATTAGTTGTCGGGATACATCTAGCTAGCTTTCCTCTCTAGTAAGATTTGTATTAGTTGTCAGGATACACCTAGCTAGCTTTTCTTTCTAGTAAGGATACACCTGGCTAGCTTTTCTTTCTAGTAAGATTTGGGTAAGTTGTACATGGATTGTGTATAAGTTATATATGAGTAGGCATAGGCTGGTACTTGCCTGTCTTGGTTTACCTCTTGTGTATATAAGAAGGCATTTTATAACATATTGGAGTATCAAGTAATATAACAAATTTATCTCTTTTATCCTTTCTAGCAAATATATCCCTTCTTTCCTTTATAGTGGTATATCTAGTTTTTTACAAGAAACAAAAGGATAAAAGTCATAACAATCTCTATCTAGGTGCACATCTATAACATATGTTGAGGCATACAGAGTATAGGATAAGCTTTAAAAAAAGGAGTTCATTAGAACCACCAGAATAGAAATAGAATATGGTTAAAATGGCCAAAGAAACTCACCAAAGATTTGTAATCAGTATTGTAACCAGTAAAATATTTATAGATCAGTATAACTGAAAATGCTACAAAGTCAAGGTGAATAAAAAATACTAAGATGCCATAACTTAGAGAAGCAGAGAACCTGAATAAATGGATAGTCCTGCAAATATTCCCTTGTGTATTGCTGAGCAGCAGGAAAATGAAAACCGCAGAATAGCACACGAGTGATATGATTGTAACCATTTTCTGCTGTTACCTCAGCCATTTTTGAGAAGCCTGCACTGGAAATCTTCGAAAGTTCAATTTGGCAGAATGGTCAATCTTTAACTACTCAAATATGTCACCTCATGTCAGACCATAAAGATCTCATTTTTTTCAAAAAAAGCATATGTAGAGAAGTTAACATAATTATAAACTGATTATAAATAAAGAAATATGCTTATGGTTTTCAAACTCCATGTAACCAAGATCTGTACAAGGACACCAAGAGAATGAAAACTATTTCACCGGAAAGGAGTTTTTTTTTTCACTTTTCCTTCTTTTTTTCATGGGGTGCAAGGTTTGCCATACCTCCTGGACTGTACTGTACCAATACCGAGGTTTGGTTTGGTGTATGTGCCAAACCGGTCTGAGCAAAGTGAAACAAATCTGTGCCACCTGATTTCGGATAGTACCATGGGTATGGGTAAGAAAAGTGTTAGAAACCTGTCTCGCTACGAGGTGCATATCGTATGATTGTCGATATATCGATACGGTTCTTAGTATCGGTTTTGCAAACCTTAACCCATAGCATTCCAAGTTTGGGATCACTTGTACTTGTATAGTGTGTGAAAAATTTACAATCTCATATGGCCAGAGCTCATAACGATACCAAAGTCAATTTGATGGATACTGACCTTAAGACACTCCCTAATTGATTGAATAACTATTTTAAATGGTTATACATAAAGTTGGAACTCTGACCATTCATTTTTCTTAGAATGATTTTAATAATTTTGGGCATTGATCTAGCTCAAACAGTTAGATGTATACATACTCTTGCATGTTCCCGAAAATGCACAGTTGCATACTCTACTCATTAAAGCACATTTTGATGTGCATGAAAAAGGTTTGTGGCTGGTGTATCTATCAAAAATAAGGAGCAATAACAAATGCTGTTTGACAAATGCAACTATTGTTCCTAACCATCTCAGAAATGTTTATATTATCAGGTAAGACACATCAAATAGAATATATTGGTATTATGGAATATACTATTTCTAGATTTTTTTGGATAGCAATTCCAATCTCCAGGAAAATATTTTACTAATTTGATGAATTTAATCAATCTATTTTTTTTGTCAGCATATAAAACAATATACACATGCCATAATGATAAATTCTTTCTTTTTGATTACAATTCAGGTAATCAATTTCAGCATATGGATTTCTTGATACAGTAGTGAACAAGACATTTCAATATAGGACAGTTAATGAGAAGGCCTTTCTTTAAGAGCCCTTAATTTTAGAGGAAGGGATGAAAAGGAAAAATGGAGCAACAAAACTTCAGCTAGATATATGCTCCAAAAACAATGAACAATGCCAATATATGTCACATGAATTACAAAATGTGAATATATCATCATGTTATATTTAGAGAGCAGGGCTAGTTGAAGGGCAAGGCCACCAAAGCCCTTGCTTTAGGCCCCCCGACCCTCCACCACATGATACGTCCACCCACGAGAAGATGAACGGCGCCCCACCGCGGAAGCTAAATCGTGGCACCTGCATGGGTCCATCGTCCACAGGCACGGGATCAGCCAGAGATCCGAGATTGTCGCCAAAGATCTGCTAGAAAGCTTGCAAAAAGAGGCCTCGAGGCGAGCAAGAGTTAGGTGATACAGGGCCGCGAAGAGAGGCATCGGGCCACTGGCTTTTCCATTCCCGACGTCGAGCCTGTCAGCCATCATAAGCGACCCGGCCTATCAATGGAAAGGATGGGGACCCGCCCTGGACTCCTAGTGGCAGCGGAGGCCTTAAGAGGCATCTCCGGTGAGGTTCCAGGCTTCCAGTAGGTTTGAGTCTCTGTGAGGCCGCTGGGGGAGCCAGGGAGGCAATGGCTTTCCCATTGCCAAGTCAGCAGAGTTGCTAATGCGATACACCTGCAAGCTGCCACATGGCATGGATGGTCCGGTGGTTGGAAAAATAAAATGCGCTATGGGAGCCGGGAGGTTAGTTAATAATTCCGTTTTAGTTTTTACCAATGCCCACAGCCCATATATTCTCTCACTTGCCAATTTCCAATGATACAATGGCTATATATTATTCTATAAAACTAAGTTTTTTTAATTCTTCTTTCCTAATTCTATTTACTCTTCTCCTTGGTAACAAGCTCTAACTCATTTTCTGCACTCCTGCTGCCCTGCACAAGACAATTAGTTGATAATTCATCCCATTTGCAATTAGCATTCAACAATCGGATACTATTGTTCTAACCTTCATAAATTTTTTTATTTAATTTGGAATTTACATTATATTATTATATTATCTCTATTTTATTTAATAGTTGACTCATTGAATTAGAAATTTTGATTGTTGAGCATGTATTAGCCATTTAAAAAATATAAGATAATTGTAATAGCTAAATTTTTTTGGTCATTTATAATTAGAATTTAAATATGTCAACTTGAAAATATAAAGCTTCAAAAAAAGAGAAGAATTGAAAGTTTAATACAATCTCAAAAAGGAGCTCTTGATAAATTTTTTACAAGTAATAAAAATAATAAATCAAAAAATATTGGTGAATGCTCCTTAAATGAACAAGTTAATAATCTTTTAGAGTTAGATGATAATGAAATACTAGAATAAGAAGAAGTTAACAAAGAGATTCAAAATGATCCTCAAACTCATGGTGAAGAAAACCAACCTGTTAATTTAAATGATTGGATTCCTATAAATATTTATGATCTAAGTCAATAAATAAATATTGATACAAATTTGAGAGATTTATTAGTAGAAAAAGGTCCAATTCTAGTTAATGATATAGATTTTTCTAAAGATGAATTCTCAATATAATTTTCTGCTACATATTATATCCAAAAGTTGGCAAATGGAGAAAAGCATGAAAGAAGATGGCTAGTTTATTCAAAAGACTTGGATAGAGTATTTTGTTTTTATTGCAGATTGTTTAACTCTGCTTCTAGTACAAGTAAACTAACTAATGTTGGCACTAAAGATGGGAGATACCTTTGTGCTAAGCTTAAGAGTCATGAGAGGAGTAATGAGCATATTATTAATATGAGTTCATGGATTGATTTAGCAATGAGATTGTTGAAAAATAAAACAATTGATAAAAGTGTTTAAGAACAAATAAATAGAGATGAAGGACATTGAAAAAAAGTATTATTAAGAATTCTTGCGGTAGTAAAAACTCTTGGTAAAAAATAATTTGACTTTTCATAGGAAAAATGAAAAGATCTATCAAGAAAATAATGGCAATTTTTTAAGTCTAATTGAAGTGATTGCAGAATTCAATCGAGTGATGCAAGAACATATTCGATGCATTAAAGATAATAAAATTCATACTCATTACCTTGGACATAATATACAAAATGAATTAATAAATTTGTTAGCAAGTGAAATTAGAAATAAAATTATTAAAAAAATTATAGAAGCTAAATATTTTTCAATAATACTTGATTGCACTCCAAATGCAAGTCATCAAGAGCAAATATCTTTTATATTGCGATGTGTGGATATTTCACCAAGTCCAATCAAAATTATGAAATTCTTTTTTGAATTATTAAAAGTAGATGATACAATTAAAAAAGATCTTTTTGATGCCATTGTGGATGAAATAAAATATGTTAGACTTGATATTAATAATTTAAGAAGATAGGGATATGATAATGAATCTAATATGAAGGGCAAACAACAAGGAGTGCAAAAAAGGCTTTTATATATAAATCCTAGATCCTTTTATACACCATGTGGTTGTCACAATCTAAATTTAGTACTTTGTGATATGGCTAATTCTTGTACTAAAGCTATATCATTTTTTGGAGTGGTACAACATATATATTCACTATTCTTCTTCTACTAAAAATTGAAAAATTTTACAAGACAATATATCTGGACTAACTCTTAAATCATTGTCACAAACATGATGGAAAAGTTATATTGAAAGTGTTAAAGCAATAAGATTCTAAGCTCCATAAATAAGAGATGCTTTATTAAAATTAGCAGAAGTTAGTGAAGATTCTAAAATCAAAAGCAAAACTAATTGCTTAGCAACATATGAGCTTGAAAATTTTGAGTTTTTATTAGGCATGACTATTTGGTATGATATATTATTTACTATCAAAAGTTTACAATCAAAAGATATGCGCACTGATGTTGCTATAGAACAATTAAAAGGCCTTCTTTCTTTTTCTAAAAAATATAGAGAAGATGGATTTGCATCCGCGATAATTTTTTCTAAAGAAATTGCACCTGAAATGAAAATAAAACCTAAATTTCATGATAAACATGTCATTCATAGAAAGAAACAATTTGATGAGAATGTTGACAATGAAATAACAAAATCTCTTGAGGAATCATTTAGAATTGATTATTTCTTATATATAGCAAATCAAGCAATTTTTTCACTCCAAAGTATATTTGAATAGTTTAAGATATATGAAAATATTTTTTATTTTCTATTTAGTAGTAAAAAATTGAAGTCACTAGACAATGAATTTTGAAAGAATATTGCCTTAATCTTGAATGTTCCTTAAAATATAATAACTACTTTGATATTGATGGTTTAGATTTATTTTCAGAGCTAAGAGTTTTAAAAAAAATTATACAAGTGGAACATAACAGTTCGATAGACATACTCAATCATATAAGAAGGCTCGACTTTTTTCCAAATGCATATATTACTTTTAGAATAATGTTAACAATTCCAGTAAGTGTTGCTTTGGCAGAAAGAAGTTTTTCAAAACTAAAATTAATAAAATCTTAATTAAAATCAACAATGTCTCAAGAAAGATTAAATGGATTGGCTATATTATTAATTAAAAAAGAAATGTTAGAAGAACTTGATTATAAAAATTTAATTAGAAATTTTGCATCTCAACAAGCTAGAAAAATAAAATTTTAATAAAAAATTTATATAAATTTTAATTTAAAAAAAGGCTCATTTTAGTATTTAGCTTTCGGCCTCTATATGTGTTGAGCCACCCCTGTTAGAGAGATTTGGAATCATAACTAAAAAATGACTTATTTATGTGCCAGTCATCAATGCATAATGCAATGTATGAAATTTCCTTTTTATTGAGAAGAACATAGTTATATAAATTGCAAAAAGCATAACAAAAAAGTATGACAAATCAATATCTTCAAGACTTCCAAAAGCATTATGTTCAATATTGACAACATTTATAACCGCCTTGCTTCTCTACAACCTCTTTACTGCAAAATTTCAATTGTAAAATTGCTAGGCAAATATAAAAGTTACAAATTTGAGAACCTTATTAGACAAACTACAAATCTCAAGAATGTATGTGACCAAATAAAAAGGATAGTTCGTAATTATTTTTGGGAAAAAAATCACTGCTCTTATCAATAAATATAAATATTGACAAGTAGATAAGATGCATAATGGAATCCAGAGGATCAGAGAAACTTAATTGCTGTATCTGTAAACAACACATACCCTGCATGAGAGATAAAGGTAAAAAGTGTTCTAGATTCTGTCTATGTTGTGTGAATTCTTCTACAAGAGCACGTTTAGTGTTTGTCAGAATGCACGTTGTGAAGTATCTAAACCATCCACATTATCCATCACAAACTACATTGTCCAGAAAGCCTGAAATAGATTTGAGATGTACCTGATGCGGGAGCATCCGAGACTACTGATCAATCCTTAAGTCCTGAGCAGATTCCTTCGGCAAAACAAACACTATCGGTACTTATTCATGCCAAGACTAACTTCGGTTACAACTTGCTTCGATGGGTTAAGGAATGATGATACCAATATCAAAATTCGTTGCTGATCGATGATAGTCCTGAGCAGATTCCTTCGGCAAAACAAACACTATCGGTACTTATTCATGCCAAGACTAACTTCGGTTACAACTTGCTTCGATGGGTTAAGGAATGATGATACCAATATCAAAATTCGTTGCTGATCGATGATATATCAAAGGGGAGTTATTCAGGATCAGTTCCATAGTGATTTAATACTTTTTGGAAGTAGATATTTGCTAGTTATTGTTGGTGGACGAATTTTGAAGGCTGAAGAGATAAGACTCCTAGTCCCCATGTCATTTATTGCATAACTTCCTGATTCATGCCACCAAGGAATCGAGCGATGGTTTGCTCGGGAACTTCTGGAACTTCCTGATTCAATATTCACCAAATAAGCTCTGTGGAGTGAGCGATGGTTTTCCACAAATAAGCTCTGTGGAGTGAGCGATTCTGGGAGGAAGTGGACGAGGCACTGTGTTTGTGGGGATGTGTGTAACTCGAGGATATGGAAGGTTTATCACCTAAGCCTAAAGGCACAAGCCACCAGCCAAGGATGAAGGACCGAGATAGTTGCAGTTCACCACCAAGGCTTAAAGAAAATTCCACCGGCCAAGGATAAAGAACTGTTTGATTCACCACCAACAACGTTGGATAAAGAATCGAGATAATAATTCAACTCACAAAGAGGAATTTTCATTCATTCAACCAGTCTGATTACAAAATGAGAATATGTCTCATTATATAGATATTAGACTCAGAATTGAAAACAACATGGGAACTACCCAAACATTAAAGACTAAACAAAACAGAAATAGCATTAAAGGTCTAGGAACTAGGGAATGCAATAAATGACATGGGGACTAGAGTCTTATCTCTTCAGCCTTCAAAATTCGTCCACCAACAATCTAGCAAATAAATGACATGGGGACTAGGAGCTTATCTCTTCAGCCTTCAAAATTCGTCCACCAACAATAACTAGCAAATATCTACTTCCAAAGAGTATTAAATCACTATGGAACTTGATCCTGAATAACTCCCCTTTGATATATCATCGATCAGCAACGAATTTTGATATTGGTATCATCATTCCTTAACCCATCGAAGCAAGTTGTAACCGAAGTTAGTCTTGGCATGAATAAGTACCGATAGTGTTTGTTTTGCCGAAGGAATCTGCTCAGGACTTAAGGATTGATCAGTAGTCTCGGATGCTCCCGCATCATTCCCCCCGGGTTGTTTGAGATTTGTCCTCAAATCTGACAAGTCATCATCCTCCAAGTAAGGAGAAAGATCACCTACATTAAAAGTTGCCGAAACTCCATATTCTCCAGGAAGATCAATCTTGTAAGCATTTTCGCCAATTCTCTCGAGAACTTCAAATGGACCGTCAGCTCTAGGCATAAGCTTATTCTTCCGCTGAGAAGGAAATCTTTCCTTCCTTAAGTGTAACCACACAAGATCACCTGGTTGGAAATGAGCCTTCCTCCGATGTTTATTAGCTTTCTTCCTATAAGACTCGTTAGCCTTCTCGATCTTGCTTCGAATCTGCTCATGGAGTTTTTTCATTGATTCAGCTCTCTCTTTGCCATCAAAGTTCACTTGTGAATTGGATGGAATAGGAATTAAATCAATCGGTGTGAGCGGATTGATTCCATACACAACTTCGAAGGGTGATCGACCAGTAGTATAACTCGGTGATCGATTATAAGCGAACTCAGCATGTGCAAGCTTCAAATCCCAATCTTTTAGAGATTTACTAACCATTCCTCGAAGTAACGTAGTGAGAGTGCGATTGGTTACTTCTGTTTGGCCATCGGTTTGAGGATGACAAGTGGTGCTGAATAGAAGTCTGGTTCCAAGCATTCTCCATAAGGTCTTCCAGAAATAACTTAAAAACTTAGAATCACGATCAGATACAATGGTCTTTGGTACTCCATGAAGGCGAATGATCTCCTTGAAATAAAGATCAGCCACATGAGATGCATCATCCGTCTTGTGACATGGAATAAAATGAGCCATTTTAGAAAACCGATCAACGACCACCATAATGGCATCTTTTCCCCTCTGAGTTCTTGGAAGAGCCACAATAAAATCTATGCTCACATCTTCCCAAGGCTGTAATGGTACTGGGAGGGGAGTATACAGCCCTTGATGGAAATGACTCTTTGCTCTTTGACAAGTTGCACACCTCAAGATGATAGCATGTACCTCTCCACTCATCTTTGGCCAATAAAAGTGCTCTTGAAGGATTTCAAGAGTTTTGTTCACGCCGAAGTGACCAGCCAAACCTCCACCATGTGCTTCTCGGATCAACAATTCTCTAAATGAACTCTTCGGCACACATAATCGATTTCCCTTGAAAAGAAAGCCATTTTGGAGAGAATATGTACCTTGAATTCCATGTTTGCAACTATCGATGATAGTAGAGAACTCCGGGTCTTCAGAATATAGTTCTTTCATGGATTGAAAACCAAGAATTCTAGAATCAAGAACAGCAAGCATACAGTATCTTCTTGATAAAGCATCCGCAACAACATTAGTATGGCCAGGTTTTATACTTCGAAACGAAAGAAAAAGATTGAAGAAATTCTACCCATTTGGCATGCCTTGAGTTGAGCTTGCGTTGGCCACTAATAAACTTCAAAGCCTCATGATCAGAATGAAGTACAAACTGTTTAGGCCTCAAATAATGACTCCAATGATCAAGAGCTCTCACAATGGCGTAGAACTCCTTATCATAAGTTGAGTAGTTCTTCTTCGAATCAGTTAACTTTTCACTGAAATATGCCAATGGTCTTTGTTCTTGAACAAGAACAGCTCCAATGCCAACTCCACTTGCATCACATTCAACTTCAAATACTTTATCAAAATTAGGAAGGGCAAGAACGGGGGACTCACATAGCTTCTGTTTGATGAGTTCAAAAGCGTCATGAGCAGCTCCTGTCCATTCAAAAGAACCCTTCTTCATGCATTCAGTGATAGGGGCCATGATTGTACTGAAGTTCTTCACAAAACAACGATAGAAAGAAGCAAGGCCATGAAAACTCCTTACATCGGTAATGGATTTCGGAACCGGCCAGGTTTTCATTGCATCCACCTTCAATTGATCAACAGAAACTCCATCTTTCGAAACCACATATCCAAGGAATATAATGCTGGAAGAGAAGAACTCACACTTCTCCATTTTGGCATAAAGCTTCTGTTCTCTCAAGGCTTTAAAGACCTGTTTCAGATGAGAAATATGCTCCTCTTCGCTTCGACTATAAACAAGGATATCGTCAAAGTATACAACAACAAATCGACCAATAAAGGAACGAAGAACCTCGTTCATAAGCCTCATGAAAGTACTTGGAGCATTAGAAAGTCCGAATGGCATAACCAACCATTCATATAGACCTCCCTTAGTCTTGAAAGCTGTTTTCCACTCATCTCCTTCCCGCATTCGGATCTGGTGATAGCCACTTCGCAAATCTATCTTCGAAAACACAGTAGAACCATATAATTCATCAAGCATATCATCAAGTCTAGGTATAGGATACCTATACTTAATAGTGATGTTGTTGATGGCTCGGCTATCGACACACATTCTGAATGTTCCATCCTTCTTTGGTACGAGTAGAGCCGGAACAGAACATGGGCTCATACTTTCTCGAACATATCCCTTGTCGATAAGTTCATTGACTTGTCTTTGCAACTCCTTTGTTTCCTCCGGGTTGCATCTATATGCTGCTTTGTTCGGTAGAGGGGCACCGAGCAGCAAGTCAATTTGGTGCTCAATACCTCTTATTGGAGGTAATCCAGATGGCAATTCTTCGGGGAACACATCTGCAAAGTCTCTTAACAAGGAATGCATTTTCGGATGTATAGGTCTCTCTTTCTCACTCTTTTTCTCAACCATAAGCAAAGCAAATACATTTTTCTGTTTGGTAATGGCTCTCTCAACCTGTGTTTTACTCAAGAAAAGATTTTCCTTACTAGTATTTCCCTCCCCAGGTTGATTCCGATGTAGCATGCTCGGTTTCAAAGATTCAAGAGTAATGCATTTTCGTTCCTTGTGAAAAGAGTATGTGTTTTTATGCCCATCAAGTACAGCCTTTCTATCATATTGCCAAGGTCTACCTAACAACAAGTGACAAGCATCCATGGGAATAACATCGCACAGAACTTCATCTCGATAATTCTTCCCAATGGAAAATGATATAAGGGCTCGTTTGGTTACCTTCACATCACTTCCTTTGCTAAGCCACTGAAGCTTGTAAGGTTGAGGATGTTTCGATGTTGGTAGCTTCAGTTTTTCAATCATGGTTGTCGAGGCGACATTGGTGCAGCTTCCTCCATCGATAATCATCGTACACACCTTCCCGTTAATAGTGCAACGGGTGTGGAAGATGTTCTCCCTTTGCTCATTTTCTTCGGGAGATATCTCAGCATGTAATGCTCTCCGTATCACCAACAACTCGCCATCATCAGCTTTTTCAATGATATTCTCGGATTCTTTAGCTTCAGAATCATTCTGGTCATGTTCATCGCTGGCCTCTTGAAGTTCCAAATCGATCTTCTCAATTTCTTGAAGAGTCATAACTCTCCGATTTGGACAATTAGCTTGCAAATGCCCATAGCCATGGCACTTAAAACACTTCCTTGTGTCACCATCAACTTTCTTGCTGGTTTCTTTGACGGGTTCCACCAACTTCTCTTTACCCTTAGCTTTCGACGAAACACCTTCATATTTGCTTGAGGAAGCACCCCTAAAGTAGGATGTCCCCTTCGAGGAGGTTCTGGAAGAAAACCTCTTGCTACTCTTTAGCTGTTTCTCAACCTTCATTGCTAGCTTGCAAACATCTTCGAAGGACCAATAAGGCTGAAGTTCAACCAAATCAGCAATTTCCTGATTCATGCCACCAAGGAATCGAGCGATGGTTTGCTCGGGAACTTCTGGAACTTCACACCTCATCATGAGTTGTTCGAACTCACGAATATATTCTTCAATACTCATCCCTTGTTGTCTTAGGGAATTCAACTTGAGAAACAGATCTTGCTTATAGGTATCGGGCAAGAACCTCTTCTTCATAAGTTTCTTGAGTTTATCCCAAGACTTGATTCGGCTTTTCCCTTCTCTAGCTCGCTGATGCTTTAAATTCTCCCACCATAAAGAAGCATATTTAGTAAGTTTCAGAACAGCGACCTTGCACCTCTTCTCATCCGAGTAGGACTTGAAGTCAAAAACTCGTTCAATGGCATGGAGCCAATCAACAAAGTTGTCATGATTGAGACTACCTTCGAACTCAGGTGCATCTGCTCTTCGATGGGTTAAGGAATGATGATACCAATATCAAAATTCGTTGCTGATCGATGATATATCAAAGGGGAGTTATTCAGGATCAGTTCCATAGTGATTTAATACTTTTTGGAAGTAGATATTTGCTAGTTATTGTTGGTGGACGAATTTTGAAGGCTGAAGAGATAAGACTCCTAGTCCCCATGTCATTTATTGCATTCCCTAGTTCCTAGACCTTTAATGCTATTTCTGTTTTGTTTAGTCTTTAATGTTTGGGTAGTTCCCATGTTGTTTTCAATTCTGAGTCTAATATCTATATAATGAGACATATTCTCATTTTGTAATCAGACTGGTTGAATGAATGAAAATTCCTCTTTGTGAGTTGAATTATTATCTCGATTCTTTATCCAACGTTGTTGGTGGTGAATCAAACAGTTCTTTATCCTTGGCCGGTGGAATTTCCTTTAAGCCTTGGTGGTGAACTGCAACTATCTCGGTCCTTCATCCTTGGCTGGTGGCTTGTGCCTTTAGGCTTAGGTGATAAACCTTCCATATCCTCGAGTTACACACATCCCCACAAACACAGTGCCTCGTCCACTTCCTCCCAGAATCGCTCACTCCACAGAGCTTATTTGTGGAAAACTCAAAACACGAAAGTTGTAGATCTACGAGTCCTTGATCTGTGACTTTTGGAATCGGGTCAATCCGACCTGTATTGAGGAAGTTACGCCCATTTTTCCGAAATCGCGCAATCCTGAAATTTTCTGTTCGGAGTCACTCGCCCACGCACGCATCAGTACCAGACAGTTGCTTCTTATATTTCAAGACAAAGCGATCACAGAGATTATATATTCAGAATTACAACAAATAATTTATCTTAATTCATGGTACAAAATCATCGGAACCACTTTATTTTCGGTCTGCATGTCCTCTATACTATTAACCTAGATCATCCACGTTCGGCATACTGCATAACCATGACCGGCTAACCTTGAAACCATCCCCTTCTCCTACTTGTGTTAGCAAGTCGTATCAGTGTCGACCACATCTCATCACTTCAATTCTCCTCAAAAAAGTCTCCAAGGATCCTGGGTGGCAGAACCCAAGATTCGAAACGGAAGCTTGTTCCCTTTGCATACAAGATCATATTCTAATCTCATAATCATAACATGAACATAGCAACAAATTTGTCTCATTTCTGGCCCCTTGCACTCCGGAGCGACCCGTTCAATTACAGCCAATCAATCAAGCAGTTTCCAATCATCTCATGACCAAAAACAACCAATCCCGTCTGCCCACCAAAAAAACGAAAAAGAAAAAGAAAATTCTCAACTTAGCCCCAATTTCTTACAAATAAACACTCGAATTCAAACCAACGGCAACTTGAGAACATAAATTTCGCCAAGAACCAAGCAATCCATAGCAAACGAGCATCAAAATCAACGAAGAAGGGGAATAACTACCCGAGGAAACGCGCAGGAGAGCAAGAAAGGAGGGCTCGGCGAGCGGTGCACCGGAGCGCGTGACCCAAGAAGACGACGACGCCGACCATTCGGGAGAGAAGTCTGGGGTCATAATTTATATTTTATAGGACGAGAAGCTCACGTTGCGGCAGCCTGAGAGGAGTGCACCATATTTTAAGTTACGGTGCGCCCACGGTGCCATCGCCGCGCCACAGTGGAATCATTGGAGACCCCATACAATCATACAATTAATTTTTTATAATTTTTTAATGACATACGATTAATTCTTTTAAAAAAAAATAATGACATGCACAACTGAAGCAATTAGGAACCACATCGTGTTTCCAGGCTCCAAGATCCCACGCATGATTGTTGTTCTCAAATTTGGTGAATTTTGATGGTGTTGTTAAGCATGGCCAAGCTGCGGCAAGCTTTATAATAAAGGACAAAGGAGCATCGATTCTTTCGGCTGCTGGAGAAAGAAGTTACCTTATGGTATTGTTTCTTAAGCAAATTTTATTTGGGTTGGCTTAGACTACTTCAAACTCAATTATTGTCATGCTAAAGATGTTTATTTGCAGGATAATTCAACCATGATTCTTGCTGTTGCTGGAGAAGGAAGTTACCTTCTGGTATCGTTCCTTATGCAAATTTTGTTGTAGTGCTAAAGATGTTTATTTGCCGGGGAGTTCAGCCACTATTTTAAAATGGATTAATTTCCATTCTAGTTGCAGTTCAAGTAATTCTCCTATATTTCAAGATATAATCCTATGGAGGAAATAATTTAATTTCTCTGTTGCTTTGCACATTTGTCGAGAGGGAAGTGTAATTGCTGACTGGTTTGCAGCCTTTTCTTTGAAGGGAGAGTTCGTCTTTCACCAATTTGGTAGGCTGCATCCCTGTATTTTGCTAGCCGACGCTTGTAAGACTCCCTATTCGAGATGCTTCTAGTTTTGTCAAACTGTTGTGCCAGTGTTTTAAGTATTAAGGGTGGAATTGTCCCAGATGTTCTGGCCTTTGTGTGTTTGTATATCTCATAGTTTTTATGCTGTAACCAACGTCATTTAGTTAAACTGAATATATTTTATAATTAAGGCTGTAAATAGATTGAGTTGACCCGTGATCCAATTCGGTCTGTTCCATTTAAATCCAATTCATTTCATTTTAGAGGATCCTTAGAGCCGGATAGGATTTTATAATGAGATTTTTTTTTTTTTTTGATTGGATCTAAATTTATTAAATTTGGATCCAACCAAATCCAATCCACCATCGAGATTGAAATCTATTTGAGTCTCCAAGTTGTGCTTTAAGACTTGTTTAGGCAATATATTTTGAATTTTTTGGATTAGGATCGGGTCATACGTAGATCCAACTAAACCAAAATGACTTAGGTTAAAATTTTGGCCATGGATCCAATTCAATCTTTTATTGAATTAGATCTTAATTTAACATTAGGACTTGAATAAAAAATCAAATTAGATCGAGATGACCCGTGACTTAATTTAATCCGATCCATTTGCACCTATATTTGTAATATGATATTGTTTTTTTTTTTTTTTTTTTTTTTTTTTTTTTTTTTTTTTTTTTTTTTTTTTTTTTTTTTTTTTGATATTGTAACATAGCCTTATCGTGTTTTAGATAATGAAAAAGACTAAATATTAAACAATTGTATAATGATTTTGCATCATTATGGTTTAATTTACAAGAAATATTAGTTGGATACTAGTTTTTTTTATGAAAATGCCCATTTGATATGGTTACTTTACAGAGTCTTGTTTTTTTTCCGTAATCTAAAATTAGGCTTGTTGAGAAAACATTCACATCACACTCCTGCATGCAATAAAGTTGGGTGAGCAATTTATTTTATATTTGCATTAATCCAGCTACTAAATATTATTAAACTTAGTTCAAGTTGTAATTTCTATGTCTATTAACATAGATTTTTCTTTACATATAATCAGTCTAAAGTTTTTTTTGTTGTTGATACTAACCACTAATATAAAAATCTTTTAATTTATGTATATGTTGGGGATAAATCCCGTTCCTACCGAAGTCCAGTTCGATCCTCAACCTAATGCAACCAGTAGCTACGAAAGAGCTTCAGCGGACGGATCTTAGCCGTACCCCTTCAGTCGGCCGAACTACATAGCGGCCGAGTTCCTTCGAACCCCTTCAGCCAGCCGAACTGCTTAGCAGCCGAACTCCTTGGACTCCCAGTGGCCGAGCTTTAGCAGAACTCCTCAGCAGTCGAGCTCCTACCGAACTCCCCAGCGACCAAGCCTTAGCCGCGCACCTCCAGCCAGACGCCTACGAGAATCGAACTTCTTCCGAGCTTTCTCTTCAAGAGTCCGAACTTCTCCGAAATGGGTATACGTCAAAGTCCTTCAACCCTTAATTCGGTCCCAAGCAGCTCAGTATCAAGACAGCTGCAGCCATCACCATCAGTCCGCCGCAAGCGACAGCGACCCGCTACCAGGCGGCAATGGCTGTCACCATCAATCCACTGCAGATGGTGTCTTCCCCTGGGACTGATTCTGCCGGACCTCGAGCGGCCCGCCAGCATGCGGCTACAGCTGTCACCATCAAGCTCCGCCTATAAAAAGGATCCTTCTGATACGCTAACTCTAACCTTTGATCTCTAAGCTCTAAGCTCTCCTCTTCTTCTCTAAGCTCTGTGGAACTCATTCTCGAGTACTCCATTCCAATTGGCCAGAGCTGACTTGATCGTCGGAGGGTCCTATCGGAGCCACCCCCCACCGACTCCGGATGGGACTTTATTTTGCAGATCCCGACGGCGACCTCGTCCACCTCCGCTCCAGCTGATTCCGACAACGACCAGATTCTGCGTCAACAGATTGGCACTAGAGGAAGAGCCCGAACCACCGAGGTTCTCTTATTCTTAAAGGAGTGCTCGGCGATGATTTTTCTCTTCCCTCTTCGGAGATCTCTCTTTTCTTTTTCGAAGAAAAAATGCCTTCCAAGAGAGCTTCGACTCGATGGTCGGCAGCCTCCGCGCCTCGATCCCATCCAGATCCGTCTGCTCCTGCTTCAGCCCCGGCAGCTCAGGTTCTATCTGTATCCACGGTAGATATGGAGCAGTTCAACCGACTTGTCCAACAGATCCGCGACCTCACCGAGGCAATGCAGGCCATACAGCAACCTTCGACGGTGGCTCCACCAGAAAACCTACCATCAAAATGTCAGAAATCGGCCCCAAGAAAGAGTACCCGAGCCAACGCATCCATCGCCCCTAAGAAAGAGAAACGGAGAGCCGAGGATCCATGTTCGGATCATGGTTCTTCTCTGGAGGAGATCTTTTCCATTTATAGTCCGAAGTCCCCAAAGATCTGCAGCCAAGATGACGCCCTTGATCGCAGACTGCGGAAGATGGACCGACGGATTGAAGAGCTCGGCCACGTCGCTCTGGCTCATCATACCGACGTCCGCACCGATCCCTCTTTCTTCCTTCATATTATGCAAGAGTCCGTCCCACCGAACTTCAAGCTCTCTCAGCTTGAAAGCTACGATGGAACCTCTAATCCGGTTGACCATCTAGAGGCCTTCCAGACCATGATACTACTCCACGGTGCTTCGGACGCCATATTGAGCCGAGCCTTCCCATCTACCTTAAGAGGAGCAGCGAGAAACTGGTACTCAGCGTTGAAGCCGGGTATGATTTTTTCTTTCGATCAGATGAGCCGTCAGTTCGTGGCTCACTTCATCAACAGCCGACGTCCGCACCGAGGTTCAAATTTTCTGATAAATATCAAGCAGAAGCAGGAAGAATCCATCCGAGCTTACATTACCCGGTTTAACACCGCGGCATTGAAAGTTCGGGACCTGGACCAATCTATTACGATGGCCGTACTTAAGGGTGGCCTTCAGAAGAATGACTTGCTGTTCTTCCTAGAAAAAAAAGTATCCCAGGGACTTCGTCGATCTGCTGGCTCAGGTCGAGGGATATGCCCATGCGAAAGAAGCCTTCAAGTTGAAGGACGAGGAAACCTTAAAGGAGCGGCTGGCAGACGACTATAATAGACCCGCTACCAAAGGAGAGGAAAGTGAAGTTCAACCGCGCTCGCGGACCCCCTCCGGGTGCAGGCGAGCCCGAACTCCTCAAGCTCGCCACCGAGGAAGCTCCGACAGAAGGGCGCGAAGAAGTTCTTCCGAAAGATTTCGCAACTATGCCCCCCTCAATGCTCTTCTAACTCAAATTCTCACCGAAGTTGAAAACTAGCTGCCAAGATCAGAAGGATTACGGTCTCCCCCAAATAAGCGTGATCGAAGCAAGTACTGTCTCTACCATCGCAACCATGGCCACGACACTGAGGAATGCGTTTAGCTCCAATACGAAATTGAGAAGCTCATCAGAAAGGGGTAGCTGGGTAAATTCCTTCGGCGCCAGCCTGAAGTAGGAGAAAATCGACCAAGGATGCTGCCATAGCCAGAAACGGCAAGGAGATCAGCCACCTCACGGTGACATCAACATTACCCATGGGAGGAGCTTGGTACATCGACGATCCATCATCTCCCGACGTCAAAGTCAAGAGAAGAATGCTCCAAATCGAAGAGGCCAGCATGAGATGGAGAAGGTCGTCCGGTCTGGAGCTTATCGTCCGAAGAAACACGAAAGAACAACACGACCACGATCTTGAAACATAAAGAATTTGGGGATGCGCTGCCAGTAACTTTCTTTAAATAAAATTCTTTTCTTTCAATAATATTTTTTGGATGCAAACACTATGCGATGAAAGGGAAGAAGCAGTCAATAGTTGCCATGTTAGGAAAAGGAGGAGAACCTCGTCCTAACACGAGCAGATCAAAGACCTTCAACCTTGGCTAGAGATAAGATCTCTTCCGAGCGACCATGGACAACCTCGGCTAGAGATAAGATATCTCTCGAGCGACCGTGGGCAACCTCGGCTAGAGATAAGATCTCTTCCGAGTGACCGTGTCAACCTCGACTAGAGATAGGAGAATCTCTCCCGAGCGATCGAGACAACCTCGGCTAGAGATAAGATCTCTCCCTGAGCGACCATAAACAACCTCGGTAGAGATAAGATCTCTTTCGAGCGACGTGTCAACCTCGGCTAGAGATAAGATCTCTCCCTTGAGCGACCGAGACAACTCGGTTAGGCCAGGAGATAAGATCTCTTCCGAGCGACTATGGGCAACCTCGGCTAGAGATAAGATCTCTCTCCCGAGCGACCGTTGTCAACCTCGGCTAGAGATAAGATCTCTCCCGAGCGACCGTGAACAACCTCGGTTAAGAACAGATCTCTCTCGAGCGACCGTGGACAACCTCGACTAAAGATAAAGATCTCTTCTGAGCGATCGAGTCAACCTCGGCCTAGAGATAAGATCTCTCTTTCGAGCGACCGAGACAACCTCGGCTAGAGATAAGATCTCTCCCGAGCGACCGACAACCTCGGCTAGAGATAAGATCTCTCCCGAGCGACCGCGTCAACCTCGGCTAGAGATAAGATCTCTCCCGAGCGACTGAGCCAACCTCGATCAGAGATAAGATCTCTCCCAAGTGACCGTGTCAACCTCGACTAGAGATAAGATCTCTTTCGAGCGACCGAGCCAACCTCGGTCAGAGATAAGATCTCTTCCGAGCGACCAAGACAACCTTCCGAGCAACCATGGCAACCTCAGCTAGAGATAAGATCTCTCTCGAGCGACCGTGGACAACCTCAGTTAGAGATAAGATTTCTTCCGAGCGACTGAGTCAACCTCGGTCAGATATAAGATCTCTCTTGAGCGACCGTGGACAACCTCGACTAGAAATAAGATCTCTCCTGAGCGACCGTAGACAACCTTGGCTAGAGATAAAATCTCTTCTGAGCGACCGCGTCAACCTCGACCAGAGATAAGATCTCTCCCGAGCAATCGAGCCAACCTCGGCCAGAGATAAAATCTCTCCTGAGCGACAACCTCGGAGCCAACTTCGGTCGGAGATAAGATCTCCTCCGAGCATTCTCATCAACCTCGGTCAGAGATAAGATCTCTTTCGAGCGACCGTGAATAACCTCGGCTAGAGATAAGATCTCTTCCGAGCAATCGAGTCAACCTCAGCTAGAAAGAAGATCGGAGCCAATCTCGGTCAGAGAGAAGATCGGAGACAACCTCGACCAGAGAAGATATCTCTCGAGCGCCCGTATTAACCGCGATTGCAGGAGAGGAGATCTCCCCCGAGTCAGCCTCGGCTGCTGAAGGTAATATCGCCTCTCAGAGGAGCTCAATCTCCGATCTCGACCGCATGAGATGAGATCTACTTCAACCTCGGCTGGAGATGAGATCTCCTCCGGACTTCAACTTCAATATCAACTTTAGCTGGAGATGAGATCTCCCTCGAGCTTCGACCTGAACCAGCACGGAGCCCATAAGAGAACTTCGGCAGTCGCCTTTTCTGCACTCCCTTCCTTCGAGTTTCGAACTTGGAAGTAGGGAGACTATTATTGGGGATAAATTTCGCTCCTACCGAAGTCCAGTTCGATCCTCAGCCTAATGCAACCAGTAGCCACGGAAGAGCTTCAACGGACGGATTTTAGCCATACCCCTTCAGCCGGCCGAACTGCATAGCGGTCGAGCTCCTTCGAACTCCTTCAGCCGGCCGAACTGCTTAGTGATCGAGCTTCTTGGACTCCTAGCGGCCGAGCTTTAGCGAAACTCCTCAGCGACCGAGCTCCTACCGAACTCTCTAGCAACCGAGCCTTAGCCGCGCACCTCCAGCCAGACGCCTACGGAAGCCGAACTCCTTCCGAGCTTTCTCTTCAGGAGTCCGAACTCCTCCAAAATGGGTACACGTCAAAGTCCTTCAACCCTTCATTCGGCCCCGAGCGGCTCAGTATCAAGATAGCTGCAGCCATCACCATCAGTCTGCTGCAAGCGACAGCAATCCGCTATCAAGCGGCGATGACTGTCACCATCAATCCGCTGCAGACGATGCCTTCCCCTGGGACTGATTCCGCCGGACCTCGAGCGGCCCGCCAGCATGCGGCTACAGCTGTCACTATCAAGCTCCGCCTATAAAAAGGATCCTTCTGATACGCTAACTCTAACCTCTGATCTCTGAGCTCTAAGCTCTCCTCTTCTTCTCTAAGCTTTGTGGAACTCATTCCCAAGCACTCCATTCCTGTTGGCCAAAGCTGATTTGATCGTCGGAAGGTTCTGTCGGAGCCACCCCCATCGGCTCCGGATGAAACTTTATTTTGCAGGTCCCGACGGCGACCTCATCTACCTTCGCTCCAACTGATTTCGGCGACAATCAGATTCTGCATCAACAGTATATATTGGACGTATTGCTTGCGAAAACAGATATTATGCTGTCATGTGCGGATTTGATACTTTTTCATAAAAAAATTTATAATTAGGAGACACGGCCAAATATATTAATTCTATATTTAATAAAAAATTATGTAAGTTATTATGAATATATATTATTAACATATTAAGATAAAAATATCATAAATATTTTATTTATTTATTTATTTATTGATACAATTGGACGATCAAATCATTTTAATAATGTGAGTGTAGTTTAAAAAATTGATATACAAATTACTATATAAAACTTTCCGATATTCATCATCTTAATGCGATATCAACTTAATTTATTATACTATTCATCATCTAAAAGATACATCAAAAGCAACTTAATTTATTGCACTATTCGTCGTCTAAAAAACACATCAAACAACCATCATCATGGAGAGGTAACTAGGTGGATATCACATTATTCACAAATCAATTTTATTTTTCTTTTATATTTTATATGATTGAATTAAATAAGGAAATAGATAAAGCATTTTTTTAATCCGTAGACTTATTTAAGTTGTCTATTGCTGCTCATCTTATTCAAAATTATTATTATTATTATTATTAAACAGTAGCACTTTCTCATGTGAAACTACTGATTTCATTGCATTAAGTTAATGCCTTTATAAATTTTCAAAAGTATGCGGATGGGTTATAAGGCAACATATGGTCACAACTTTTTCTCTTTGGTAAGCAAGGAGAGATCGGAAAATTTACCGTATATTAATTTATTACAGTAATTCAATTATAATTTTTTGTAATTATTGTCCGTCGAATGGCACGTCGATAGCACGTGCTTGCATTCCATTAACTTGGTCATGTTTTCGGCTCCAATAGTTTTTATTTTTGGATGGCATCAACTTTCCCAAGGCAACCGGACCATCGTTTCTAACTTTCTTTGCCCATGGAAACGGTGGTAGCCAACCTTGCGGGCGACGCATGGAATCATCCAGCTAAACCCGTCAAAAAAGTAAGATCATCCGAGAAAAGATTGAACGACCAAAATACCTCTAATAATTTTTCCTTTTAAGAATAAAAAGCAGTCCATCACCAACATGTGTATCTGATAATTTTTTTTCCCCTAAGGCAGAATATATTTAATAAGTTAGCAGCTATTTATATTGCAACTTATTTTTCTCGGTCCTCCATTAGAATGGATGGAGATCATGAGTGATTATAAAAAAAATATATCCTATATAGTATTTATTACGTGGTCATGCACGATATAATTAATGAGCAACCGTGATTGACACAGTGCACATGATGTAAGATATAAATGTTTAAGAACTAAGATGAGCTCCAATATATCAACTTACATGATTTATATAATTTTGCATTTGTTTTCTTTGTTTATATTTTTGTACACCATCTTGCAACTGCTTAACTTATTTCAAGTAATATTGCTTGGGGTTTTTTTCTAGTAAAAAAAAAAAAAAGCTAATGCAAAGATTTTTTTTTTTAATAGATGAAAGTAGGATCAAATTGAAACTTCTATCAACATGATCAATTTGGATGATAAGGATAAATAAAAATAGAAAAAAAAATAAATAACAATGCTGGACAACTTTGCTGAGGATGAGTTGTTATGTATCTTTACCATTAAAAGCTTACTATATGGGATATGAGCTCAATCAACGATGGTCGTATAAAAGTGATGGATTAAAATGATGTGAATTTATTATTAAAAATATTATTATTTTTTTAAAATTAGGATGAATAGAAGTTCGGCCAAATTCTAAGATTAGGAAAAGACCAGCACTATATCTCTTGGAGGCTTCTACCAATATAAACAACTCTATCTGCTGTTCTTTCTCTCTCTCTAAATCCTTGCTGCCGTCACCGTTAGCCGTATGTGACGAATAGTATCAACGGCAGAAGTTGTTCCGCATAGAAATTTGTATACAAGCGTTATTATGGAAAATAGGTGACGAAGACGCGTAAAGCGGCCATTTGAGTGGCTCGCTTTTATTTTCTTGGTTACAACTTTATGTCCGGCGTTCAGCACGAAGGGGAGTTGTTCGCTGCGGAAATCTAATCTTTCGCCCTCCTCACTCTGCTCTTAATCGCAGTCCAAATTCTCTCTCTCTCTCTCTCTCTCTCTCTCTCGTTTTGTCCCATGCTTTTGAGCGATTTTGTCACGCTGGGCAATGGATTTTTGGAGGGGTTTCTGAAGATTTTGTTTGATAAAATTGCCATCCCTGGATTGGATTCTTAATATGGAGCATAATGATTGTGATTGAGATCGCTGTTTTAAATAGAAAGGAGGTTGGAATTTAAGGTATCTGGATTCCGATTCAATGCTTATGATTTCTATTTTTAGTAGTTTTAGCCTTTCAGCAGCAAATGCCAAGCTTTTCTTTTTATCTGTAGATTTTTGAATTTCTCGGATTGATTTGCTCTTTTAAGGACGTTTTTTATGGTATGCTTCTAAATGCTTTGTGAAATTAGCAGCCGGAGATTTGAAGGATTTAGTTTAGGTTTTGGCTGTCTCCACAATCATTTGGTAGGCCAAAAAACTTTTTTTTCCCCCGCTGAAATCTGAAATACTAGAGTAGAAACTCATTGCCTGTTTGATTCGATAGCTAGTGAAAATATTTTGGATCTTGATTGGTTAAAAAGGTTGAAATATTGGATTTTTAACCGTATAAGATTTGGGCAATAGGCTTCTCCTTGGATTCCTTGGAATTTCAAAGGTCATCTTTGTTTGAGCAGAGACTTTCCTTTGCTGAAGGGGAAATTGCATAATTGTAGAAGTTCTGGCTTCGAGATTAGTTTAGAAGCAGAAGGTTGGGCTTTTTTCCTAGCTTCTGAATCATTTTCCAGATAGCATGGCTCTTGTTCCTGCCTATTTACTTTAGTGGGTTTGGGGAATCATGGCGATATCTTCACCTAAAAGCCATTCTGGTGTTACGGCAATTCTTCGGTCCCTTTCGTCGATGGCTGTTTCAGTGGGAGCCTTAGCTCTATTTCTTGTGGTTGCATCACTGATTCTAGTTTCATATCCTGTCGGTTTATCCCTCCGTGGTTATCTCCTTGGTGAAGACCATTTGAGCAAAGCAGTGCCAATAGCTCTTAGTAATAATCTGACCAAACTTCTGACTTCGCCCGCGGGGCCTTTGCAAAATGATCAGCAGGATATGGTTATCAAGCAACCTTTATCTAGGCATGAGATGCCAGATAATCCGGCAGCTCCTACCACAATATCTTCTGGCAGAACAGTAGAGATGGGCCCTGCCAACAGCTCCGTTGCCTCAGATAGTACTGATATTGTAGAATTTGGCAGCTCCTCTCCCTCGGGTACCTTCGATCGTTCTGGGAATACCAATCCAGGAAATTCTGATGATGGCTCGGTTTCCACAAATTCTACATCGGCCCTTGCAACGGTCCCTTCAGTTCCATCGGAAAACTCTGAGAAGGTCATTTTGGCTTCTTCAAATTCCACACTGGGAGTTGGAACTCTCCCTTCAGCTCCATCAGACAAATCTGAGAAGCTTGATTCTGCATCCTCAAATTCCACACCGGCAGTTGCGACTCCCCCTCCAGCTTCATCAGACAATGCTAAGAAGGTTAATTCTAGTAAGTGTTGCTTCTCTTTTCTCCATTTCACCTTCCTTTCTTGTTCTCAACACTGAAATTATGATCTTGATGGATGAATTTAACAAGAGTTTTTGTGAACCTGATTTTGGGGTATTCCTGTTAAAATTTGCATTTTTACTGCAATTACATGTGGCTTTACGCCTCATATCCTGTTAAATCTCCCACTTGTGTAGATGCAGAATGCACATGAGGAAAAATGGCATAATGACAACATAAAAATGTAAACAAGATGCAGTAGATTGCTGAGCTAGAGTAGTTAGGTTCAAGGTTTTATGTCCTGGTGGGACAAGGGGACGTCTCAACCATCTCATCCAGTTCTTATGAGAAAACGGGATCGAGATGAGGTCAGGACTCCAAAACCCATCTATGCCGGGAGAGAAGAAGAAAGATGAAAGAACAAAAGAAAGATGAAAGGTAAAATGTGAAAGGGAAGAAGAAGAAGAAAAATAAAAGAAAAGAAGGAAGAAGAAAAGAAAGGAAGAAAAGAAGGAAGAAAGGAAAGAGGAAGAAGAAGAAAAAAGAAAAAAAAGGAAAGGGTAAGAAAAAGGGAAGGAATGAAAGGAAGGTAGAAGAAAAAGAAAAGAAGGAAAGAAAAAAAAAAGAAAGAAGAAGGGGAGAGAGATGGAGAACATCTAATGGTATGTATGACCGGCACAGCCACCAAGAGGGGATGGGACAGCAGGGCATCCCATTTTATAGAGATTCCGTTCCATGTGATTTAAAACCTTAGTTATGGCAATAATGAAGAAATAAATCCATACTGTGTATGTAAAGGTTTTTTTTCTTCTTTTCTTTTGGTAACTTACATGACGTATAAACAACTGCATTGGATATCTAGGGGTCAATAAAATTATCATTCCTTTCTTAGATTGCTGTAAAAGTTGGCACCTTTTACCAGAAGTGGCAAATATATACAAGGAAAGTAATGCATTTATATTTTTAAGAAAAGCACCAAAACGTGTCTTTATTGTCACAATTCTCTAACATGCCAGGAATTTATAACTCGTCTTTTTAACAGCTTCTCCAAAGTCCAAACTGTTTTCCCCCTACTCGCACAAAATCCAAATAATGCAATTGCTTCTCTAAAATGTGGTGCTAAACATGATCTTCGAGGGGTTGAGAAGATGGCTTAGAGGTGTTATATGTTGTGTGTATGCTTGATTTCCAGTGTTTTCAGATTCTTACATGAAAATATATTTCTTTATAAAGAACTTGCAACTATTGAAGGAAAAATCCTGAAGTACAGATTGATGCGACACTGCTAATTTGGGTTGTATAACCTTAAAATTTGGAATTTGACTTAATAAATAAAGAGGTGATTCAGATTATTTGTGGCATGATTCTTTAAAGAACAACACATTGTTACCTGAAGATGATCGACCATCCTTGCTGAGTGTCAAAGGACTGGAAATGCGGAGAGCAAGCTAGGTTGTTCTTGAAGCTTTTTTAAGGTATTGAGTGACATATGGAGAGACCACTTTTATTGATAGGGTTTTATTATCATTTGTTTGTTACACACAGTGAAAATGGAAGAGCCTGAAATTAGCATAAATTTGAGGATTACTTCATCAGCAGTGGGATCACATATTAGATCACATCAAAGTATCTGATCTTTCTTAATAGAGGAATAACTAGGAAGAATATGAGAGGGATATTTGGGCACTACTTAAATAATGAGTGAAATCAATTATTTGTCTTTTTCTTACCACAACAATATAGATTTAGTATCTGCAAAGTCCAACGATATTAGAGGTAGTCTTAACATGTCAAATTACTTTGAAAGATTCACAAGGATTTTATTTTTAAGTGGGTTTGATGTCTTTGAAGGAGTTTTTTTTTTTTTAAAAAAAAAAATGAAATATTAAAATTCCATATTGTGCCTTTAATTTTTCTGAACAAGATATCATTTTTTTTGTTTCTTTAGTGATCTTGTATCACATTTCCCCCATATCTATTCTTTCTTTTTCCTTCTCTTTCTTTCTTATTTTTCTTTACTATTTTTTCTTCTCTCTGTTTCTATCCTAAATTTAATTTCTGTTGATCAAGATTTCGCAGCCATGCAGTCATTCTGATTCGCATTTACATACATAATCATAGATATAAGTTTTAACACAGGCCATTTTTCGATTAGGTTGTGATTGCCTATATGAATTCTACTCTTCCTTTGGAAGATCAAGGTTGGAACATCCAAAACAGGAATCATCAAATAATTTTGCATTGCTCCTATTCAAGTTTGCTTTTACTTCCCTCTGTTTATCAGCCCATCAACCTTTCTTCAAGGATTCAGTCCTCTGTGTAGGAGAATGAGTAAACTCATGTGAAATGATTCTCTAGCAAATTTCCAAGCAATGTTGGATAAATCTCTTAACCTTTAATGCACTTAGTCTATGAATTTTCTTACCTAGTTTTATGACATTCTCATTTTATAATGTGGCAATCTGATGCTCATAGCCCTCCTGCTGTTCCATCCTATAGCTAATGCAACATTGCCTGTAGCCAACTGTTGCAAACACTTTAGATATGTTTCAGCATCAGAACTTCTTTATAGGAATATCCTTGTCCATCTTGCCATCCTTTTATGGGGCCTTTAGGATACTACTGATAGAGAATTGTTTGGGGAACCTCCTGCACTTCAGATTTGTTTACAGTCTTGGCCTCTTTATTATGCCTCCTTAATTTACAGTAAATCGAAATTGTTTCTAATTTCAACCTAATTATTTTCTAACATATATTTTATAAATCTTCCTTACATAAATCCAACATCATTTTCACTTATTTCCTGATTTGCACCAATATTGCATCTATTAATAGCTGACATTAGGGAACATCCTTATTATTCCAACCAAGGGTTTGAGTCCCGGAAGCTGGGTCTGTCTTGGACTGAGGTGGCTCTTTATGGTACTGAGATGGACTGGAATAGCCATTAATAACAAGAAATTAAAAATTGGTGTCTTGAGACAGCTAGCCATCCTATATTGCAAGGACGCAACCACCCTAACTGAAATGAACTGAGATGATGCAACCTAATCTCTCTCTCCCCCACACCTCTGCACACCAACCACCCCCCCCCCACCCCAACCCCCGTGCCGCCTGGTCTAGTATCATACCATGGGACTGGACCAGGAAGGACAGGGTGAAGCTTATTACATCTAAAACTAGTGAAGCAGTAGTAGCTCATGGTCAACTTCTGGTAAGGACCTACTGCACTCAAAACTTTTATGCAATGGGTATTACCAGCAAGAAACAGTATGGGTATCTAAAATTTATTGGAATATTCAGATCTGTTGTATACCAGAAGCGTTACTTAAAGGAGCTTAGAATTCATAACTTAGAGACTTATGTATTAGAAGGAAAGCATTGCTGATGTTTCATGGTATACACAAATTGACGAGATTGCTTTGACAATTGACATTTTCCACTCTAAATATCTATATAGAGTATTAAGTCTGCAAGTCTGCAATTCTATTTGGTGTTCAAGCTGCTTAGGATGTTAAGAAATCTGAATCTAAGGCCATCTACCATTGGAAATTGCTGGACTGATTTAATTGATGCATTTGCTGCATTAAGTGCTACTAAACAGGTTTTGTTCCCTACTTTCTTGTAGAACTTATTCAATATTTCAAATTTGGAAGGGAGAGGAGAGAGGTCACAATTATGTATGCTGCTTTTGATAACCTTCATAGGAATTAATCATGAACAAATATCTGTACTTATGCCTTCATTTTATTGTTTAGGGAGCTGTGACCTGTACCATGGAAAATGGAACTATGATGCTGCTGGCCCCTTGTATACAAACAACTCATGCCCCATCATAACACAAATGCAAAATTGCCAGGGAAATGGGAGACCAGACAAGGATTATGAGAACTGGAGGTGGAAACCTGAAAAGTGTGACCTCCCACGCTTTGATGCCAGGAAATTCTTAGAGTTGATGAGGGGAAAGACACTGGCCTTTATCGGGGATTCAGTTGCTCGGAATCAGATGGAATCAATGATGTGCATTCTATGGCAGGCAAGTTGCTAACCTGCAATGTATTTCACATGACATGGAATAACATAGATAATGATAGTTCATGGTAGGATTTTTTTTTTTTGCAAGTACTTGTACTACAAGCTATGCTCTGGTAAACATTAGCCTCCATGATTTTTTGATTATTGACAATGTATTTTTGCACGTTTAGTAGTTCATACAAAATGCAACGAATGGAGCAGGCCAGTGCATACAAAAGTTACAATGGATAAACAAAGACAAAGTGCAAGAAAAACTCTTTATTGTTCTTGTCATGTCTTTAGTTTACACTTTATAATATGCAGAAAATCTGCGCCTTCATTGCAGCATCTGCACCAGCCAGAAACTAATTTATTAACTGAACAATATCCATGCAAAAACCCCATCACAGTGTTTCAAAAATGTTTGTACTATGTAATCATACGGATGAAGCTGATCATCTAGGGTTTGTTTCCTTGCAATTCCAACATGCAACTACACTTGATTGCGAATTATATTATTATTTATCTATTCCTTTTGGCATATCGTACTAATTTTGAAACAATTTGTTAGCTAGAAAGATTGCATTTCCAGTTTGGAAGGGGCTTTTCTGTTAAGTAATCATGTACAATCAGGATTCATGTATCATTGGGTCATGTTGCAGCCAATCCACCTACGCCTACGATCGAACGCCGGAAAACCTGCAAACACAAGTCCACACTGATCGGAGTCGGCTCTGGTGGGGACCCTCCGATGCTAAAGTTAGTGGATGGACTGGTCAAACAGGAAATAAAGAGCAAGGTAGCAGGATTTGCTCTTAGAATAACTTGGAATCTCTCCCCAATTAACCAGTTTACCTTTCTTTTATAGGCATCGGGGTAGTAACTATTTAACACGTGGATTCCTTTTTTTCGGTGTAGCGTCATCGTGGGTTGGTAATTAAACCATCCATTAATTGTTGTCGTCTGCTCTTCTCGGGAACGATTTCGTAGAGTCGATCGAAAATCAGATAAGTTGTTTGGAGAGCTCCCATTAGTCAGTTGGTAGATTTGGGACTGATCGATTGTTGGTCGGTCGGCTTTGTACCGATGGTTCGTCGATCGGCTGAATTTATATCGATCGATTGTCGGTCAACTAACTTTGCATCGATTGACCGTCGGTGCCGACTGACCATCGATAGGATTGTTTGGGATTGACTGATCATCGATCGATCAGTCGACCGGATATCAGTCGATCGGCTTGAAATTCGATTACCGTTCGTCATGATGACTATCCGTCGAATAATCATGCATCGATGAGCATTGATTTTCCGACAGTCCTTTTTCATCATGGATCGTTAGTCGGTTGATGACGATTGCCTCGGTTCCTGACTGGTGGATCGGGCGACAGATCGGTATTCTCCAACAATTGCTCCCCACACCCAAGTCCGGTTCGATGATGTGATGATTTGACATTTTATCTTGATGCACCGAACGTAGGGTGAAGTACGTGGTGTTGTTTTGAATTTCGTTTCGCCGCTTGCAATTAATGATCATCGTTTCTTTCGATAAAGCTATTGTTCGACGCATCGGGGATTGCAACGGTCATCATTAACTGACGCATGATTGTAAAATTTGAGAGATTTGACGTTCAATCATTCTTCGGTTGACACTTGTCGAAATTTGGTGAGACTTCTGTGCATCTCGACCGTCGGTGGGCCCTATATATACTGGTCCCCCCTCGATGGTTTTTCCTTCCATCGCTTTCAATAGTAATAGTTTTTGAAAAATTTACTTGTTCTTTCATCTTTCAACTTCCAGGTTTGAAGTTCGAATCTTCTTCCTCGCATCTTTTCATTTCTTTTATTTTGCTTTGTCGAGTCGTTTACATGGCCAGTACTCGTGGTAGTTCGTCATGCAGTCCAGCAGCTGAAGCATCCACGCTGAGTATGTCAGTTGTGGAGCGGCTCCGGGATCAGTATCGGATCTCGGAGAACTTTCGGTTGCTAGCCCCTGGTCCAGACGGTCGGGTGGTTTCACCTCCATCGAGTTTTATAGCTTTCTACCTAAAGAACCTTAGGTCGGGTCTTAGGTTCCCTGTTCCAAAGTTTCTTCGGAATGTCTTTGACTATTATCGGGTATGTCCAGCCTAATTAGCGCCGAATTCGGTTCGGCTAGTAATCACCTTTGCCTTGTGCCGATTGGTGCAAATAGTCCCTTGGCTTTCTTTGTTTAGATCTTTTTTTGCCCTTCGTCCCCATCCAAAGGCTGATGGGTAGTGGTACTTCACCCCAAGGAGAGGGCTTTCCTTCATCATCGGTCTTCCATCGTCTATCCACAACTGGAAGACCCAGTTCCTCTTCGTCTCTCTTCCAACTTCTTGGGGTTTTCTGTCAGTGTGGGGTGAACCAAACACCCTCCCAAACAAAAATAGTCGGATGGATCCTGTTGATCGAGAGGACTTCCTCAAGCTAAAAGATGTGAAAGTTCCTCCACAGAAGGAACTAATTACTGAAGCGACTTTGCATGATGCCGGACTTGGTCCGGCACCACCCATAGGTATATATATCGTTAGCGGTTCCAGTTCTTGCATCTTTTGATCGATTTGTGGTATTAACTTGCACGTGCTATTTGACTTTATAGGGATGCGTATTCCCGTGGGGCTTTCTGAGGACGATGTTCGTCAATTTGCCACTCGGAAGAGAGTGGCATCGGCCGCTGGTTCATCGTGCGCACCGAAGAAAAGTCGGGCAGCGGGTCCTTCGGTTACTCCTGCTTCTGCTGATGTTTCTCCACCGGCATCCCCTAGCATTGCAGGTGCTCCCATCGTCGCCCTACACGCTCTGGTGGTGATCGCTTCTGTTGAAGCTCCTTCGACCGTCACGCGGTCGGAGGATGATGTTATGATTATTGATGCTCCGATCATCGCTCCCGAGTTAGGAGCTCAATCGGTTATTGTTGAAGCAGTTTCCCAATCGATTCTAGTCCGTCGGGGACCTTTACCTTCTCCATCCACGCTCGGGTAGATGTCGGTGCCTCCTGAGCAATCATCCGCAAAAGGGAAAGGAAAGGTGCCAATTTCCTCTGTACCAGTTGGAAGTGATGCTTCCAGCCATGGATATTTGGACTCCGAATAGGTCGACATCGATGTTCGGGTCCCCAAAGGTGGATCGGCCTTTTCCGATCCTTAATTGGCGAGAGAACTGGTCCATGCCATTCTTCTCCCGGCTGACCGCAAGTCAAGGAGAAGTCAGACTTTGGCCGATCGATTCGGGTTGTTTTATCCGACCCTTATCGGGGTGAGTCAGCAGTTTCACACTCTTTTTTTTTGACTGACTTGGTTTGTTTCCTCCAAACAGTGGGCCCATGATATGGCCGAACTTGAATCGGCTTGCAACAAAATGGCCAGCTTTCGTCGTGCGTGGTCCGATGCAGTGTCGGTCATGAATGCCGAATGAGATGCGACCATTCGCCGACGAGAGGAGGCGGAGAAGGAAGCTGCCGCCCAGGAGAGGAATTTGTCCGACGAAGTCTCCCGCCTTAGAGTCGAGCTTGGGTCGGTAAGATTTGACCTAAAATCAGCTCAGGTGGAGGTGAAGGCCCAGAAGAGCCGCGTCAAAAAGAAGTGCGTGGTGAATAAACTAAAGAAGGACCGCGATAGTTGGGTCAAGGAGGCGGAGGATCATAGTCGGAGATGCGAATCCGTGGAAGGAGATGCATCTTCGGCTAAGGCGGAGATTCAGGTTCTGCGGCAGGATCTTAGTCGGGCGAAGGAGCTGGGCGTTGAGGAATTCAAGGCCTCGTCCGACTTAAAAACCTTGATCCTTGAGGGAAGCGAAGCTTCTTATTAGATCGGGTTTGGTGATGGTCGGGATGCTGTCCAACAGCTCTTTTCTGATCTTGATCTCAGTAGCATCGCCGTTCTCGGTGCTGAAGAAGAGGAAGAGGGAGGGGCCGACAGACCAGCTGCCAGCCCAATGGGCGACGGTGCTCCGATCGATACTTTTGCTCCATCTGCGTTGGCAGCATCTGCGGTCGAAGGTGTAGCGGATGCTCTGGCGCCGACGGACTTTGCTTCTGAGCTAGTCGTCGAAATTTCGACATATCTTCAGGGAGCTGCATCGACGGATGTAGTTCAAGACTCTTTCGATCGTCCTTTGGAGCAATTGGTCGTCGAATGAACATGTATTTCATTTTCTTTTGGAACTTGTAGTTCAAATTTTGTAAGGACCGATGGCCCATTTTGTAATCTCCTTTATAGTAATGAAATAATATTTTGTTCATAACATATTTGCATCAGATCAATTGTTTTCCGATTATTAGTCGGTTTTATTTGACTAACTGTCGACTAACCTTCCAACTGACTTAAAGCTAGCATTTAATCAACTTATAATTTGCCAACTCAATTTTCTTTTTAGTCATTCAAGACTTAGTTGTTTGTCAAAACGTTCATAGGTCGGGGATTAGTCAACCTTCGGTCAGTTTCTAGCCGACTTTCGGTTGGCTTTTTACTAATCGACTTTTGATTACAATGATCAGGTGCAAGTCAATTGTCCTTCGACTTGGTCATGATCAAATCAGTATCAGTCGCGTTCTTAACTAGATAGGGGCAACTAACTAGTTCGCGACCAGTGGATTGACGCTTCTCCTTTTGTAAAGAAATTGTGCGTCGGAGTAGATTGCAACTCAGTCGGTCAACCGTTCTACTATAGTTGGTTGACTTATTCTCGTTCATTCATGCTATTTTTGTTTAAGAGGTACCGACTGAAAGACATTGTTTGATGGTCGTCAATGGTCGTTTGGCGATTTAATTTTGCTGACTATAGAGTGCCGATGGTCAGTCGACTATAGTACATCGATAGTTGATTGTCCGTAGCATCCCGACAATCGATCGGTTGGCTGATCGATTTGCGGTAGACAAAACGTATTGATGACTAATCAGCTGCAATGAGCTGACAGTCGGCCGGCTATAACAATAGTTTGCCACTGATAAGTTGGTTGTGATCTGTTGTCAGTCGATTTCTTTTTTTTTATCCTTCTTTGCGGAAAGGACTCCTCTTCCTCCTTTGAAGGAAAGTTCACATAAAAATTCATTATTCGTATTTTTCAAAAATACATGGGGTTGATCTCATTGAAAATACACTTTAAGGTTATCCGCATTCCATGTGCGGGGAATTTTTGTTCCGTCGAGTATCTCGAGTCGATATGCTCCAGGTCGAAGGCTTTCTGCCATCCGATAGGGTCCTTTCCAATTTGGAGGGAGCTTTCCTTGGTCCAACTGTTTAGATACTTCAGCCTTCCGTAGGACTAAATCATCAGGGCAAATATCCTTCGGTTTAACCCTTTTGTTATAATATCTGGCGACTCTTTGTCAATAGGCCACCATTCTGAGTTGAACTTCTTATCGAATTTTAGGTAGCAAATCCAAATCCGCCATTCGACGATCCGAATTACTTATCTCATCATATTTCTCAACCCGCATCGAAGGTAGCCCAATTTCGACGGGAATCACCGCCTCTGTCCCATAGGCAAGGTTGAAAGAGATTCACCCATCGGGATTCGAGGGGTTGTTCGGTATGCCAATAGTACCGAAGTTAGTTCTTCTGCCCATAGTCATTTAGCCTCGTTGAGCCGAGTTTTCAAGCCATAAAGGATTGTTCGGTTCGTGACCTCCGCTTCTCCATTCGACTGTGGATGACCGACGGATGTCAACTTATGCGTGATATGATGTGCTGCGCAGAAGTTTTCGAAATTCTGATTGTCAAATTGTCGGCCATTGTCGATTATAATTGTATACGGGAGTTCGAACTGGTACATTATGGATTTTCGAATAAAATCTTCCATCTTACTTTCCGTGATCTGTGCCAAAGGTTTGGCTTTCACCCACTTCGTAAAGTAATCAACAATGACGACCAAAAATTTTCTTTGTCCGAATGCCGGGGGAGAAGGACCAAAAATGTCGATTTTCCACTGTGCAAACGGCCATGGAGCTATGATTTGTGTCAGTTGCGTCGCTGGTTGTCGTTGGATGTTGGCATACCTTTGGCATGGCTCACACCTTCGGACAAATTCGGTTGCATCCTTCTGCATTGTCGGCCAATAATATCCTTGCCGAAGGATCTTATAGGCGAGGGACTTGCCCTCTAAATGGTTCCCGCAAATTCCTTCGTGGACTTCTCGAAGTGCATAGTCAACATTGATGGGTCCTAGGCATTTTAATAGTGGAAGGAAGAAGGATCGTTTGTAGAGTTGTCCGTCCATCATTATATATTGGGAGGCAGTCCACCTCAAACGTTTTGCTTTCGATGGATCGTTGGGTTGGACTCCTTCAGTCAGATACTTGATAATTGGATCCATCCAATTTGGCTCGTCGTCGATTTGCAAAACTTGTTCCACCTTTTCGATACTCGGCGTATCGAGATACTTGATATATGTTCGGCCGAGTTCGGTAGGGGTTGTGATGGCGAGTCGAGAGAGTGCGTTGGCCCGAGCATTTCCACTCTAGGGACGTGCGAGATGTCAAAATATTTGAAGACGAAAATTTGGTCTTTCACTTTCTCCAAATACTTTTGCATCTTCGGATCCCGGGCTTCGTATTCGACATTGACTTATCCAACAATGAGTTGAGAGTCGGTAAACGTCTTCAACTCTTCCACACCGAGTTTTTTGGCGATCTTCAAACCAGCAAGAAGAGTGTTATATTCGGCTTGATTATTCGAAGCTTTAAAGTTGAAATGGAGCGCATATTCTGTGATCGATTCATCGGCATGCGCAAGGATAAGTCCAGCTCCGCTTCCGAGGGCACTCGAGGCTCCATCGACATGTAACACCCAAGCCGAATCATGGTTGGTTTCGGTGGCGTCGTTTGTTGAGTTACAGATTGTTTCTTGATTGGACTTCATGTCTGACATGGTACACTCGATAATAAAATCGGCCAAAACTTGGGCCTTCATTGACGGGTATTGGCGATAGTGGATGTCGAATTCACTAAGTTTTATTGTCCATTTTGCCATTCTTCCTGAAGTGTCTGGTCGGTGTAAGATCGACTTTAGGGGTTGGTCGGTTAGAACATGTACCACGTGGGCTTGGAAATTGGGCCGAAGCCGTTGCGTTGAAATAATTAAGGCATAGATCATTTTCTTAACTTTTGAGTATCGGGTTTCGACATTATGAAGCACTTTGCTTGCATAGTATATGGGGTGCTGTACCCAATTTTCATCTTCTCTGACTAAAATCGAACTAACAACTTTGTCGGACGTAGCCAGATATAAATAAAGTCGTTCTCCTTCCATTGGCTTTACAAGCAGTGGAGAAGTCGTTGGGTATTTCTTTAACTCTTTAAAGGATCGTCGGCATTTGTCAATCAAAGAGAAATCTTTAGTTTGCCGTAGAGTCTTGAAAATGGAAGACATCGTTCGATAGATTTGGAGATGAATCGACTGAGTGCAGCGACTCTTCCATTGAGCTGTTGCACCTTCTTTGAAGTAGGATGCTTCATGTCGATGATTGCTTTTATTTTTTGGGGATTTACTTTGATTCCTCTATATGAAACAACGAAACCAAGAAACTTCCCGGCCGTCATTCCGAAGACACATTTGGTCGGATTTAGCTTCATTTGGTGTCGTCGGAGTGTGTCGAAAGCTTCCTCTAGGTCTCGGACGTGATCCTGACTTCGAGCGCTTTTTACAAGCATATCGTCGACATATACTTTCATGTTTCGTTCGATTTGAAAACTTTGTTCACCAATCGTTGATAGGTCACTCCTACATTTTTGAGTCCAAATAGCATGACTTTGTAGCAATAAATTCCTTTATCAGTGACGAAAGCGGTGTGTTCTTCGTCTTCGGGGGCCATTCAGATTTGGTTATATCCTGTGAAAGCGTTCATAAAGCTTAAAAGTCGGTGTCCCGACATCGCATCGACCAGCTGGTTGATCTTCGGAAGAGAAAAACTATCCTTCGGGCATGTTTCGTTCAAATCGGTATAATCAATGCAGATGCGCCATTTTTCGTTGGCCATTTTCACCATGACGACATTCGCAAGCTATTTCGGATAATAAGTCTCTCTGATGAAGTCTGCTGCGAGGAGCTTATCCACCTCTTCGTCGATGACCTTTGGTCTCTCAGGTGCGAATGGTCGCTTCTTCTGCCTCACCGGCTTGACGTTTGGATTAACGTTAAGTCGGTAGGTGATTATTTCTGGAGGTATACTTGGCATGTCGGTCGCTGACCAAGCGAATATGTCAGCATTGGCCCTTAGCAACTGAACTAACTATTCTCGCTCCGTTATTTGAAGTTGTGACCCGATTTGAATAACTTTGGTCGGGTCATCTTCTTTTAACGGAATTGGTATCAGTTGTTCGGCCGGCTCGCCCCATTCTTCCTCCTTCCGCTGATCAAGCCTTTCTAACGGCAAGGGATCTTCTGGTTTGTTTGTGTTTGTTGTGATCGCGAAGCAACATCGGGCAATTTGTTGGTCGCCTCGCATTTCTTCCACTCTGACTTTAGTCAGAAATCGGATCAATAAATGATACGTCGATATTATCGTCTTGAGAGCGTTGAGTCCCGATCTTTCGAGTATGGCATTGTATGCTGACGGGACTCTAATGACCATAAAAGTCAAAATGACAGTATTTTATCGAGGTTCTGTTCCTGCGGTTAATGGAAGATCGATCTCTCCTTCAATGTCGACAACGTCTTTGATAAATCCGACTAAGGGAATGGAGACTCTTCGAAGTCGTTCGATTGACATCAACATTCGAAAAAAAGCAAAGTAAAATAAAATGTTAGTCGAACTTCCATTATCGACTATGATTCTCTTTACATCATAATTTGCTATCATCGTCGAGATGATGACAGCATCATCATGGAAAGTTTGAATTTTTTTTACATCATCATCCGAAAAAGAAATACATTCATTGAATCGTTGCCTTTTAGCCGATTCTTCTTCGGATGTTGCCCCCCGGCTCTTGATCGTCCAGAAATCATGTTGATCACCTCAGTCGTCGGTCGGTTTTGATGGGTCTCTTTCGACGGTGGCGGTTGATCGGCACGTAGCTCAGTCGAGCGATTGAGCCGGAATTTAGCTAGGAACCCCCACCGGATGAGTGCCTCGATCTCATCCTTGAGCTGGAAACACTGCTTGGTGTCATGGTTGTAGTCGCGGTGGAACTGACAGTACTTCCTCTTATCCTTGCTTGGATGTTTCATTGGCAGAGGTCGGCGAAGGTATTCTGCTCCTTCGATCTCCATCAAGATCTGCGCTCGCGGAGTAGATAGGGGAGTATAGTTGTTATACCAACTCTTCAAATGAGTCGGCATCGGGCTCCGTCAGGAAGTCGACGCTTCTTTGTTTAGCATAGGTCAGTTAGATCCAGCTGAAGCATCGTTCTTCCGTTGCTTCTTTTTCTGATCCTTTTCATTTTGTTGGCATCGGTCAGAAGCGCCTTCTTCTGCGCGAACATATTTGTCCGTGCGCTCGAGAAGTTTGGCATAAGTCGGAGGAGGGTTCTTATCCAGTGAGTAAGTGAACCAAAAACCTCGGAGATCCTGTCTCATGGCCAAAACGGCCACTTTCTCATTGAGGTTTTGGATCTCTAGTGTAGTGGTGTTAAAATGCGCTACGAAGGTCCGAAGAGTCTTTCCGTCGTTCTGGTTAATCGAGAAGAGATTGTCTGAAGTTCATGGCTTCACTCGGCTGGTACTGAAATGAGCCACAAAGGAGTCTTCGAGTTGCTCGAAAGAGTTGATGCTTCCTGATTGAAGCTCGGAGTATCAGGCTCGAGTAGCTTTCCAAAAGATGGCCGGGAAGCCGATACACATGAGGGTGTCGTTCGCCCCCTGGATCATCATGAGATCTTTGTAGCTCTGGAGATGATCGACTGGATCGGTGGAGCTGTCGTACGACTTCATTTGAGGCATCCTGAATCGCGACGGGATCGGCACGTTCAAGATACGCGAGGAGAAGGGAGTTGTTCGGACTCGGAGACTGTCGAAGGATCCTCCTTTCGTGTCCTCCTGGATCCGAGCCAGTCGACGATCGATCTCTTTGAACTTTCGTTCATAGTCATTGAGTCGTCGCTGACGAGATGTCCTTGGTGTCGATCCTCCGAAAGAACAGAGAAGGAGAAGTCGTCGGGTTGCGCGGCCGTTTTCCCTCATACCGACTTCGATGAGAAGATGGGGAGATGGATCGTCGTGACCGACGGGCAGTTCCTCATGAACGGCGAGATGGAGATTTCATCCGGTGCGAGCATCGAGACGGTCGCTCCGACGAGGGAGAGATCGAATGTCTTGGTGTGCGGCGGCTATGCCTAGATGGCGCCGCCCACACCGATGGACCTTCTATCACCATGGGTGGTTGCTGTTGAAGATTACATACAGTCTTCGTGAGAATATTGACTTGTTGCATTAATGCAGCTAGTTGCTGGACTTGTGCATTCGACACGACTGCTGGGTGCGAAAAACTGTCTCGCCATTGCTGGCGTTGGAGGAGGGAAGTGCTTCTCGTCGGGATGACTGGCCGGCGAAGCTGGTCGAATTACGAGCACGAGTTTTTGCCATTTTTTGATTTAGTGTGCTTCTTCCCCTACCTGGTGCGCCAATCTGTTGCGGCCAATCTACCTGCGCCTGCGATCGAACGTCGGAAAACCTGCAAATACAAGTCCACACTGATCGGAGTCGGTTTCGGTGGGGACCCTCTGATGCTAAAGTTAGTGGATGGACTGGTCGAATAGGAAATGAAGAGCAAGGTAGCAGGATTTGCTCTTAGAATAACTTGAAATCTCTCTCCAATTGATCAGTTTATCTTCCTTTTATAGGTGTCGGGATAGTAACTGCTTAGCACGTAGGTCCCTCTTTTTCTGGTATAGCATAATCGTGGGTTGGTAATTAAACCACCCATTAATTATTGTCGTCCGCTCTTCTCGGAAACGGTTTCGTAGAGTTGATCGAAAACCAGATAAGTTATCTGGGGAGCTTCCATTGGTCAGTCGGTAGATTTGGGACTGACCGATCGTTGGTCGGTCGGCTTTATACCGATGGTTCGTCGATCTTCTGAATTTATACTGATCGATTGTCGGTCAACTAACTTTGCACCGATTGACTGTCGGTGCCGATTGATCGTCGGCAGGATTGTTTGGGACCGATTAATCATCAATCGATCAGCCAATCGGATATCAGTTGGTCAGCTTGAAATCCGATTGCCGTTCGTCATGATGACTATCCGTCGAATAATCATGCATCGGTGAGCATTGATTTTTCGACGGTCCTTTTCCATCATCGGTCGTTAGTCGGCTGATGACGATTGCCGACCGATGATCGGTCGATTCCTGACGGGTGGATCAGGCGGCGGATCAGTATTCTCCAACAGGTCAAGCATGGGTCCTGCAATTCTTGTTGATGTCAGTAATGGTTGTGATGGAGGGCATGCATCCAAACGAAATTAGGCAACTGCAAATGTTTTTGGTTGCATGCATTTTTATTAATTTGTACGCATACTTTCATAGCTTATATTTGTCTGCTGCTACATAAAATACATGCATCTTGTATTGACTTTTTCTATGGTAGTTTTGCCGATCTTCAGCACACGTCTTGAATTTTAGTTAGGTTCTTGACTTTGTTAAGCTTGGATTTCCTGGATTGCTCCTAAGACATGGTAAATTACTTTTCAGAGCACCAGTTAACATTGTTTGATCTCCATTTACAGGCAGAAGTTCCCAAGAACCGTGGCAATCGTCGGATGCAGCGGTGGTACTTCAGGTCGACCTCTACAAGCATTGTCCGCATATGGTCCTCGTGGCTTGTTCATAGTACCCCTGAGCCCTTCCAATCTATTCCAGAGGGGGTTACCAAGGTCCACCTGGACATCCCTGATGAGACCTTCATGGAATTCCTCCCAAGGTTTGATGTGCTGGTCCTTTCTTCCGGCCACTGGTTTGCCAAACAATCTGTATACATCCTCAACAATACCATTGTTGGGGGACAGCTCTGGTGGCCCAAAGGAATGGGTAAGATGAAGATCAACAATATTGAAGCCTTCGGTATATCAGTCGAGACCATCATGACTGCTATTGCCTCTCACCCAAACTTCACAAATCTAGCAATTGTTCGCTCGTTTTCACCCGACCATTATGAGGGTGGGGCTTGGAATACAGGAGGGTCATGCACTGGAAAGGTTAAGCCTGTGACTGAGGTGGTTAGGAATGGATTCACGGATATTATGCATGAGAAGCAGGTTACAGGATTTGAACGGGCGGTGAAGAAGGCAAGAAATGGTGCCAAGTTGAGGTTGATGGACATCACCGAGCCTTTTGGGTACAGGGCTGATGGGCATCCGGGGCCATATAGGAGCCTTGATCCAAACAAGTTGACAAAGAGAGGACCAAATGGAGAGCCCCCACCGCAGGACTGTTTGCACTGGTGCATGCCAGGACCAATTGATACATGGAATGAAATTTTGCTGGAGATCATTCGGAGAGAATTTGAGGGAGCATGAAACTGATGAAAGCTTGCAGAGTGTTTTGTTCTTGAGGTAACGATGTCCTTGACCTCGTGAGAGAAGTAGAAAAGAAATTTAGTCTCATAAGTAGGACCAAGGGGTATCTAGGTGTTCTTTGGTGGATCATTTACATGTTTAAGTTTTCTCACTATGATTTATTTGATACGGATAGGAAATATGTTCTGCATCTCGGAAAAATACCTCTTCGATACCGACTGCTAGACACTGAACTGATTCTTCTGTTCTTGTGTTCGTGCAACATCATTTACCTGCATTAAATCTTACCGAGCATCTCATGTAAATTCTTCCAGAATTCCAAGCAAGTTGGTGGACCGAGAGGGCATCCACATAAATGGATCTCATGTATTCCAGTGGAATCAGACTTGAGAATGAGGTTAGAATTGTTGATTCCGTATGCAAGGATGTGATCTGAATTCAAAAAGCACTGACTACTTGAATTGCATGAACGAAAATTTCGGTTAGGTGATGCCATATTTGATTTGTGTATAATTTTTTTTGTAATGTAATCATCTTATGTCTCTGTCACACCTATGCGCTGCTTCCCTTTGATGAGAGAAGTATCTTGTCTTATGTTTGGACTAGCAATTGCTATCTGCGAAGTGAGAGAATGTTGTTGCACCGCACTAGAAATCTCAGCTCTTCTTTCATTTTCCTCTGGCGCCCAGCACATGCATTGTAGATAAATGAGCTGAAACGAAAGGATTCATGGTTATGATCCCCTCAACCATGTCCAGTTTGGGAGGAAGTAATTTTATTGGATGGCTGTGACGATTTAAAAGGAGAGATTTTGGCTTGCATCCATCTGAAAATTAATTCTACTTTATCCCGACAGGGGCATAGCATTAGCATATCATCATGTTTTACATTATTAATTTTCCAAGTGGTAAGACAGCAAATGGTGAAAGAGAAAGAGAAAAAAAAAAGGACAGGCAAAGATAGGTTTGTTCCAAAAGTGGTGAGGCTCAACTTGGCTCAGATGCTTGACATTCCTCTTCATTAAATGGAGGACCAGCTTCGTACCTTGGTGGTAACATCCCTTCGATATTTTTCATAAAAATACTGTTGATTCTTTTGTAGCTTTTGTTGTTGCTGGAATCATATATAGATATATAGAGATCGACTCAGGATATCACCCAGGAGCTTCAATTAGACAGGGACACTCGATTGATACATCCAACCCAAGCAATCCCTACGCAGAGATCGAATGATGTTCAAATATGGATAGAAGTGATACAGGCAGAGTAACCCTTAGGATTGTTTGGGTAGGTGATTTGGAAAATTACATAAAGTGGAGGAGCTGCCCCTTTTATGAGGTTCGGTCTCCCTCCAAGCACTGCCATTATGTACAGAAAAGAGATATAACACAACATGGTTGAGCCAATAAGCAAACATGATCAGTCGTAATGCTGTAGAACATAACATCATCGCAAGCACATCCAGAAAACTTTTCATTCCAATCATAAGATGTTCCTCTTTCCTGGACTTGAATGATTCATCTGAAAAATACTGGCCAAACAATTTTCTGAATTGCTGACTCGCTGCGCATGCAATCTGAAAGCATGCCAGTAAGCTACATCCTTGGGCTAATCTGGCGATGTTTGAACACCAAGCACCGGCACCAGATGACATTGTATAGGAACTGGAGGATGCTGTTATTGTTATCATCTCTAGCACAGTGCTGGCATTGCAACTTGGTGCCAATGAACATGCTTTAGGGTGATAATTAAGTGTACACTAAAGGTTCATCAGGCTCAGTCATGATGACTTAGCACCTCGATTCCGACCAACCATCATGTATCGCATCAATCCCTGCACGTTAAATCAATCCCCTTAAGCCATATTTGTAGAACGTTTCATGTGCACAAACCTGGCACCTCCTAGCATCACTCAATAAGATGATGTATTCAAACAGTAACAACAAAACATCAGTAACATTTGGCATCCATATTGTGCAAAAATTGTTTCATGCAGAGTGCAATTCTACCATGAATGCAGAAGGGGGGATTATCATTTACACTCCAAAATTCGATAACAAAAGATTAAGCCAACCTTTCACATTTCAAAATAGAAGGTCATACATTTGTACTGCAAATTGGTATAGGTTTCATAAGTACATCAACAGGACAAAGCATTTGCCCTAAATCACAAAAAGTGGCAGGTTATGAAAGTAATATTTTTGGATCAGCATGACAACAGAAAGTCATGATGCAAAGAACTTTGTATGGACAAGCTTACGGAAAATCACAAATGAAATCAAGGCCAGGGATTCCTGGTACTAGATTGAACCTCCAATTATATAGCTCAGTTACAAAGACAATTTGGTCTACACGGTCCTCCAAACCAACAGCAAATCTGCAGAATTTCAAACAGCTCATTTAACTTTGTTGAATTTCAGAGACTTTACATCATCATCATTCTTTTTCAATTTCAAAGTATATAATACAACAAACATAGATCATAAAGTATATAGTACAACCAAAACCAACATATTCAATTCTAATGGCTTCAAGAAAGGTTCAAAAAAGTGTTCAAAGAGGTAAAATTGTCCCCTCACATATCATCCAATCAATGCTGCTGATAAGCATGCAGGTGGTGACACACAGACATATCAAGTAACCCAAACAAATCAGGACAATTTAACCAGCCAATGAACCAGAAGAAATTAAAAAGTTATATCATCCCAAATTATTTAAAAGTGCACATCCTCTCCAACTGACAAAAACCTCTTTTGATACTTAAGGATGCCCACTAATGCGGTGTCATGCTAAGCAGAATCTATCCATGAATGTGACTCCATGTCAAGTAGAGAGGAGATATTGATGAACATATATTGAGATCTCATCTGGTTTTAAGGTGACAATTGGGTCATATTTTGCAAAGGGCCATTCTCAGTGGCTTTTCGACAACAATGAATAAGCACAGTAATTACTCAGCAACCGGCCGACTAAGTTGGAAGCTGTTGACATCACATGATCTCCAAGGTAATTGGGTGTTATTACCAGGATGGACAGTTTATCCATGGTATTGTTGTGGTTGCACCAAGAATTCTACGTAGCAAGGATTTCAAGAATAAATAGCAGTTGATGTATGACCACATTGTAAAGCATAAGTTACAATGAGTTATCTTCAATTAAAACTCATGATCAAGGAGACACTAACTATATCTGCTGTAAAGCATCAAAAATTTACTACCATACCTTCTGCTACTGAACAATGACACGTAGTTATCTAATTGGTAAGAAGTAGAATATTTGACCTAAAACCCGAACCAACATGGCTCTTTATTACTCCTCCTTTCTCCTAATAAAAGTAACATCCTTGCAGTTTTGTCAACAGTAAGGAGTAAAAATTCTGACCCCAAACCTGAACCAGCGCTGCGGGGTATCAGGCAAGCACCAGAGGAAACCTCCAAATTAAGTGACTTCGGTATAGCTAACACCCAGTAACCTGAAGGGCCACATATATAGTAATAGTAAAATTAATATATATATACCTCTTTTGCACATCAGAATGACTCGAAATGCTAACAGAATTCTGGTCTCCCTCTGGTGACATATAATGGACTAATAAGTTTTTCATGCAGTAATAAGATAAATGGGCAAAAGACAGGTTAAATCAAGTTCATGAAGTGAAGAGATGGTCAGGACCCATCCTACTAGCATGCTGGTTGGCCAACTAGTAAAGACTATATAACCTAGCATATCAAGCTAACTCAACCTCACTCCCACTAAAGTTATCCATGCATTTACAAAAATCAGCTGAGATAGTCACTAGTTTTACTTTTGACATGGAACTTCTGCTGCTCACATGGTAAATACATTTTAGGACGAAATTGGAGGAAATTGATAGAGGTTTAAGCATGTAAACTTTGTAATCATTGAAATGATGTCTTAAAATAAGATTAACATGATGAGATGTAACGAGAATGTACATTATGTGATGATCATGTTCTCCTAGTGAAGGCACTAGATGATTAAAAGTACCCATCGCCTACAGATACCAGGAGCTCGTGGGTCGGGATGCCCTTTTTTTATATATAAACAGTTCTATCTTCTACTCAGGTGTTTTCTTATATGTTACCGAATATCAAATGGTTCTTATCTTAAACATGTAGAATCACTAGGGAAATTAGAAAATAAATTGATAACTTAATTATTGCTCCTTGCCAATTCCTCATGTCATCATGTCTGTTCCATGAAATTATGTCCCTCATATGCACCAAGCCACCAACAATTGGCAAACCAGCAAATACCAGGACATGCAAAAATGCATTTTGAATCCAAAAATTGAAGTCCCCTGGTGTGTCATTGACAGGATAACCTAAACCCCTTTTTTCAGACAATCCAGTGCAATTGTTTGTACAGCCAACAATTCAATAGCATTCCCTGGTGAATTGAACATTTCCGAGGCAATTAACTTTCATTAACGAAAATTAGGACAAACCAGAGCCTTCCGCAAATTCAAAGCCACAAAATCAAATCCAAAAAAAACAAAGATCAAAACTTTTCTCCAAATTTAAACCGACAAGAAGGGGAAAATATACAATAATAGCGATCCATACGAATTTTAACTTCACGCACAAATAAAACAATATTAAGAAAAAGATCATATCATTTCCCAACCCTAGGCACTCGCAATTAAAAAAAGAGGCAAGGATCGAACACATACGATCGCAGAGCAACGGATCACCCCCATCAGTGCCCCCCTCCATGGGAGCAGCAGCCGCTGGGGCCGGCCCCGTCCTCCCCCGGGGGACCTCCGCCCCCGCCGCCACCGCAGCCGTCGTCATCGTCGCTGTCGTCCTCGTCGAAGGGCTTCTGCTTGTGGAAGATGCAGCACTTCTTGGAGCTCTTCCGGTTGAGGAACTCGTTGTCCACCGTCCCCTCCTTCCAGGTTACCTTGTTCTTGCGCCGACGGAGTTGGAGAACCAGCGTTTCGGCCGGTTGCTGCCGCTGCTGCGAAGAGGAGGAGGGCGCCTCTTCCAGGGTTACGGTTAGGGACCCGGTGGGCGGAGCGGCCGTCTGAGCGGTGGGCCTCGCCATTGTTCTCCCGAGATTGGGATCGGAGGCACCGAAGGGAGACGAAACTATAGAAAGGTAACAAATCTAATCTAAAATAACGGCTGCCGTTCTCGCCTCTTCGAGACTTTGACCTACGGCCAACCTTTTTTTCTTTTCTTTTCTTTTCTTTTTCTTTTCTTTTTTTTTTTTTTTTTTTTTTTTTTTTTTTTTTTTTTTTTTTTTTTTTTTTTCTGTCAACGTCCACGGGTGTCAATGCTCAGCTTGTTTAACCCGCTTGACTTGGTTCAATTTGTTATAAATCAGATAGATTATCCGTTTAATAAAATAATCAGATTCACGTTTAAATTTTAGCTTAATTATTCAAAAATACTGTACCAAAGTTTTTTTTTTCTCATTTTAACCTATCATTCTAATTTTTATAATTAATATAAATATTTTATAAATTATTATAATATCATCTTACTATTAATCAACAATCAATTTTTTTGATAATATAAATTAACAAGTAGAAATTATTAAATTCTTTATTTTATTAACATGAAAAGAAAAAAAAATAAAAAGAGATCGAGATAGTGAGACCAAGAGAGAGAGAGAAACTGATACAAAAAGAGAGACTTGGAGATTAGGGATTGAGAGGACTAGGGGTGAAAAAGATGAGAGGCGAGATTAAGCTTTGCATTTAGGAAATTGCAATGGAAGTCTTTAGTTTCTTTTTTGTTTAAAGGGATGAGGAATGAGATTAGGATTTGTAATTAGAAAATTACAAGTTGGAGAGCTTTGAAAGCTTTAATATCGTTGCGATAACAACCACCTTAACAATAGAGCAATGATCCTTCTTTCTTAGTGGTCCCTCATCGATTTGTTTGAAAAAAAATCTAAAGACCTTTAATACCAAATGACTTGACTATTTGTTTGTTTGAATAATTATATTTTTCTGCCGCATTAGAGCAATAATCAAGTAGGGATTATTAGGTTGTTTAATCAACTAAGTACCATTTATGGAGCTTGAGTTAAAAAAATTGTACACTATTATATGCATTATACATCATGTGTTAGTCATGCTATTTGGAATAGCTAAGTAGTTATAATTAAAATTAAAATGAGAACTTTATATTATATTATTTATTAATAATATGATTTTAGTGCATATAAAATGGAAGATATGCTCAATATACACCATAGGAATGCTTTGCAAAAGTATCCAAAGCTAACATACATAGGAGGGGATGTTGATACGTGGACCATTATATTTTATATTATGTTTCATACTTTTGAGATATCAAGAGATATTAAGAATATGATATAGCATTCCAAAAATAAATATAACTGAGGGTGGTAGAGAAGTTAGAGGTGATAGTGAAGTGATGAAAAATGGTATATACCTACTGCACTTTAATATAGGATTATAGTGATGTATATGGAAGCTGTGACTGTTTAGAACTTAGAGTAAAAATATAATTGAAAGTAAGGAGGCTGATATTGAGCTATGGTTTGTGAAACTTATGGATGAAAATAGTGCAAATAGCTAGGTTGTAATACTTATGGTTAGCAAGAGGTCTACTATTGATGGTTCTTGATATAATATTCGGGTTGTATCTAATAATGATGATTGTGATGATCTTGACTATATGCTAATAGAGCCAAGTGAAGGAGAGGATAGTTCGAGTGAAGATGAGCTCATGATAGATGATAAAGAATATACTAAAGCTGAGAATAAGTAGAATGTTGCGAGGTAGAAGGGCACTTGTAGAGCTGATGAATTAGGAGGTGGAGTTCATAAACTCAAAAAGTATCTCAAAAGTAGAGCTGATACTATTGGACTAGATGTTGTTGGAGCTGAAGCTAATGAACATGCCTATTCTATACAGATTAATGAAGGGGGCAAAGGGAGTTACATGCTTGAGAGAGAGAGAGAGAGAGGAAGGGAAAGATAGAAGATAGCGAGAGAGAGATAGAGATGGAAAGAGATGAAAGGGAGATCAGATGTAGCTGTTGGATAGAGTCGGCTAACCATCAGAGAGGATGACTCCCTAGATCTAATTTGCCTAGGTGTCAAAAGGTAGGGGAGAAGGGAGATAGGAGGAAGAGATGGCATAAGAGAGGCAGTTTTGTATGCAATGAAGAAGAGGAAGTCTTAGGAATAGAATATTGAAAGTGGTTGACAAGGAATGGCATGTCTATAGTTGTCTCATTGAGATCCAGGGTGAATCAACATGATATCTCATTGAGATCGAAGCAACTATAAAGCAAGGAGTTGTCATTTTATTATCTCCAAATAATAAATCATATATTAATTTTAGGATAATGAGAAGTAGTGATTCTATAAAACCTTATTACTTAGGTTGAAACGTGATTTATCAACTATGGTGGTGAGATTGTCTTATGGAATAAACGAGGGTTCCTTGATCATATGATAAGTAAATGGCAAAAAATTGCTTGAAAATTGAAATACATGCTACGACTAACTTCATGGTCCACATGACATGCATGTAGTGCTACGGATGCAATTACACCAAATCTTCATTTATATTGGCTAAGATGATTCCTATTTGTTATGGAATATAGATAAAGCTTATATATTATACTACTACAAAATAGAGCTACGGCAGTACTTATTATTACAGTAGTTCAAAAATCGCTGCCATAGAATTTATGGTAGTGATTATAATAAACTGCTACCATATATCTACTCTATAGCAGTGGTTAAAATAAACTACTGCCATAGGTTACATATCGCAATGGTTATGAATAACCGCTACCATAGGTTCCATCTATGGCAGTGATTACTGATAACCACTATAATAGATTGGATATATGGTAGCGGTTATTTAATCACTTCCATAATCTCGATCTATAGCAATAGTTATATATGATCGCTACCATTGGTCTGATCTACAGCAGTGGTTATATATAACCACTATACTAGGTAAAATCTATGGCAATAATTTATCTAACCATTAGTATATATCAAATATATAGTAGCGGTTATGTATAATCGCTGCCATAGATGTGGACTATTATGATGGTTATCTGTAACTATTGTCATAGGTCAGACCAATGAAAATAGTACGTAACTATTGCTATATTATTTTCATCTTTTTTTAAAAATATGATATAATTATAAAATTTAATATTCATCTTTATTATTTATTATCTAAATAATTATCATTAGAGTATCATCATAAAAGATCGTCTCCATTCGATAGCCCTGACTTCAACGATCAGAAAAATTTGCATGAATGACGACGTGATTATTTGATAAATGGAGACCATCGATGGATGTGAAAATCTACAATGATGATCTCGATGACGTTTGTAGTATACTATCAAAATTTTACTTTAATCAGATGTTGTTATCATGGTTAATTTAGCATGGAATGATTTCGATCATTAAATAAGAAATAAGTGATCAAAAGATCAAATGACATATAATTATAAGATAATTTTTTAGATAAATAATCTTTGCTATAATTTTAATCATTTTGTATGACGATGATTTTGCAAAAGTACAAGCATAATTACTTAAAGAGTTTAAGAATGAGTATTGAGCGACATATAGTTTTGAATCATTCTTAGATGAATGGTTTGAATTTTATAATCAACATCATAAAAATGATTAAAGTAGTAGCCAAGATTATTTATCTAAAAAATTATCTCATAATCGAATGTCGTTTGATCCTTTGATCAGCCATTTTTTATTTAACGATCAAAATCATCCCATACCAAATTGACCATGATAATGATAACTGATTGAAGTAAAATTTTGATAGTATACTACAAACGATACCGAGATCATCAGTCTTCATCTATCAGATCATCATGCTATCATTCATGATCGTCGAAATTAAATTTTACTGATCGATAAAGTCAGGGCTATCGGATCGAGATGATCTTTTGTGATGATACTCTAATGATAATTATTTAGATAATAAATGATAAATATAAATATTAAATTTTAGAATTATATCATACCTAGAAAAAATAAAAAAATTAATATTAAACTATGGTAGCGATTTTGCAATTGCTACAATAAGCCTATGGTAGTGGTTCGAAAATCATTGCCATTGATTAGGTTATTTTTCTCTAGCTAACTCATCTTATTTTTATTTTTTCTCTCTCGAGCTCTCTCTCTCTCCCTCCTCTCTGCCGTTGTGAGATCCTCCTCCCTCTCTCCCTCTCTCTTTCCCTCCTCTTCACCATTAGTGTGCTTGTCCTCGACATCTATTGGTCGATCCCTCCTCATCTTTCTTCCCCGGCCAGTGCTGCCTCCTTCCCAGCCTCCTTCTTTCCCGACCGGCCCCACCTCCTCCTCCGCCTTCTTCTTTTCTGACCAACCCTACCTCCCTCTTCCCCAGCTGGCATTGCCTCCTCCTTCCTCGACCAGCCTCGCCATCTTCTTCTTTTTTGTTTGGCCCTGCCTTCTCCTTCTTTTCCGACTGGCCCCGCCACCTCCCCTGCCTCCTCTCTCTCTTTCTCTCCTCTCTTTCCTCGACTTGACCAGTCACTACCGCCCCCTCCCTCTTATGCTGTCGCTGTCCCCTTGGCCTCCCTACTCTCTCTATCTTTCTATCTCTCTCTTCTCTTTTTCTCTCCATCTCGCTTCTCTCTCTGTCTCTCTATATCTCACTGTCTCTGTCTATCTCTCTTACAGGCTACCTCTAGCATCGCTCCCTCTCTCTAATGCTGCCACCACCATCGGTGATCGTTGGAGCTCTGTGCGACCCCCCTTTCCATAGCCACAAGTATGATTTTTTAATTTTATTTTATAATAATATTTATTACTTATCATTTATAATATTTTATAATAATATTTAAAGAGGATCCCCGTCGGTGGGTTCTGCGGCATGATGGTGGTCGTGGGCCGTGTCAGCAGGTAAGAGAGCTCCTGCCGGTTGATTTTGGGTCGGGCCATGCTGGTGACCTTGGATCATGTTGTGTCGATGGCCGTATACGGGTCTGATCCATGCCGACTGATAAGAGAACCCCTGTCGATGGGTTCTGAGCCATGCCAGTCGATAAGAGAACCCCTACTAGTTGGTTTTGAATCATATCGGTGGGTTCCGTGTCATGCCAGCGGCCTTGGGCCGTGCTGTGCCGATGGATAAGAAAATCCTCATCGATGGATTCTAAACCATGCTAGTGGATTTTGGATCTTGCCATGGACTGTGCCAATCAATAAGCTGAAAACATCCATTGATGGGTTCTGAACTGTGCCGACAGATTCTAGGCCATGTTAGTTGGTTTTGGGCTGTGCTGGCGACCTTGGCCATACTATGCCGATTGGTAAGAGAATCCCACTGATGGGTTCTAGGCCATGCCAGCGGATTCTTGATCATCAGGTTCTATACTATAGCTTGATAGTTGGATGTCGAAGCATGGCAGTGGCTTGCATTGCATGTTAGAGTTTATTTATGGATGTAATTCATGTTTATATCTTGTTGCTTTTGTTTATTGCATCGTATAATAATAGTCCCATCAATTGATTAGTGTACATAATCTTCGGCATTCATATATTTATATATGTTTATATAGATGGAAGAATTATATATAATAATTAATTGATTATCCAATTTGGCTAGTTTAAAAATTATAAATAATTTTATAAATAATTATAATAATCAAACGGTATACTGAGGATTTCGAAAGAAATTTTGAATGGTATTTTCTTTTTGTTCTTCCTATACGAGAAAATTAAGAAAAAATATTATCAAAATTTTTTACATTTTGACAGCAGTTCATAACCTATAGCAGCGGTTAGTAGGAACCACTGCTATAAGCTTATTTATGACAGCGATTAATTATAACCACTATCATATATATTTTTTTAAAAATATTATATAATTTTAAAATTTAATATTTATCTTCATCATTCATTATCTAAATAATTATCATTAGAGTATTATCGCAAAAGGTCGCCTCGATTCGATGGCCCTAACTTCATCGATCAAAAAAATTTGATTTCAACGATCACGAACGATGATGTGATGATCTGATAGATGAAGACCTCTGATGGATCCAAAAACTTACAACAATGATCTCGATGATATTTGTAATGTACTATCAAAGTTTTACTTCAATCAGATATCGTTATCTTGGTCAATTTAGTATAGATTAGTTTCGATCGTTAAATGATAAACGAACATACTCTCTTGTCGGCAAGGTCAGACCCCATCCCTCCCACTGATGCCAGCGAGGTCGGACCCTCTCCCTCCCTCTATCGCTATCTCGATCTTTCACTCTCCCTTTCTCATTCTTCCTCGTCGGTGAGGTCGGACCCCCTCCCTTCCAATGATGGCGGCAAGGCCGGACCTCCTCCCTCCCAATGATGGTGGCGAGGCCGGATCCCTCCCTTTCTCTCCTCCTCTCTCGATCTTCCTCGCTGATAATGGCGACGAGGCCAGACCCCCTCGCTCCCTCCCTCCCACTCTTAGTCTTCCTTGTTGGCGGTCGGTGAGCGATCTTTCCTTCTTCTCTCAATCTATTGATCTCCCTCTCAACCTCTCCATTTCTTAGTTTTGGATTTCGAAATCAGATCCGGCCTTTTGAGATTCATTAGGATCCGGATCTAATACTTCAAGTACAGATCCATCGAGTATTCGGATTCAAATTTGGTATCAGTAATTAAAATTGAATCTAGATCTGAATATTTAGGTTTTGATCTGAACCCAACCCATTGACAGATCTAGTCCACAGCCATCGATATGATACAATCCAAGGCTACCACCACGGTACGACCCAAAAACTATGGTATACAGATAATTATAATATTTATAATAAATATTTATAATATTTATTATAAATATTTTATAAATTATTATAAATATACATGATTAATAAATAATACTATAAAATTAAAAAAAAATATACCTACGGCTATAGAGAGCGGGTCGCACCGAAAGCTCCGAGGGTCGCCAGCGATGATGCTAGAGGAGGACGATGGCACTAGAGGATAACCTGCAAAATAAAAGTAAGATAGTGAGATAGAGAAGAGAGAGAAAGAGAAAAGAGAGAGAGAGTAGGGGCTGGGGGGGGCAGAGAAGGCATGTACGATAGTCGAGCACAGTTGAGGGTGGACTGGGGGGAGTTGTGTGGGGTGGCTGTGGGGGTGCAGGGGGGGCGGGGAGGGCGGCTGGGGATGGAAAAGGGGCGGTCGGAGGGAGGGTGGGGGGGCCGAGTGGGGTGGCGGGGAGGAGCAGTTGGGGATGGAGGGAAGGAGGGCGGCCGAAGATGGGGGGCTGGGGGGTGGCAAGGTGGTGGGGAGGGTGGCTGGGGATGGGGGAAGGAGGGGGCGGTGGGGAGGTTTGGGGGTGGCGGAGAGGAGCGACCGGGGATGGAGGGAAAGAGGGGTGGCTGGGGGGGTGGGGTGGCGGAGAGGGGTGGTCGGAGATGGGGGGGCTGGGGTGGCAGGGAGGGGTGGCGAGGATGGGGGGAAGGAGGGCGGCCTGGGAGAGGGTGGGGGTGGCGAGGAGGAGCAACCGGGGATGGGGAAAGGAGGGGTGGTCGGAGGGAGGATGGAGGGTGGGGAGGTCGAGTGGGGGGTGGCAGGGAGGGGCGGTCGGAGATGGGGGGTCGGACTGGGAGGGGGAAGGAGGGGCGGCACCAGCTGAGGGGGAAGGAGGGGTGGCGCCGATCGAGGGGGAAGAAGCCTCACCAACAATGGAGAGGAGGAGGAGAGACAGAGAGAGAGAGAGATCGAGCGCGCATGGAAGAGAAGTAGAAAAAATTTGAAGATTTTTAATCTAACCTACGGCAGCGGTTATAGAACTACTACCATAGATCTATGGCAGTGGTTTATAATCACCATTATAAAAAATGATTAAAGTAGTAGCCAAAATTATTTATAAAAAAAATTATCTTATAATTGGACACTGTTTGGTCCTTTGATTACTCGTTTATTATTTAACAATCGAAACTAACCTATACTAGATTGACCAAGATAACGATATTCAATTGACGTAAAACTTTGATAGTATGCTACAAACATCACCGAGATGATCATTATAATTTTTGGATCCATCGGAGGTCTCCATCTATCAGATCATCACATCGTCGTTCGTGATCGTCGAAATTAAATTTTTCTGATCGACGAAGCTAAGGCCATCGAATCGAGGCAATCTTTTGCGACGATACTCTAATGATAATTATTTAGATAATAAACGATAAAGATAGACATTAAATTTTAAAATTATATAATATTTAAAAATATATATATATGGTTATGGTTATAATTAATCATTGTCATAAATAAGTCTATAGCAGCAGTTCCTACTAACCGCTGCTATAGGTCCGACTTATGGTAGCGATTTCACTAACCGCTGTTATAGGTCGAATCTATAGCAGCGGTTACAATGAACTACTGCTATAGGACGATCTATGACAGCATTTTTTTATAACCGCTGCTATAGATCCGACCTATGGCAGCGATTTTCTTTAACCATTACTATATGTCAAACCGTTGTTATATGTCGGATCTATAGCAGCGGTTATAAAAATTGCTACCATAGATTAACGAAAATCGCTGTCATAGGATCTATGGCAGCGATTTCGAAAATCACTGCCATAATATGCTCTGCCATAAACCATTTTTGTAGTAGTGTTGGATCATGTTGTGTCGATGGCCGTATACAGGCCTGATCCATGCCGACCGATAAGAGAACCCCCATCGATGGGTTCTGGGCCATGCCAGTCAATAAGAGAACCTCCGCTGGTTGGTTTTGAATCATACCGGTGGGTTCTGTATCATGTCGGTGGCCTTGGACCGTGCTGTACTAGTAGGTAAGAAAATCCTCATCGGTGGGTTCTGAACCATGCTAGTGAATTTTGGATTGTGCCGTGGACTGTGCCAATCAATAAGCTGAAAACATCCATCGATGGGTTCTAGACCGTGCCGACAGATTCTAGGCCATGTCAGTTGGTTTTGGGCTGTGCTAGCGACCTTGGTCGTACTATGCCGATTGGTAAGAGAATGCCGCTGATGGGTTCTAGGCCATGCCAGCGAATTTTTGATCGTCAGGTTCTATACTATAGCTTGGTAGCTGGATGTCAAAGCATGGCAGTGGCTTGCATTGCGTGTTAGAGTTTATTTATGGATATAATTCATGTTTATATCTTGTTGCTTTTATTTATTGCATTGTATAATGATAGATCTATCAATTGATTAGTGTACATAATCTCCGACATTCGTATATTTATATATATTTATACGGATGAAAGAATTATGTATAATAATTAATTAATTATCCAATTTGGCTAGTTTAAAAATTATAAATAATTTTATAAATAATTACAGTAATCAAACGGTATGCTGAGAATTTTGAAAGAACAGTATTTTCTTTTTATTCTTCCTATGCGAGAAAATTAAGAAAAAATATTATCAAAATTTTTTACATTTTGACAGTGGTTCATAACCTATAGCAGCGGTTAGTAGGAACCACTGCTATAAGCTTATTTATGGTAGCAATTAATTATAACCACTGTCATATATATATTTTTTAAATATTATATAATTTTAAAATTTAATGTCCATCTTCATCATTCATTATCTAAATAATTATCATTAGAGTATCATTGCAAAAGATCGCCTCGATCTGATGGCCCTAACTTCATCGATCCAAAAAATTTGATTTCAACGACCACCAACGATGATGCAATGATCTGATAGATGGAGAGCTCTGATGGATCCAAAAACCTGCAACGATAATCTCGGTGATGTTTGTAGCGTACTATCAAAATTTTATTTCAATTAGATATCGTTATCTTGGTCAATTTAGTATGGATTAGTTTTGACCGTTAAATGATAAACGAGCATACTCCCTCATCGGCAAGGCCAGACCCCAACCCTCCCAGTGATGCCGACGAGGTTGGACCCTCTCCCTCCCTCTCTCGCTATCTCGATTTTCCACTCTTCCTCTCTCGATCTCCCTCGTCGGTGAGGTCGGACCCCCTCCCTCCCAATGATGGTGGCGAGGCTGGATCCCTCCCTTCCTCTCTCCCTCTCTCGATCTCCTTGCCGACGATGGCGATAAGGCCGGACCCCCTCCCTCCCTCCCTCCCACTCTTAGTCTTCCTTGTCGACAGCCGGCGAGCGACCGACCCTCGCTCTCTCAATCTGTCGGTCTTCCTCTCAATCTCTCTGTTTCTTAGTTTTGGATCCTAGAATCGGGTCCGACCTTCCGAGATCCATTAGGGTCTGGGTCTGGTACTTCAAGTATAGATCCATTGGATATTCGGGTTTGGATCTAGTACTAATAATTAAAATTGAATCTAGATCTGAATATCCAAATTTCGATCTGAATCCAATCTATTGACAGATCTAGTCCACAGTCGTTGACATGACACAGCCCAAGGCTACCACCATGGCATGGCCCAAAAACTATGGTATACAGATAATAATAATATTTATAATAAATATTTATAATATTTATTATAAATATTCTATAAATTATTATAAATATATATAATTAATAAATAATACTATAAAATTAAAAAAAAAAATTTACGGCTATAAAGAGCAGGTTGCATCGAAAGCTTCGAGGGTCGTCGATGATGACGCTAGAGGAGGACGACGGCACTAGAGATAACCTACAAAATAAAAGCAAGATAGTGAGATAGAGAAAAGAGAGAAAGAGGAAAGAGAGAGAGCAGGAGCGGCCGGAATGGGGCCCAGGAGGGGGCATAGTGATGATGACGGCAAGGGGGTTGGTGACTGGGAGTGGGTGTGGGTATGGGTGGGCTGGGGGGTGGGTGGGTGGCGGTGGCGGGGAGGCGGCCGGGATGGGGGAAGGAGGGGCGGTCGGAGGGAGGGGGGGGTCGGGTGGGGGTGGTGGGGAGGAGCGGTCGGGGATGGGGGGAAAGAGGGCGGTCGGGGGAAGGTGGGGTGGGGGGTGGGTGGGGGGTGACGGGAAGGGGCGGCTGGAGATGGGGGTGCTGGGGGGTGGCAAGGTGGCGGGAAGGGGCGACCGGGGATGAAGGGAAGGAGGGGCGGTCGGAGGGAGGGTGAGGGGTAGGGGGCTGGGTAGGGGGTGGTGGGGAGGAGCGACCGAGGATGGAGGGAAGGAGGGGTGTCGGGGGGAGGGGTGGGGCTGGCGGAGGGGGACGGTCGGAGATGGGGGGCTGGGGTGGTAGGGAGGGGCGACGGGGATGAGGGAAAGGAGGGGGTGGCTTGGGAGAGGGTGGGGGCCAGGTGGGGAGTGGCAGGGAGGAGCGGCTAGGGATGGAGGGTAGCTGGGAGGAGGGTGGGGGTGGGGGACCGGATGGGGTGGCGGGGAGGGGCGGTCGGGGATGGGGGGCTGGAGTGGGAGGGGAAGGAGGAGCTGCACCAGTCGAGGGGGAAGGAGGGGTGGCACCAGTCGGAGGAGAAGAAGCCTCACCGATAATGGAGAGGAGTGGGAGAGATAGAGAGAGATCGAGCGCGCTTGAAAGAAAAGCAGAAAAAATTTGGAGATTTTTAACCTAACCTACGACAGCGGTTATAGAACCATTACCATAGATCTATGGCAGTGGTTTATAATCACCATCATAAAAAATGATTAAAGTAGTAGCCAAAATTATTTATAAAAAAAATTATCTCATAATCGGATACTGTTTGATCCTTTGATTACTCGTTTATCATTTAACGGCCGAAACTAATCTATACTAAATTTACCAAAATAACGATATCTAATTGAAGTAAAATTTTGATAGTATGCTACAAATATCATCGAGATCATCATTGTAGATTTTTGGATCCATCGAAGGCCTCCATCTATTAGATCATCGTATCATCATTCGTGGTCGTCGAAATCAAATTTTTCTGATCGACGAAGCTAGGGCCATCGAATTGAGGCGATCTTTTGCAATGACACTCTAATGATAATTATTTAGATAATGAACGATGAAGATGAACATTAAATTTTAAAATTATATAATATATAAAAATATATATATATGGCTATGGTTATAATTAATCGTTGTCATAAATAAGCCTATAGCAGCGGTTCCTACTAATCGCTACTATAGGTTCGACTTATGATAGCGGTTTTACTAACCGCTGTTATAAGTCGGATCTATAGCAGCAGTTACAATGAATTGCTGCTATAGATCGACCTATGGCAGCATTTTTTTATAACCGCTGCTATAGATCCGACCTACAGTACCGATTTTCATTAACCACTGCTATATGTCGAATTGCTGCTATATGTCGGACCTATAGTAGCGGTTACAAAAACCGCTATCATAGATTAACGAAAACCACTATCGTAGGATCTATGGCAGTGGTTTCGAAAATCGCTGCCATAATATGCTCTGCCATAAATTATTTTTGTAGTAGTGTTGGATCATGTTGTGTCGATGGTCGTATACGGGCCTGATCCATGCCGACCGATAAGAGAACCCCCGTCGATGGATTCTGGGCCATTCCAGTCGAGAAGAGAACCCCCACTGGTTGGTTTTGAATCATGTCGGTGGGTTCCGTATCATGCCGGCGGCCTTAGGTCGTGCTGTACCAGCGGGTAAGAAAATTTTCGTCGGTGGGTTCTAAACCATGCTAGTGGATTTTGGATCATGTCGTGGACTGTGCCAATCAGTAAGCTGAAAACTTTCGTCGGTGGGTTCTGGACCGTGCTGGTAGATTCTAGGCCATGTCAGTTGATTTTGGGCTGTGCTAGCGACCTTGGCCGTACTATGCCGATTGGTAAGAGAATCCCACTAACGGGTTCTAGGCCGTGCTGGCAGATTCTTGATCGTCAGGTTCTATACTATAGCTTGGTAGCTGGATGTCAAAGCGTGGCAGTGGCTTGCATTGCGTGTTAGAGTTTATTTATGGATGTAATTCATGTTTATATCGTGTTAGAGTTTATTTATATATATTTATATGGATGAAAAAATTATGTATAATAATTAATTGATTGTCTAATTTGGATAGTTTGAAAATTATAAATAATTTTATAGATAATTACAGTAATCAAATGGTATGCTGAGGATTTCAAAAGAAATTTTGAATAGTATTTTCTTTTTGTTCTTTCTATATGAGAAAATTAAGAAAAAATATTGTCAAAATTTTTTTGATCTCTGTTGCGTATCGTTTGATTACTATAATGAACTCATAGAATTAATGTAATTCCTGAATGAGATAGAACTTATCTTTACCTGTTAATTGATGATAGGATGCATTTATTGCATATTTCAAAATAATATTTAATGTAAGTTCCATAAATGATAGCGTGTCTGGTTTATGGAAAAAACATTCGGTCTAAAAGATTGAGATATTGAAGGAGCTTTAGCTTTGTGGGGCATCGATATTTTCTTCATCAAAATCATCCATTCAGAAGGAATGCACGCTCCTTTGATGGTACTATTGAAGAAGATGAGTTGCCTAGTCGAATATTTGGGAGTGAGGTGTTGAGAGAGTTAGATGGTCTCAGTATTTAATTTGGAAAAGATGATTCGATTGATGGTAAAAAGAGGAAGCATCAATCAAAGGCAGATGACACATACTTTAATTTGAGAAAAAAGGCATCTTCTTTGACTTGCCATATTAAGAGATAAACTTATTGCGCTACTACTTAAATATAATGCACATTGAAATGAATATGTGCGAGCTTTTATTGACAACAATCTTAAACATCAAGAATAAGATCAAGTATAATTTGAATTTTCAATTTGACTTGAAAGAATGGGGTATTAGGAGATCACTCCATCGAAGTCGATAGGGGGAGAATAGTGGAGGCTTCCTCATGCATGCCATATTATGAATGCCTTCAAACAATCTACATTTCTTCGTGTATTGGAGAATGTAAAGATCCTGGATGTGTACTCAAGCAATATACCAAAGCATGTAAATAGTAAGGATGTCAAACTTGGAGAATTGAAGATTCATTATTATCATGTGTTGATATAGGAGTTGATCCCAATAACTATTCATCACGTATTGTCAAAAAAATATCAGAATGACTATTATTCATCTTTACAACTTCTACAGAGATTTTTGTGCGAAAAGATTGCTTCAAAAGACATGAAGAAAATAAAGACAAGGATGGTGACTATATTATGTGATCTAAAGAAGATATTTTCACCATCATTTTTCATAGTTATGATGCATCTCACCATACACCTTACGAAAAAAATTATACTTGGAGGCCTAGCATTTTATCAATGGATGTTCCCCACCAAGAGAAATATTCAAATCTTGAAATCTTATGTAAGAAATATGAATCGCCCGAAGGGATCCATAGCAAAAGATTATTTGGGTTAAGAGTATATGAATTTTTATACCATATATTTAAACAAGCTCGAGATACGTCATAACCAGCTAATGAGAAATTAAGATGATCAATATAAATCAATTGAACCTACATTTGAGTCCATTCCATAGCCAGGTAGACTTCCTACTTCATATCATTTTACTGATTTAAGCATTAAAGAAAGGGATAAGGCACCGCTACATGCTCTTCAACTATGATGTCATGGAGCTATACATAAGATGAGTCATTCTACCTTATTTATTTTATAATACTAAAAAAAATATCTAATTATATCTAAATTTATTCTTTATGTATGTAATAAATACAAAAAGATCATAAGAGTAAAATACAACACTCTAAGTATGCGGAAGAAAGAAAAAATATACAGCAAAGAATTTTTTGAATGCTTCAAAGATTATATAAGCAAGTACATATTTTTATCTTGTGTATCTTATTTGAACATGTTTACTAATCAGATGTCATCTTCTTAGGTATGGGGATTACCGCTCGGTGATGTGAGCCCTAAAGTGTATGTGTTAGATGTGTGCCCTAGAAGTCAGATTGGTTGATACTTATAATATACTTCTAAGAATAATTTTATAATTTTAACTATAAATTAATAAAAAAATTATTTTTTTATTATAGTATATAATTAAAAATTTTTGTGATACATCCTTTGAGTTAATCGTAATGACAATTCATATTTTTAAGAATTAAAAATTTAAAATATAAATTTTCATACTTAACTCATAAACTACTTTTGATCGTAGGATCGTCATAAGAATGATGATAGATCCGGAAGATTGGTGTACGATCACTTTCTTAGGATAGATGAGTCTTATATCTATGGTGTGAAGACACCAGAGCAAAAGTATAGATACTCGTTAGAGAATGAGGGCACTGAGCGTGACCACCTCGAGCAGTCATAAAGATGTCTACCTTCTCATCGATGACTGGCTCGATGCTGCAATTATGTGTCAGATTCTTTGACCTGAGGTGCATCAATAATTTATCTTGAGTGTGTTATAGTTTGACTACATCATAACTCGATCTTCTAGTCATTCAAAATCCTGAGATGTATGTTGGCTATAGCATGTTCATTGTAGAAACTAAATTGCACCAAGATGGAATCTATCAACCTCGATAGTAGAGGAGTGGTCCTATGATGATCATGAGATCGAGTTCTTAAGCTCATGACCATGGCAGTGTGATATAATAGAAAAAAATTTTCTATTAAAATTTTACATTGGACTCAAATCGAATGATTCATTTATATGACGGATGTTGGGTTTTGACAAGTTTACCTTAAACCCTAATCCTATCGGAACTTATGATAGTAGAATTGATTCACACGGATAGATGCACTGAGAGGTTCACTTTTAGTTCTGATGGATTGCCATCATATGCTGCTAGATGTCACTGTGGATTTTGGAAGTAATTAAAATGGTCTTAATAATCGATCATTCCAATTATATAAATTAAAAAAGTTCTGATCCATGGAAAGGTGTTTCGATGATGTCAACGATAGAGATCATGACATATCTCATTACCATATGGAATTGAACCTAACTAGATTATACATATAAGGATTTGAGTCTGGTTATGATCAATTAGACTGAGTTAGTTCAATTGAATTAGATTCGATTAGATTCAAGAAAATTGTGCTAGCACATGATAGAACCTAACATTCTCCTTCTGTAGTCTTTCTGGTTCATCACGGATGAGTTTAACTCAACCGAAACCCTGACTGGAGCTTGGGTTGTCTTAATTCATCAGGTTATTTTTAGGACAACACCTATCATTTCTGTTCACCTACCATTTCTGATCACCTACCTTTTTCTATTGCACACCAGGGTCAAAGGTTGACCCTGTTGTAAGAAAGAAGGGACTAGGGGCGCATGCCACCTGGAGATTTTGTAGGGGCATGCGCCCCCATTTATTTGGTATGGCATGAAGAGGGCGCACATCCTCCTAGGCGTGCACCCAAAGTGGATAGACTTTAATTTGATCAAATTTTAGATTTGACTAATCAAAGAGGTTTGATAGAGATCAAACTCTATGAGAGAAGGAAGAGTCCATCGCGCACTAAACTTCCTTTCCTTCTCCCTACCTATTTTATATGGAATTATATAGAATATTTGGGGTGGCAATTCTACTATGAGTTGGCATGAAAATTAGTCAAGAAATTAGAATTAAATCAAGCAACTGGTTGCTTGATTAATTGAAACATTGAGGTGGCGCAGGGCTCTATTTAAGAGACCCTGCGCCCTAGGGTTTTTCATGATTCTTGCTCTATGCCCCAAGTCCCCACTTGCTGTCATCCTCTCTTTCTCCACACCCCTCCTCTCCTTCTTCTCCATGTTCAAAGATTGGGCCAAGGTTCTAAGAGAAGATCCATAGGAATTGGCTCAAAGGTTTCAAGGAAAGAGACGACGTTCGTGAAACGAGTGCGCTACATTCATTGGTTGATTCGAAGGCTCTACAAAATCAGATTTAGATCTAATTTTTGATGATCAGATCCAAAAGAAGAGTACCTTCAGATCCAGTCTGAGTGGACTCTGGTAGAGGCTAGGCACGTGTGTGGCTTGATCTAGAATCCAAAGCTTTCACAGATCATCAACAAGATAAAAGCAGTTTACCCTTAAGGTAACATCAGATGTTACTATTTTAATTTTAATTTTAATTTTTAATATCAAATCTTTAAAATTAGATCGAAGAACTCTCTGATTTGATTAAATACTATAAAAATATTTTTAAAATATTTTTTATAGATCTGATCAGATCAAACCAATCTTATGGTGGAAAAAGCCATTTTTCCTTCAGCATGCTCTTTCAATGGAATCTAATCGTACCATACATGAGTATAAATAGCTCATCATTAACGACTATAGATTTAATATTTATAACTGATTCATAAATATGGTAATATAAAATAGCGGCATAATATTGAGCGCCACCACTAGGTGTTATGCTAGCTTGAGGAATTCACAGACTTATACGAAGGATTTGAACTATTATGGGATGGTAGAGAAGATAGTCATCTTGAACTACTATTCTAAAGAGAGGATTGTATTGATGAAATATGATTAGTTTGACATCTTATCTCAGTCAGAGATGAAGATTGATGAGTGCAGTTTTACTCTCGTCAACATGCAAAGCCATCTCCGTATTAAAAAACTATATATACTTACCTTCCAAGCTAGTCAAGTCTTCTACATTAGTGATTCCTTGGAACCTCAATGAGGTGTTGTTATGAGGATAATGCCTAGACATATTTTTGATAATACCAAGGTTGATGATGATGTTGGACTATGCATACAAAGTGCTCTTTTAGGATAAAACTTATATGGTGCTATCGAGATTCTAGATATATTTGTCAGGAGCGATGGTGATATCCATATTGTAGATGCTACTAGACAATGAGTTCAACATTCTAGCATAAATGTTAGAGTCTATTTATTGATGCTCTACTAATATTATTGTTCAATATGTTATATTGGTTAATGTTTATTAACATTACAGATCACGGTGGCATCGAAATGCTATCTAGCTTTCACCTCCATCTCTGAATGGGCTATGCGGAGCTTCGTATTTGAGTCACAGCCAGAGCATACTTCATCCACCTCTACATTGGCTACTTAGGCACCACCAGCATCTACTCCTCTATCGGCATCTGAGCCTCCACCATCAGCCACATGTTCAGCACTTGCTCCATCTACCAATGAGTCTCCATTGGCATCCACATCGCATGATCCCATGACCATTAAGAGTATATTTTTTATATTATTTATTTATTTATTTATATAATTATGGTACACTCTTATATATTTGTATAATGTATTTTTTATTGCATGTGCATCATCTAGTAGAATATTTCGTAGTTCCACATGCATGCCACATGTACGTAACCCCTAGCATTAGGTCATGATAGAGTACAATCGGAAGAGAAGACCAGTTGGAGAGGTCGCATGGGAGATGCATTACTTTTTTAAAGTGCTTATAATGTGGTTTGATATCATTTCAGTACTGCCCATATACTAGCAATTGATGGATGCTGATGTTAAAGATCAAATGTGGGAGGAGATATGAATAAGTGTATCTTAATTATATTTATATATTTGATATGTTTATACAATGTTTGATTAGAATAATTTTATAACTTACTTTTGATAACTTTGTATAGAGGAGATACGACTTTTCAGATCATAAGAAGACTCGAGATGTCTGATTGAAAATGATTGAAGAGTTGTATCGAAACTATAAGATCAAGTTTCACAGAGAATGGCTTGAGCACCGATCAGACACTCTGGAGGAGCTTATTCCTTTGATTCAGAACTGTCCCCAGAGTTAGTGAGAGGAGATGGTTAGGCATGGAAGGAGCCAAGAGTTTTAAATTTAATTTTTATCTTTTAAATTTTTTAATATACTAATAATTATATTTGAATACTTTTAAAATATTTATTATTTAAATATTTATGATTTAAATATATTTTAGACGGTCTCCTATCAGAATCGAAAGATTCGGGTGGATCAAGAGTATACGTACGCTCTCGATCGTGAGTCTATAGCTAGTCGTGTGCATAGAAAAGTAATAAATTTTGAATCTTAGTTTATAAATTAAATTGATATTTTTTTATGTATTTCTAATAAGTTGATCCATTGTTATAGTTGATGAGAGAGGGGGAGAAGCCCACTTATAGTGATATCTTTCGATCTAGCTGTACTGACAAGAAGGGTAGGTCGATGAATGCAATGATTGGAAGAATTTTTATGAGTAATGAATAGATTAGTATAATTAATATTATAATATTTTTTATGATATTTTATTTAAATTTATAATTACAGTAGTAGTTAGATGCATTTGCGAGCGAGGGCCCGAACACCTCTAGCCCCCATGACCATCTATCTCGGGTCTTGGAGATTGAGCACTTTGGAAGGATCTGATGCAGGTCTGGACATATATCGATGAGCTACTAATCTGAGATAAATATCTTTTCACATACTTTCAGTATCGTTAGTCGAGAGCAGTTTGAGAAGGCGTTAGCATAGACAGCTCAGGCTAGGGAGTGCATTGTTTAGGCTAGGGAGTGCATTGTTCAGGCTAGAGAGCGCACATCTTAGTTACAGAGCGTCATGATCTTTATGGTGATGAGGCTCTCAATGCGTTTAGAGCTGACTTCATGAATTTTGAGGACATGTTGGCTAGCATTTCAACTCCAGTCCCTCCAGCTTCAGCTCCAGCTCCTCTAGCTCGTGCTCCATCTTTTTTCGATGATGATGACTTAAATGTACATTTAACAGACTTTTGATGTATTTTTTTAAAAAAATATTATAATAGATTTTATTCAATAATTAAATTTAAGTATTTTAGATATATTCTTATATTATATATTGAACTGCATTTATTAGGTTAAAAAAATCAAAAATTAAAAAAATTATATATTATTTTTATTTTTCAAAAGTCTACGATAGTAGTTGTCAACTGTTATTATAAGCGTGTCAACTACTATTGTAGATCGCATGCCAATTACTACTATAGATGATCTATGGCAGCGATTACATAATACTGCCATAGACTAATCTATGACAGTGGTTACTCAACTGCTACCATAGGTCATCTATGGTAGCGGTTACTCAACCACTGTAATAGATCATCTATGGCAGCGGTATAGATCATCTATGGTAGCGATTTCATAACCATTACCATAGGTTAATTTATGACAGTGGTTATATAACTGCTGCTATACTTGATATATTACAATGATTGTCTTAACTGCTGTAAAAATTGCTGTTATAGACTTAGAATGATGGCTTCAATGATAGCAGTTGAATAACCACTCCAGTAGATTATGGCAGTAATTTTTTTGGCTACGACAGTAGTTAGAAATCACTGCCATAGTCTTTTTCTATGGTATAAGATTTATAAAGAACAATAAAAGTTCATACAAGTGGTAAAGTTAGTTTGCTTGTGTTATATACATCATGTATGGTAGCCATATACGGTAGAATATTACTATTGATCGTCATGAGTGATTATAGCCCAAATCACTTGGGAATGTGGTAGTTGGGGATTGGCACCAAACGTAATGGGATTGATTGTGCTTTAGGTTTTTGTTGTATATTTTATATGAAAGAACGATTGATTTATTTTTGATGTGGTATCAACTCGCTCTGATACCAATCTGTTGGGATATCAGCTATTCTGATATCACTTATTAAGGATCTAGTACCAAATTATTATGATAAAAAAAAAAAAAAAAATTAAGTACATGGATCAATCTAAAGGCTCGTCTCCATGAGGCATGCAAAGCTTCACTATGAAAGAAAAAAATAGGTACAAAAGGAGAACACCCACTCTCAACTCATCGTACATAAATCTCTCTCAACTAGAAGCTACTCTCATAAAAGCTCTCTCAGAATCTTAAGAAGATCCTCAGAAGTTATAAGATGCTCTACCCTCACAGCCTCCTCATCGGATGATATGCACCTATTGCTTCTCTCTCTCATGGGCTGTCATACTCGGTGCTCTATCAAGCTTCTCTCGGTGGCTATCTAAGACTCTTTATGTGTCTCTCATGCTACACGTGCCATCTTTTTCTGCTCCAGTACACCTTAGCTCTTTAAATAGGATGAGAATCCTCTTTTCAGTAGTTCACAGGAGTCCTAATGAGGCTCTTTCTTATAATATAAGTTGAACATGTTCTTGATGGAGTCTTGAAATATTTTTTAAATTTTAGATCATGACCTCAATCCTCCATGACCACTAGATCCTGTGGTCCACGTGCAACTTCCGTAGATCTCTTAGATTAATCACAATCCAAGTTCAAATAGAAAACCCTGTCTGTTCTGTTCGTCTCCATCAAGCTGGCTCGATCAGGGGTCAAGCTGGCTCGACTACATCTTATCCAAACTTCTACTTTCTGTCTGCCTGAGAGAGTCGGCTCGATTGTGGTTCGAGCTGGCTCAATCTTAACCCGAGCTGACTCAAATCCATATTCGAGCCAGCTCGACTGCTTGTTAATATTGATTTTTCTCTGCTGTGGATCGAATTCGAGGCATCAAATTCTAATAGCTTTTGCAACGTCAAATGCTGGATCATACCTTGTATAGATATGAAAATACTTTGAATTTCTTTATTCATTCATTTGCATAGATTTTAAAGCGACTAGATCCAATAATGGATTGATGCAAAGAAAGGTGAATCTTTCTTTCGTGTGAAAGATGCAACCCTTGCTCGTGTGCTTGTTGGGTCTCTTCTATACTTTGCCAATCTTCAATCTCCATATCCTTTAGTGAATTGAGTAGTGATCTATAACTTCTTTTTTTTTTCCATTTTGGTGAGCTGGCTTGACTACACCATCCTAGAATAAATACAATCCCTAGTGTTTGCATGCAACAAGTCTGTCAACTTGGTGGCCACACTTTGGGACACATCCTAAAAATCTAAGCCCAAGCTTCTGGCAATATGGGAAGTGATCTAGTTTGCTGCATTATTCACTTTATTGTAAACATCAATAGACTTGAGGAAGTATAGAGTGCTTATTATCTTTCTCATATCCCTTAGAATGGGATGGAAATCTTCTATATAGGTCTGTTGCTCGAAGAGTCAACTGGCAACCTTACAAGAGTCCCCATTTAGGATTACTTTAGAGGCCTTAAGGATAGTAAGATCAAGTCGGCTTCTCTCAACTTTGCAAGTAGTACTGTAATGCAAGTACCAATGTCGATATATGGTTTTGGATTACAAATCCTGCACTGTAATAACCTAGCCGTTTGGGTCTTTGAACTTGGTCCAGACTCAAAAGGAGCCAATACCTTATGTGTCATACATGAAAGAGAGAAAAAGACTCTTAATAATTATTGAGGAAAATGCCTTGAGATTTGATCTACAATAAGCCCATAATGAGGTTCAGGACGATGAACGAAGTCCAACGAGTCCAAGAACAGCCCAAATGGAGAAGTTATGGGCAAAAGAAGGTCGGAGCGGAATAGTCAGCCCTCGAGTCTGCCCACCGACTACAGCGTGGCCCAGACCGATAGCACTAAAGGCATTGGGCCAGCTGCGTGCTGGGCCGCCCTAGGCACGCGGGCTCCCAGCCCAAGAAGGGGAGCGCGGTCTACCATGGACCGTCGGCCTATAGTAGAACCCATAGACCAAAAAATAGATTTCTTGCCATTTTACGCGGTCCACGGCACTGTTCCATAGATCAATCATGATTTGATAGCTCAGAAAGAAGCTGATTATGATCGAACGACTAAAAATTGATCTAGGCTTGATTAGCATTATGTGGTGTTGTTTTGCATGATTCGATGGTTAGAAAAGCTTCTGATCACGATCAGATGGATGAGGAGTAATTCGAAGTTGATTAGGAGTTGTGTGCACAATCCGATGGCCCAGAAGAGAGCCGATCATGATCCAACGATCTAGAATTGATTTCGAATGTGTTTAGGACTAGATTTTCTATTAGAATACTATTTTTGAGTTTTTAGAGTCTATATAACTCTAATTGATGAACCGTTTATTACGTTAGAGAGCTGATGACATCCTAAAGGTATTGAAAGGATTCTTGAGAGATTTCAGATAGCTTTTATAAAGGTTTAAAAATTTTTTATTGAAAGACTCTTGTACAAAAGTTGAGTAAGGTATAATTATTTGTACAAGATGTCGAGTGGACATATCTTGATCTCAAATTCATAGATTGAAGGATTGATCAATAGTCATACTCGAATTTGAGATCGATTGAGGTAAGAATCCCTATACATGATCATCATTAAGTATGTTATTTCTTGGTTTTGCATCGTTGGATTCATCTTGATGGATTTGTTATGGTTAAGATATTATTGTTTTCTTGTTTGGTCTTACAGCATGAGTATATTAGATATTGCTTATATATATATATATATATATATATATATATATATATATATATATATATATATATATATATATGAGAGTGATTGATGGTATGAGTATATGGGTATGATACACTTATCTTAATCATGTTATAAACTGAAATTGATATGATGAAAGCAACATGTAATAATCGGACGAGAATGATATGGTTTAGACTAGTCTTATCATGTGGAACAGCCTTTGAGGGCTCATGCGTGAGAATATAATTCAAGAAAGATTATGAAAAATATGATCCAAGAAAGATCATAAACATTTAATTCAAGAAATATCATAGAAAATCAATCCGAATAAAAGATAATCACATGATCTTGATTAGTCCAAAGTCAGAAAGTTAAAGATTAATAAATTAGAATTATGAAAAGAGAAAATGAATGTTAAGATTAGAGAAATTATTGTTGAATAAGATACTTTATCCGATGGCATGTGATGATCTATTTCTTGACCATGTGCTTGATATATGTTTATGCTAGAGCTTTATACTTATTATTTTCGAGTGAGTGTATTATATATTGGTGTGTTGTATGGAGATTTTTACTGGATTGTAAAGCTCACAATCTCTCTTTCATTTTTTTTTTCTTTCTCAGAGTTGTAGGATGATCAAGATTAGTTGTGGTTTGGATTCGCGGATGAGCAGATGAATAGATAGAGCATCATTGACTTCTGATTAGATGATCACAAGAATTTAATTGATATTTATGCAAGTTTTATCAGTTGAAATGAAATTAGATTATTTTTATGAATTTTGAGATTGTATTGGATTTTTAAGGTCTTATATATTCTTTAGGATACTCTTATCCTAAGGAGTGTACGACCATCACATATCCGACATAGGTGCTGAATTCGAAGTATGATAGAGTAGTATTAGAGCTTAGGTTTAAGATTATTAGGGACTGTGAGTTAAGGGATATTTGAGTATAAGATTATGATCACTAAGGATATGACAGAGGCAATTCTTAGAGTTTGTATTTTAATAGATAATTTATATTTTATATTATAATTTGAAAAGTTGATAAATTATTATCTTATTATTCTGAAAGTTATTTAGTAAAATTCAAGATATTTAGTAGATTTAGATCAGAGTACACAACAAAAGTGTAGTTATTTAAATCATTTAAAATTAATTAAAAACTTTGGTTGGGGGTCAAGGATAGAATAAAAATTTGGTTCATCTAAAGTTATCGACTTTGTAATATGGTAATTTTGAGGATAAAAGTTTTTTGAGGGGAGAATGTAATAACCTAGCTATTTGGGCCTTTGAACTTGGCCCAGACTCAAAAGAAGCCAATACCCTATGTGTCATACGTGAAAGAGAGAGAAAGACTTTTAATAATTATTGAAGAAAATATCTCAATATTTGGTCTACAATAAGTTCAGAACGAGATCTAAGATGATGAATGGAGTCTGACGAGTCCAAGAACAGTCCAAACAGAGTTCAAACAGAGAAGTTATGGACAAAAGAAAGTCGGAGCGGGATAGCCAACCCTCGGGTCTATTGGAGGGGCCTATCGACGGTGCTAGCCATGTGGTGACATTGGGCTAGCCGTGCACTGGACCACCCCAGGCGCGTGGGCCGTGCAGGCCGATCGGCTCCTAGCCCAGGAAGGGAAGTGCGGTCCACCATGGACTGTCGGCCTATGGCAGAACTCATGGACCAAAAAATAGATTCCCTGCCATTTCACATGGTTCACAGTACTATTCTATGGATCGATCGCGATCCGATGGTTTAGAGAGGAGCCGGTTGCGATCGAATGGCTGAAAATTGATCTAGGCTTGATTAGCATTATAGGGTGCTATTTTGCATGATCCGACGGTCAAGAAAGCTTCTAATCATAATCAAATGGATGAGGTGCAATCCAGACTTAATCAGGAGCTATGTGTGTGATCCGATGGCCTAAAAGAGAACCAGTCATGATCCGATGGTCCAAAATTTATTCTAGATGTGTTTAGGACTAAATTTCCTACTGGAACACTATTTTAAGTTTTTGGAGTCTATATAACTCTGATTGACGAACCATTTATTGCGTTAGAGAGCTAGTAATGTCTTGGAGGTGTTGAAAGGCTTATTAAGAGATTTTAGATAGCTTTTATAAAGGTTTAGAAATTTTTTATTGAAAGACTTTTGTACAAAGGTTGAGTGAGGTATAATAATTTGTACAAGATATCGAGTGGACATATCTTGATCTCGAATTTATAGATTGAAGGATTGATTAATAGCCATACTTAGATCTGAGACCGATTGAGTTAAGAATCCCTATACACAATCATCATTATGTATGTTATTTCTTTGTTTTGCATTGTTGGATTTATCTTGATAGATTTGTTATGGTTAAGATATTATCATTTTCTTGTACGGTCTTATAGCATGAGTATATTACACGTTGCTTATATATATGTATGATAATGATTGATGGTATGAGTATATGGGTATGATTCACTTATCTTAATCATGTTATAAACTGAAATTGATATGATGGAAGTAACATATAATAATCAGATGAGAATAATATGGTTTGGACTAATCTTGTCATGTGGAACAGCCTCTGAGGGCTCATGCACGAGAATATAATCCAAGAAAGATCATGAGAAATATGATCCAAGAAAGATCATAAATATTTGATCCAAGAAAAATCATAAAAAATCGATCCGAATAAAAGATCATCACATGATCTTGATTAGTTCAAAATCAGAAAGTCAAAGGTTAACAAATTAGAATTATGGAAAGAGAAAACAATTGTTAAGACCAGAGAAATTATTGTTGAATAAGATACTTTACTCGATGACATGTGATGATCTATTTCTTGACCATGTGCTTGATATATGTTTATGTCAGAGTTTTATGCTTATTATTATTTTCAAGTGAGTATATTATACATTGGTATGTTGTACGAAGATTCCTACTAGGTTGTAAAGCTCACACCCCCTCTTCCATTTCTCTTTTTCTTTTTTAGAGTTGCAGGATGATCAAGATTGACTGTGGTTTGGGTTCGTGGGTGAATAGATGAATAGATAGAGCATCATTGACTTCTGATTAGATGATCGAAAGAATTTAATTGGTATTTATGCAAGTTTTATTAGTTGAAATAGAATTAGATTATTTTTATAAATTTTGAGGTTGTATTGAATTTTTAAGATTTTGTATATTCTTTAGGATACTTTTATTCTAAGAAGTATGTGGCCATCACGTATCCGATCTGGATGCTTGATTCAGAGCGTGACATGCACCATCATCTGGACTACCATCCAAGACTTTACTATCAATGTTGATATCGAGGAAGCTAGCAAATGAAGGCTCTCAAGTGAAGTATGTCATTGTAGAAAATGCACTGCATGCTAAGTAGGAACTCCAGTTTCCCCAACTATCGCGATCCTCTAGATGGTAATAGATAGATTACCAGTAATGATGATTTCTGTATTTGGTACACATAAGTAATATTGTAGTAAAATTACTGAAAATCTTGATTGGCATATTGGGTATGACAATCAGATTACTGATAATATAATATCAAAATTTTAAAATATTCTCAAATCAAATTTATTAAAAATAACATCCCATGCATAAAATAATATAATATATAATAATATATATATTATAATATATATTATATATAATATATTATATTCTAATGCATATTTATATTTATAATATATTTATAATATATAATAAAAATAATATAATATAATATTATGTTATAATATAACATAATATTATGTTATATAATATTATATTTATAATATAAATATATATATTATATATTATATATTATATTTATAATATATATTTATATTTATAATATATTATTATACTATATTATTATAATATATATAATATTTATAATACTATATAATTATAATATTATTATAATATATTATTAAAATAATAATATAATAATATATAATAATATAATATAATAATAATATTATAATACAATATTATATTATATTTATATTTATAATATATATTATACTATATATTATAATATCATATAATATTATATTATTATAATAATATTATTAAAATAATAATATTATAATCATAATATAAATAATATAATATTATTTTATCATAATATTATATTATAACATATTATTATATTACTATAATAATATTATTATATTATACTATATTGTATTATATTATTCTAATATTATTATAATATGTTATTATTATATTACCATATATATTATTAAATTATAAAAATGATAATATTATTATTAAAATAATTAATATATTATATATTATATTATTATAATAATATTATTATATTATATTTATAATAGATATATTATATATTATATATTATATATTATATATTATATTTTAGTATATATTTATATTTATAATATATTATTATAACATAATATAATATTATAATACATAATATTATATTATTATAATATGATATAATATTATAATACATAGTATAATATAATATAATATAATATAATATAATATAATATAATATAATATAATATAATATAATATAATATAATATAATATTATATATATTTTTTGGATGAAGATATTTTTATCTAAATTTATTATTATGAGATTACCAAGTATTTGATAATTTGGATAGCCATCTAATCTAGATTATCTGGCAATCTACGTTATCAACCTAAAAGATATACCAACATGATAATCTGATAGGATTTTTTTAAATTATCAATAATTTATTTAAATTACTGACTACCAAATATAATTTAAAAAGGTTAGAGACCTCATATAAATCAGATGTCATCCAGATCCAGAATGTTCAATGTCTCTAAGAAGGTTAGATTTAAATATATCATCCAGACTGTTCAATGATAAATATAGCTAGCCAGTCTGCTTCGTTATTTGTTTTTTTTTTAAAAGTCTGACGATAAGATCAGGATGTTCCGACAACCCTCCATGTCACTGAAAATAAGCAATAAATATAGCTAGCCAGCTGCCGGCTCACTTTAAAACCTCGTAAAACATTAGGTTAGAAGCCTCCTCCAGGGAGGCCCAAAGCCCTCCGCTGCGCGATCGGCTCACCTCCCAGTAAGAATCACTCTTCTCCCACCTTTCTCCTCTCGCGAAAAATTTCGACCTCCATTTTGGTCTGAAGTGTAGTGTTGTTTTGCGTTTCTCACTAGGGTTTTAGGGTTCTTTGGAGGAGAGGAGGAGGGGGAGAGAGAGAGGGGGAGATGAACTTTAAGAACGTCAAGGTGCCGAGTCCCGGCTCCGGGGCGGGGACGCTGGTGAAGGTGGCGCTCCTTGGCGCCGCCGCCGTCTACGGCGCTCTCAATAGTCTCTACAACGTCGATGGTGGCCACCGGGCCATCGTCTTCAACCGCATCCAGGGCATTAAGGAAAAGGTCTGGAAATTTGATTAGAAAAGAAATGATCTCTCTCTTTTTTTTTTTTTGCAGTCTAACATTCTAATCTTTGATGCTTACTAGTTTTTCCACATATTTTTTGATTCTTTTTCTGACTCTTCAATTCTCGAAGAAATTTATGCAAGTTAAATCTGCTGTTTCCTCTTTTATGCTTTAAAATGCTCTTATTTTACATTTGTTGCATTAAATGTGTATTGTGTAAACTGACGGCATAATGGAGCTGTTGTTGTTGGATTTTTTTTTTTTTTTTTTTGAAGTGAGTTATGTTTCATGCCTGGCTTTTTACCCAGAAAATATTTTGCATTCGTGCTGTGAGTTTTAGGGTTCCAGTGAAAGTATGTGCTTAATGTACTTTTGCTCCATCAATTACTAAATTTGGTAGTTTATTAACTCGAAGTCCTCTTTGGTTCAAGGCCTAGTGAACTGTCACCATGTTATATCATGCAGAGTGCGGTCAATAGATTGGGTTCTCTGCTCAAAATTTCCATTTGTATGTCCTTTGACAGTTTAGGAATCAAATGGGTATTTTAACTTGCACTAATTCCGGGGAGCTACAAAATATGATGGAAGTTATGTTTGCATTAATTACAAATATCGATAGAACACTCAAAATTACACAGTCTAATTGGCCTGTGCTTATGAAATTGGATTGTTGTTAAGAAGTGGCTATTGCATAGTTTTTATATGCCTTACCATATGGAACTTCTTGGAAGTGCTAAATCAAGAGACAATTTTGTTTTCTTCTTAACATTGTGGGAACCCATAAATATTTGGAAAGTTTGGTTGATATTTAATGTAGATGTTTGTGATGAACATATATTTGAAGTTAATGATGTCATTATGTTTCTAAAAGAATAAAAGCATCAAGAATCAAACTGATCCATGATGAATAATATGTAAGTGATGAATCGGCATATTCCAAATCTTCTAGATTCCAAGAATATAATGTATTATAAGAATCCACAGTTATGTTTATATGAGGTAAAATTTTTCTTGAAATTTAACAATTTTGTGGTGATTTAAAAAAATCTTGAAAAATGTGAGTAGATCTATGATTTGAAGATGTTTAAAAGCAGGAAATTAGGCGCAAAAATATTTACCATATCGAGATGTTGGATGTGCATCTTTTTTATTAGAGGTGAAGTATTTTGTTCCCTTTCTTTCCTGAATAATGTATTATTGATGCAGAATCTGATCGTCGTCGGAATCAGCTGGAGCGGAGGTGGACGAGGTCACCGTCGGAGACCCGCAAAACGAAGTCTCGTCCGGAGCCGATGGGGGGTGGCTCCGGTAGGATCCTCCAACGATCAAGTCAGCTCTGGCCAACAGGAATGGAGTGCTCGGGAATGATTTTCGCAGAATTTAGAGTAGAAGAAAACTTAGAGCATAGAGATCGGAGATTAGTGATTAGAGGATAGCGTATATGGAGGGTCCTTTTTATAGGCGGAGCTTGATGGTGACAGCTACAGCTGTCTGATGGCGGGTCGCTCGAGGCTGCATCGGGTTTGATGCAGAGAGGATGGTGTCGTCAGGTTGAAAGCGACAGTCATGCCGTCCGACAGTGGTGGGCTGCTTGAGGTCTGGCGGAGCCGCTATAGCATCGTCTATGGCAGACTGACGGTGACCGTTCATCCAACTTTAATAGCCATGGCTCTCAGAAAGCAGGCATTGATCGATGGACTTTGGCATATATCGATTCCAGGGGAGTTCGGTCAATGGGAAGCTCGGAAGGAGTTCGGCCGCTGGGAGTCCGAAGGAGCTCGATCGGTTGAAGGGACGACCGCTTGAGGAGTTCGACCAAAGGGGCGACTGCTGAGGAGTTCGATCGCTGGGAGTCCGAAGGAGCTCGGCCGGCTGAGCAGTTCGGTCGACTGCAGGAGTTCGGCCGCTGGGAGTTCGAAGGAGCTCGGTCGGTTGAGGGGACGGCCGCTTGAGGAGTTCGATCGAGGGACGATCGTTGAGGAGTTCGGCCGCTGGAAGTTCGAAGGAGCTCGGTCGGTTGAGGGGACGGCCGCTTGAGGAGTTCGGTCGAGGGACGACCGCTGAGGAGTTCGACCGCTGGGAGTCCGAAGGAGCTCGATCGGCTGAGCAGTTCGGTCGGCTGCAGGAGTTCGGCTAAGACCCATCCGTTGAAGCTCTTCCGCGGCTACTGGTTGCATTAGGCTGAGCATCGAACTAGACTTCGGCAGGAGCGGGGTTTATCCCCAACAATAGTCCCCCCACTCTCGAGTTTGAAACTCGAAGGAAGGGAGTGCAGAAAAGACGACTGTCGAAGTCTTCTTCCGGGCTCCGTGCTGGTTCAGGTCGAAGCTTGGGGGAGATCTCATCTTCAGCTAAAGTTGAAGCCCGGAGGAGATCCCATCTCCAACCGAGGTTGAGGTAGGCCTCGTTTCCTACGATCAAGGTCGGAGGTTGAGCTCCTCGGAGGGTGATATTGTCTTCAGCAGTCGAGACTGACTCGGGGAAGGTCTCCTCTCCTGCAGTCGCGGTTTAACACGGGCGCTCGGAAGAGATCTGATCTCTGACCGAGGTTGACGCGGTCAATCGGGAGAGATTTTATCTCTGGGCGAGGTTGTTTCCAAGCTTATCTCTGCCCGAGGTTGTCGCAGGCCGAGGTAGTCACGGTCGGTCGGAAGAGATCTTATCTCTGGCCGAGATTTACTCAGTCGCTCGGGAGAGATCTTATCTCCTGTGCCCGAGGTTGATGGAGATCTTGTCTCCTGTTAGACTTCGGAGGTCGGATTTCGACTTTGCTCGCGTTAGAACGAGGTTCTCCTGTTCCTAATGGGCTATGAGGGCACATAAGGGCCGCTGTCAGGGCCTTTTCTTCCATCTCGTCTAAGGTGAACGAGGCCTTCGACTTTGCTCGCGTTAGGATGAGGTTCTCCTTCTATTCCTAACGGGACTGTGGGGGCACATTCGGACCGTCGTCCGTCTCCCCCCGTCTCGTCTAGGGGTGAACGAGGCCTTCGACTTTGCTCGCGTTAGGACGAAGTTTTCCTTCTGTTCCTAAATGGGCTGTGGGGGCACATTCGGACCGTCGTCCGTGCCTCTCCTTCCCATCTCATCCTTTGTGAACGAGGCCTTCGATTTTGCTCGCGTTAGGACGAGGTTCTCCTCCTATTCCTAACGGACTGTGGGGACACATTCGGATTGTCGTCCGTCCCTCCCATCTCGTCTAAGGTGAACGAGGCTTTCGACTTTGCTCGCGTTAGGACGAGGTTCTCCTCCTATTCCTAACGGGCTGTGGGGGCACATACGGATCGTCATCCGCGCCCCTCCCTCCGTCTCGTCCTTTGTGAACGAGGCCTTCGACTTTGCTCGCGTTAGGAAGAGGTTCTCCTCCTGTTCCTAACGGACTGTGGGGGCACATAAGGGCCGTTGTCAGGGCCTCTCCTCCCATCTCGTCCTTTGTGAATGAGGCCTTCGCTCGGAAGAGATCTTATCTCTGGCCGAGGTTGTCATCGGTCACTCGAAAAAGATCTTATCTTTGGTCGAGGTTGAAGGTCTTTGACCTACACGTGTTAGGACGAGATTCTCCTCCTGTTCCTAACACGGCAACTATTGACTGTTTCTTTCCTATCATCACATGGTTTTTGCACCCAGAAACAATATTATTTGTTAGGGGAGAATTTTACCGAGGGGAAGTTACTCGCAGCATATCCCCGTTTCAGGGTCGTGGGGGCGTTGTTCGTCCGAGTTCCCTTGGGCAGCAAGGCCTGGGTCAGACGACCTCCTTTATCTCGTGCTGGCCTTTCAATTTGGAGCAAGCTTCTTCTGGCTTTGTCGTTGGGAGACGACGAATCGTCGATGTACCAAGCTCCTCCCATGGGTAACGTTGATGACGTCGTGAGGCGGCCGACCTCCATGTCGTTTCTGGCTACGGTAGCGCCCTTGGCCGATCTTCTGCTTCAGGCTGGCGTCGAAGGAATTTACTCAACCGCCCCTTTTTGACGAGCTCCTCAATTTCGTCTCGGAGCTGAATGTATTCCTCAGTGTCGTGGCCGTGGTCGCGATGGTAGGGACATTGCTTGCTTCGATCGCGCATGTTTGGGGGAGACCGTAATCCTTCTGGTCTTGGCAGCTCTTTCTTAACCTCCGTGAGAATTCGAGTTCGAGGGGCATCGAGGGGGGCGTAGTCGCGGAACCTTTCGGGAGGAGGACTTCTTCGCGCCCTTCTGTCGGGGCTTCCTCGGTGGCGAGCTTGAAAAGTTCGGGCCTTGCTTGCGCTGGGGAGGTCGTGAGCGCGGCCGAACTTCCTGTGGAACCTTCTGCGGGAGAACTTCATGCCCTTTGTCGGGACTTCCTTGGAGTCATACTTGATAGGGAGTTCGGCTTCGCTTGCGCCGAACTTCATTCCGATGATGAGCTTTGAGGGGGAGTTCGGCCTTGCTTCCGCCGAACTTCATTCCGATGATGAGCTTCGAGGGGGAGTTCGGCCTCGCTTCCGTCGAACTTCATTTCGATGATGAGCTTCGAGAGGGAGTTCGGCCTTGCTTCCGTCGAACTTCATTCCGCTTCTGCTGGAGAATTTTTGCTCTCCGTTTCTCCTTTCTTAGGGCGATTGGTATGCCTGAATGCTCTTCCTTAAGGCCGGTTCTTCGCGTCCTCATGGCGGGTTTGCTGGCAAAGTCCCCGCCGGAGGTTGTCGCACGGTCGGCATCATCTCGACGGGGCCACGAACCCGACCAGCAGGTTGAACTGCTCCACGTCTGCGGTGGCTTCGTGTGGAACCTGAGTTGTCGGAGTTGAAACGGGAGCAGATGGACCTGACGCGCAAGTCGTCGATCGCCGAGTCGAATCTCTCATGGGAGGCATTTTCTCTTCGGAAAAGAACTCTAGTGAGGAAGAAGAGAGATCTTTGAGAGGGAAGAGAGAAATCGTCGTCGAGCACTCCTTTAAGAACAAGGGAACCTCGGAGGTTCATGCCCTTCCTCTAGCGCCAATCTGTTGATGCAGAATCTGGTCATCGTCGGAATCAACTGGAGCGGAGGTGGACGAGGTCGCCGTCGGAGACCTGCAAAACAAAGTCCCGTTCGGAGTCGATGGGGGGTGGCTCCGGTAGGACCCTCTGACGATCAAGTCAGCTCTGGCTAACAGAAATGGAGTGCTCGAAAATGATTTCCGCAGAGCTCAGAGTAGAAGAGAACTTAGAGCATAGAGATCAGAGGTTAGCGATCAGAGGATAGCGTATCTGGAGGGTCCTTTTTATAGGCGGAGCTTGATGGTGATAGCTGCAGCTGTCTGATGGTGGGTCGCTCGAGGCTACACCGAGTTTGATGCGGAGAGGATGGTGTCGTCAGGTCGAAAGCGACAATCATGCCGTCTGATAGTGGTGGGCTGCTCGAGGTCTGGTGGAGCTGCTGTAGCGTCGTCTGTGGCAGAATGACGGTGACCATTCGTCCAGCTTTAATAGCCATGGCTCTCAGAAAGCAGGCATTGATCGATGGACTTTGGCATATATCAATTTCAGGGGAGTTCGGCCAAGGAGAAGCTCGAAAGGAGTTTGGCCGCTGGGAGTCCGAAGGAGCTCGGCTAGCTGAAGGGATGGCCGCTTGAGGAGTTCGACCGAGGGACGACTGCTGAGGAGTTCGGCCGCTGGGAGTCTGAAGGAGCTCGGCCGGCTGAGCAGTTTGGCCGGCTGCAGGAGTTCGGCCGCTGGGAGTTCGAAGGAGCTCGACCGGCTGAGGGGACGGCCGCTTGAGGAGTTCGGCCGAGGGACGACCGCTGAGGAGTTCGACCGCTGGAAGTTCGAAGGAGCTCGACCGGCTGAGCAGTTCGGTCGGCTGTAGGAGTTCGGCTAAGATCCGTCTGTTGAAGCTCTTCCGCGGCTACTGGTTGCATTAGGCTGAGCATTGAACTAGACTTCGGTAGGAGCGGGGTTTATCCCCAACAATAGTCCCCCCACTTTTGAGTTTGAAACTCGAAGGAAAGGAGTGCAGAAAAGGTGACTGCCGAAGTCTTCTTCCGGGCTCCGTGCTGGTTCAGGTCGAAGCTCGGGGGAGATCTCATCTTCAGCTAAAGTTGAAGTCCGAGGGAGATCCCATCTCCAACCGAGGTTAAGGTAGGCCTCGTCTCCTGCGATCAAGGTCGGAGGTTGAGCTCCTCGGGGGGTGATATTGTCTTCAGCAGCCGAGGCTGACTCGGAGAAGGTCTCCTCTCCTGCAGCCGTGGTTTAACACGGACGCTCGGGAGAGATCTGATCTCTGGCCGAGGTTGACGCGGTCAATCGGGAGAGATCTTATCTCTGTGTGAGGTTGTCTCCGAGCTTATCTCTGTCCGAGGTTGTCGCGGGCCGAGGTAGTCATGGTCGATCGGGAGAGATCTTATCTCTGGCCGAGATTGACTTGGTCGCTCGGGGGAGATCTTATCTCCTGTGCCCGAGGTTGATGGAGATCCCGTCTCCTGTTAGACTTCGAAAGTCGGATTTCGACTTTGCTCGCGTTAGGATGAGGTTCTCCTCCTGTTCCTAACGGACTGTGGGGGCACATAAGGGCCGCTGTCAGGGCCTCTCCCCCTATCTCGTCTAAGATGAACGAGGTCTTCGACTTTGCTCGCGTTAGGACGAGGTTCGCCTCCTGTTCCTAACGGGGTCGTGGGGGCACATTCGGACCGTCGTTCGTCTCCTCCCGTCTCGTCTAAGGTGAACGAGGCCTTCGACTTTGCTCGCGTTAGGATGAAGTTCTCCTCCTGTTCCTAATGGGCTGTGGGGGCACATTCGGACCGTCGTCCGTACCTCTCCCCCTATCTCGTTCTTTGTGAACGAGGTCTTCGATTTTGCTCGCGTTAGGACGAGGTTCTCCTCCTGTTCCTAACAGGCTGTGGGGGCACATTTGGACCGTCGTCCATCTCCTCCTGTCTCGTCTAAGATGAACGAGGCCTTCGACTTTGCTCGCGTTAGGACGAGGTTCTCCTCCTGTTCCTAATGGGCTGTGGGGGCACATACGGACCGTCGTCCGTCCGCGCCTCTCCCTCTGTCTCGTCCTTTGTGAACGAGGCCTTCGATTTTGTTCGCGTTTAGTTAGGACGAGGTTTTCCTCCTGTTCCTAATGGGCTGTGGGGGCACATAAGGGCCGTTGTCAGGGCCTCTTCCCCTATCTCGTCCTTTGTGAACGAGGCCTTCGCTCGGGAGAGATCTTATCTCTGGCCGAGGTTGTCATCGATCGCTCGGGAAAGATCTTATCTCTAGCCGAGGTTGAAGGTCTTTGACCTGCACGTGTTAGGACGAGATTCTCTTCCTATTCCTAACACGGCAACTATTGACTGCTTTTTGTTGGGGATAAACCCCGTTCCTGCCGAAGTCTAGTTCGATGCTCAGCCTAATGCAACCAGTAGCCGCGGAAAATCTTCAACGGACGGGTCTTAGCCGAACTTCTGCAGCCGACCAAACTATTCAGCTGGCCGAGCTCCTTCGGACTCCCAGCGGTCGAACTCTTCAGCGGTCGTCCCTCGGTCGAACTCTTCAAGTGGCCGTCCCCTCAGTCGTCGAGCTCCTTCGACTGTCGAACTCCTGCAGCCGGCCGAACTGCTCAGCCAGCCGAGCTCCTTCGGACTCCCAGCGGCCGAACTCCTCAGCAGTCGTCCCTCGACCGAACTCCTCAAGCGGCCGTCCCTCCAGCAGGCCGAGCTCCTTCGGACTCCCAGCGGCCGAACTCCTTCCGAGCTTCCCCTTAGCCGAACTCTCCTGGAATCGATATATGCCGAAGCCCATCGATCAATGTCTGCTTTCTGAGAGCCATGGCTATTAAAGCTGGACGAACGATCACTGTCAGTCTACCACAGGCGACGCTACAGCGGCTCTGCCAGACCTCGAGCAGTCCACCACTGTCGGACGGCATGGCTGTCGCTTTCGACCTGACGACACCATCCTCTCCGCATCAAACTCGGTGCAACCTCGAGCGACCCGCCATCAGACAGCTGCAGCTGTCATCATCAAGCTCCGCTTATAAAAAGAACCCTCCAGATATGCTATCCTCTAATCGCTAACCTCTGATCTCTATGCTCTAAGTTCTTTTCTACTCTAAGCTCTGCGGAAATCATTCTCGAGCACTCCATTCCTATTGGCCAGAGCTGACTTGATCGTCGGAGGGTCCTACCGGAGCCACCCCCCCATCGGCTTCGGACGGAACTTCATTTTGCAGGTCTCCAACGGCGATCTCGTCCACCTCCGCTCCAGCTGATTCCGGCGACGACCAGATTCCGCGTCAACATGTATATTCCCCAATGTGAATTATGAATTACCTTTGAGGCAAAATGAGGTGTACATCATAACAGTCATTGACTCTAGATTTATGCAGAAGGAATTGTTGGTTATTGGTCTCGAATGGCAGCAAGCACAATTTATATCTCCATATCTTACAGTGAATGGATTCGCATATGAGAGAAATTTGTGAAGAGGGTAATAAAACAAGGGTGATGAGTTATGAGTGGATTGGAGAGTGGGCATTATTATTTGAGATCCCTTCTTCAAGTTATACAAATACATGGATCTGTGCGACATGTGACATTTCTCATGATGTTTGGTACTTAGTCTTTGCTTTGTAAATTGGCCAAGTCATCTTCAAGCAATTCTTTTTTTTGCTAAAAATGTTTCTAGAAGGAAAGAAAGTGTTACTTGTATTTGTTTGTGAATGACGTTTGGTTATCAATATTCCAGCATCAAGGTTCGATAGAATGACCTTTAGGAAGGAAGTCTGGCCTCGCTGTTTGTGTTAGAAGCTGTCATTTTGATATCCTAATTATTATTATCAGAATCTTTTGAATATGGACATTGTTGGTGCAGAAACTCGTCGTCGCCGGAGGTCGCCGGAGTCGAGGCCGCTGAGGTCGCCGCCGGGGACCTGCAAAATAAAGTTCCGTCCGGAACCGGTGGGGGGTGGCTCCGGCAGGATCCTCCGACGGTCAAGTCAGTTTTCGGCCAACAGGAATGGAGTGCTCGGAATGAGTTCTGGAGCTTAGAGAAGAAGAGAGCTCATAGAGACTAGAGGTCAGAGAGATTAGTCTTGGCGTATCTGGAGGGTCCTTTATAGGCGGAGCTTAGTTGATGGCGACGGCCATACCGTCGCATGGAGTTCGGTACGGAGAGGAAGGCGTCGTCAGGCGGTCGGTGACGGCCATACTGGCAAGTCGTGGGCCGCATGGAGTTCGGTACGGAGAGGAGGGCGCCGTCAGGGAGTGGCGTTGCCAGAGGTAGTAGCCATGTCGTCTGGTTTCGTCGCCCGTCGCAGACTGATGGCGACAATTCATCTCGTAGGAGAGTCCGGCAGAAGGGAAGGCTGGGGGAGTTCGGCTGGTTGAAGGGTCGGCCATTTGTAGAGTTCGGTCGAGGGACGATTGCCGAGGAGTTCGACCGTTGAGAGGTCCGAAGAAGCTCGGCTGAGGCCCGATTGATGAACTTCGGTTGCTAAGTAGTTCGGCTAAGGCTCGTCCGCTGAGGAGTTCGACCGCTGGAGGACTTCGTTGAAGCTCGGCTGCTTGGAGTCGGACCGAAGAGTTCGGCCGTGGGGGTTCGAAGGAGTTCGGCCGCCCGAGAAGCTCGGTCTTGACGCTGGGAGTTCGGAAGAAGCTCGGCAGCTAGCTAGTTCGGCCTGCTGGAAGAAGCTCGACCGCTGGGAGTTCGGCTGAAGCCCGTCTGCCGAAGCTCTTCTGCGGCTACTGGTTGCATTAGGCTGGGTATCAAGCTAGACTTCGGCTGGAGCGGGATTTATCCCCAATACTAGCCCCCCACTCCCGAGTTCGAAAATCGAAGGAAGGGAGTGCAGGAAAGGCGACTGCCGAAGTCTTCCTCTGAGCTTTGTGCTGGTCTTGGTCGAAGCTCGGGGGAGATCCCATCTCCAGCTTGAAGTTGATACAGTTGCTTTATCTAGCCAAGGTCGATGCTTGCGTTAGGACGAGGCCTTTGTGAACGAGGCCTTCGACTTTGCTCGCATCAGGACGAGGTTCTCCTGTTCCTAATGGGCTGTGGGGGCACATGCGGACCGTCACCCGAGCCTCTCCCCCCATCTCGTCTTTTGTGAACGAGGCCTTCACTCGGGAGAGATCTTATCTCTGGTCGAGGTCGCTTTTCGGAAGAGATCTTTTCTGGCCGAACTGCTCGGGAGATCTTTTCTTTGACCGAGGTTGCTTTTCGGGAGAGATCTTATCTTTGGCCGAACTGCTCGGGAGAGATCTTATCTCTAGCCGAGGTTGCTTTTCGGGAGAGATCTTATCTCTGGCCGGCGTTGCTTTTCGGGAGAGATCTTATCTCTGATCGAACTGCTCGGGAGAGATCTTATCTCTAGCCGAGGTTGCTTTTCGGGAGAGATCTTATCTCTGGCCGAACTGCTCGGGAGAGATCTTATCTCTGACGAGGTTGCTTTTCGGAAGAGATCTTATATCTGGCCGAACTGCTCGGGAGAGATCTTATCTCTAGCCGAGGTTGCTTTTCGGGAGAGATCTTATCTCTGGCCGAACCGTCCGGAAGAGATCTTATCTCTGGCCGGCGTTGCTTTTCGGGAGAGATCTTATCTCTAGCGGAGGTGGTTTTTCGGGAGAGATCTTATCTCTGGCCGACGTTGCTTTTTGGGAGAGATCTTATCTTTGGCCGACGTTGCTTTTCGGGAGAGATCTTATCTCTGACCGAACTGCTCGGGAGAGATCTTATCTCTAGCCGAGGTTGCTTTTCGGGAGAGATCTTATCTCTGGCCGGCGTTGCTTTTCGGGAGAGATCTTATCTCTGGCCGAACTGCTCGGAAGAGATCTTATCTCTAGTCGAGGTGGTTTTTCGGGAGAGATCTTATCTCTGGCCGACGTTGCTTTTCGGAAGAGATCTTATCTTTGGCCGAACCGTCCGGGAGAGATCTTATCTCTGGTCGGCGTTGCTTTTCGAGAGAGATCTTATCTCTGGCCGAATTGCTCGGGAGAGATCTTATCTCTAGCCAAGGTGGTTTTTCGGGAGAGATCTTATCTTTGGCCGGCGTTGCTTTTCGGAGAGAGATCTTATCTCTGTCGAACTGCTCGGAAGAGATCTTATCTCTAGCCGAGGTGGTTTTTCGGGAGAGATCTTATCTCTGGCCGACGTTGCTTTTCGGAAGAGATCTTATCTTTGGCCGAACCGTCCGGGAGAGATCTTATCTCTGGTCGGCGTTGCTTTTCGGGAGAGATCTTATCTCTGGGTGGCGAATTGCTCGGGAGAGATCTTATCTTTAGCCAAGGTGGTTTTTCGGGAGAGATCTTATCTTTGGCCGGCGTTGCTTTTCGGGAGAGATCTTATCTCTGGCCGAACTGCTCGGGAGAGATCTTATCTCTAGCCGAGGTGGTTTTTCGGGAGAGATCTTATCTCTGGCCGATGTTGCTTTTCGGGAGAGATCTTATCTCTGGCCGAACCGCTCGGGAGAGATCTTATCTCTAGCCGAGGTTGCTTTTCGGGAGAAATCTTATCTCTGGCCGAACTGATCGGGAGATATCTTATCTCTAGTCGAGATGGTTGCTCGGGAGAGATTTTATCTTTGGCCGAGGTCGCTTTTCGGGAGAGATCTTATCTCTGGCCGAACCGTCCGGGAGAGATCTTATCTCTGGCCGACGTTGCTTTTCGGGAGAGATCTTATCTCTGGCCGAACTGTCCGGGAGAGATCTTATCTCTGGCCGAACTGCTCGGGGAGAGATCTTATTTGTAGTCGAGGTGGTTGCTCGGGAGAGATCTTATCTCTGGCCGAGATTGCTTTTCAGGAGAGATCTTATCTCTGGCCGAACCGTCCGGGAGAGATCTTATCTCTGGCCGACGTTGCTTTTCGGGAGAGATCTTATCTCTGGCCGAACTGTCCGGAAGAGATCTTATCTCTGGCCGGCGTTGGTTTGCTCGGGAGAGATCTTATCTCTGGCCGAGGTTGCTTTTCGGAGAGATCTTATCTCTGGCCGAACTGCTCGAGAGAGATCTTATCTCTAGCCGAGGTGGTTGCTCGGAAGAGATCTTATCTCTGGCTGAGGTTGCTTTTCGGGAGAGATCTTATCTCTGGCCGACGGCTCGGGAGAGATCTTATCTCGAGTCTGCTCGGAGAGATCTTATCTCTGGTCGGTCCCGGAGAGATCTTATCTCTGGCCGGCGTTGTTTTTCGGGAGAGATCTTATCTCTGGCCGAACTGCTTGGGAGAGATCTTATCTCTAGCCGAGGTGGTTTTTCGAGAGAGATCTTATCTCTGGCCGACGTTGCTTTTCGGGAGAGATCTTATCTCTGGCCGAACTGTCTCGGGAGAGATCTTATCTCTGGCCAGCATTGCTTTTCGGGAGAGATCTTATCTCTGGCCGAACTGCTCTTTGACCTGCTTGTGTTAGGACGAGGTCTTCCTTCCTAACACGGCGACTGTTGACTGCTTCCTCTGCACAGTTTTTGCATCTAGAAACAACATTATCGGAAGGAAAAAATTTTATCGAAGGAAAGTTACGGGCAGCACATCCCCGTTTCAGGGTCGTCGGGGCGTTGTTCCTCTGAGTTCCCTCGGTCAGTAAGTTCCGTCCAGACGACCTCCTCTATCCCATGCCGGCCTTCTCGATTTGGAGCAAGCTCTTGGCTTTGTTGTTGGGAGCCGACGAACCACCGATGTACCAAGCTCCTCCATGGGGTAACGTTGATGACGCTGTGAGGCGGTTGACCCAGGAGTTTTTGGTCACGGCAGCGCCCTTAGCCGACTTTCTCCAGCCGCTCCTTCCTGACGAGCTCCTCAATTTCGTCCCGCAGCCGGATGCATTTCTTAGCGTGGTGGCCGTGGTCGCGATGGTAGGCGCAATACGACCGCGCTTATTTAGGGGAGACCGTAAATCTTCTGGTCTTGGCGGCTGGCTCTTAACTTCGCTGAGAATTCGAGTTAGAAGAGCGGGTCGTAGTTGCGGAACCTTTCTGGAGGAGGATTTCTTCGCGCCCTTCTGTAGGGGCTTCCTTTAGGGTGAGCTCGAGAAGTTCGGGCTTTGCTTGCGCGGAGCTTCATTCCGCTTTCCCGCGAAACTTTCCGTGGGAGAACTTCATGCTTTTTTGTCCGGACTTCCTTGCTCGCAGGGAGGGGGTCGGCTTTGCTTGCTCGAACTTTATTGCACCTCCCGTGAATTCGTTATAGCGACGTACTCGAGGGGGAGTTCGGCCTCGACCGCCCTGGGCGGTCTCGAGCGTGGCCGAAGTTCATTTGGGGTGATCTGCTGCGGAGTTCGGCCTCCTTTATACCGAACTTCATTTGCGGGAAAACTTCGTTCTGCCACTGCTTGCGCCGAACTTCACTGTGATGGTGGGCTTAAGGTGGAGTTTGGCCTCGCTTGCATCGAACTTCATTGATGAGCTTCAAAGGGAGAGTTCAGCCTTGCTTTCGCCGAACTTCATTCCGCGGGGGAACTTTGCTCCACCCTTGCTTGTGCCGAACTTCATTCCTGCTTGCGCCGAACTTCGTTCCGCTTCCGCGGAGAACTTCTGCTCTCCATTTCTCTCCTAAGGGCAATTGGCATGTCCAAATGCTCTTCCTTAAGGCCGATTCCTCACGTCCTCATGGCGGGCTTGCTGGCAAAGTCTCCGCCAGAGGTTGTCGCACGTCCTGCATCATCTCGGCGGGGCCGCGAACCCGTCCGAAACTGCTCTACATCTGCGGTGGCTTCGGGTGGGGCCTGGGCTGCCGGGGCCGCAACTGGAGCCGGTCGCCGAGTCGAAGCTCTCGAGGCATTTTCTCTTTGGGAGAGAAGGAAGAACGGATCTCCGGAGAGAGAGAAATCGTCGTCGAGCACTCCTTTAACAACAAGGGAACCCCGGAGGTTCGGGGCCCTTCCTCTAGCGCCTTCTGTTGGTGCAGAAACTCGTCGTCGTCGGAGGTCGCCGGAGTCGAGGCCGCTGAGGTCGCCGTCGGGGCTTGCAAAACAAAGTTCCGTCCGGAATCGGTGGGGGGTGGCTCCGGCAGGACCCTCCGATGGTCAAGTCAGTTTTCGGCCAACAGGAATGGAGTGCTCGGAATGAGTTCCGGAGCTTAGAGAAGAAGAGGAGAGCTCATAGAGACTAGAGGTCAGAGAGATTAGTCTTGGCGTATCTGGAGGGTCCATTATAGGCGGAGCTTAGTTGATGGCGACGGCCATACCGTCGCATGGAGTTCGGTACGGAGAGGAAGGCGTCGTCAGGCGGTCGGTGACGGCCATATTGGCAAGTCGTGGGCCGCATGGAGTTCGGTACGGAGAGGAGGGCGCCATCAGGGAGTGGCGTTGCCAGAGGTGGTAGCCATGTCGTCTGGTTTCGTCGCCCGTCGTAGACTGATGGCGACAATTCATCTCGTAGGAGAGTCCGGCAGAAAGGAAGGCTGGGGGAGTTCGGCTGGCTGAAGGGTCGGCCATCTGTAGAGTTCGATCGAGGGACGATTGCCGAGGAGTTCGACCGCTGAGAGGCCCGAAGAAGCTCGGCTGAGGCTCGGTTGATGAACTTCGGTTGCTAAGTAGTTCGGCTAAGGCTCGTCCGCTGAGGAGTTCGGCCGCTGGAGGACTTCGTTGAAGCTCGGCCGCTTGGAGTCGGTCCGAAGAGTTCGGCCGTGGGGGTCCGAAGGAGTTTGGCCGCCCGAGAAGCTCGGTCTTGACGCTGGGAGTCCGGAAGAAGCTCGGCAGCTAGCTAGTTCGGCCTGCTGGAAGAAGCTCGGCCGCTGGGAGTTCGGCTGAAGCCCGTCTGCCGAAGCTCTTCTGCGGTTACTGGTTGCATTAGGCTGGGTATCGAGTTAGACTTCGGCTGGAGCGGGATTTATCCCCAACAGACATGGAAACATTTTTTATGATGGTTGGATAATGCCTCCTCCAACAAGGGTAATGACAGAGGCTGCTGAAACTGATCTTGGTTGGAGAAAATTTTCTTGTAAACTACCTCTAATCTCTCTCTCTCTCTACTTGTTTTCTGGTTTGAGCTTGAAGGGCACAGCTAAAATTATCTATCCCACATTGTGTGAAGGCAAGCAATCTACAATATATTTTATTATGAAAGGTTTGGGTAATTCATTAAAAGTGTCAAGTGTCAGGGATCTTTGTATTTTTAGGTATGGTACCATGAATGATCGACAGCAGAAATAATGTGTTATGGCATATATTTTAACAAGACACTTCATATCTTGTTTCAAGTGTCTGCACTTGACGATGATGCAAGTTCAGCTAAATTTGTTTGAAGAGCTGATTGTCAATCCATGTCATATTGTGGTCACGTGACAGAGCATTAGCACTCTAGAAAGACTGCAAATAGGAGTTCTGGATGGCACTATGGATCCCATAAAGAAACATTGTCAATATAGTTGCATTCATCTTGCAAATTGATGGTACTTATGGTGCTAATGGTTTTTTTAGGCCTTCTATAAAGTGATCATTTCTTTCTGTTAGTTTGCTGAGTATTTTGGGGTCTATTGCTATCATAGTTCCTGGACAGAAAATAGAGCAAAATGTCTTTAAGCCCATCTCCTTGTTTTTCTTAAAATTTTTATCCTGTTTAGTTTTTATGACCACCAATCCATTCTTCAGTTCTTCATTCTTCTTCTGAGGTTTACACGCGGTACTACCCTAAATATTATCTACGCGAGGATTTAATAAGAGGAGGTGGTGAGGAGAAATAATTAAACTTGGCTGTTTCTGAATAGTTGGAAAAGTGGACTGAAGTTTAAAAATAAACTACTGCCATTTAGGTTATCACGGGACATTAAAATCCTTAATACGAGATTTGGAATTATGGTGCGAAAGGGGGAGAAGTAAACTGACAGTTGCGATGGGGGATTATTGCATAAATTTTAGGGAGATGGTAGGTCTTCCTTTTTAGGTTATATATAATTTTTTGGACGGCTTTTTGGCATATACGTAAGTTGAACGGTATTTAGATATATCAATATGAAAGGAAGTTGGAGTGCACTTTCCTTCTGCATTTATTCTGATCCATTTTTATGTAATGTAATTATGTATTTTACTTCTCAGTATGGCAAGGTATTTCCTTCATAACCTATCTACATGTAGCTTGTTTGCAGGTTTATCCTGAGGGAACACATTTGATGATCCCTTGGTTTGAAAGACCTATCATATACGATGTTCGTGCTCGCCCCCATCTTGTGGAGAGTACTTCTGGGAGTCGCGATCTTCAAATGGTGTGTTTTTCACTTATTAATATACTTCTATGACAAGAATATGTAAAGTATAGGTATTGAATTTGTGCTTATGTGGACAACATGTATTAGACAAACATCAGCTGTTATTTTCTATTTCTATTTAAGGAATGTGTTACAGGAACAACTTGACAATCCTAGGCTCAGGAATTATCAAGTGGCTCATTTGACCAGTTTTGTTAATGCTTGATGGTTATTGTTTTGGCTATTTTGTGTTCATTGGATATTATAATTTTGCCTTTTGTGATACCATTATGTTATTTAGTCATTCTACAGTGCAACCATATGTCTATCCAGAAATATCAAAAGCAGCCGTGATCACATCGTGATCTATTGTTGATATTCAGAAATTATGGAAGCAACCATTTATTGCATTTTTTAGATGTGGTTGTCTTTTTGGTTAAAGAGAGACTAGATACTGGCATGCCCCATGCATGTGAGAGGCATGGATTACCATGATAGCGTTGGGCATGTTTTGTGCATGCAGAGGGGAATTTGGATGGCTTTGATTTCTCCATGGGGCCTACTCTTCGTGCCCTTATTTTTAAAATTTTAAAAAAATTGTGGGAGGTTATGGTGAAATTAGACACATATTTGGTGACTCCACATGGAAGAATTCTGAACTTCAGTACAAACTAGATAAGAAAGATATTCCCGCAAAAGGCCATTTTCCTTCTTTCTTATCTAAACTCAAATCAGAGAAAGAGATAACATCAAGCGACTCTAGGCTCCTTTTTTTTGACCTACATGCTTCCGTAATGTGATGCCATTTCAGCATACAAGATGAAAATTGAAGGACCTGAGATGCTTTGATGGATAGGTGTGATTCAGTTGAGAGTTAGGGGGAAGAAATAAGCTGGACATAGGGATTTTGTTTATGGTTTTTTCTACCATTGTTGCCTGCAATAATGCTTTATATCGACTAGTGTTCTTGTGACAGGTCAGGGGTACATTGTTTGCATCGAAACTGTGTTGTGGAGATTCTTTCTCATCCTTTACAAACTTCAAAATGTGTAAGAAATGGTGTGAACTGAAATTGCTCACTGTAAAAATTTTGTTTGCATGGAAACTGTGTTATGGAGATAAGCTCACCATTCACAAACTTCAAAATGTGTAGGAAATGGTGTCAACTGAAACTGGCTCACTGTAAATTTTAAAGGTGATCTTTCCAATACATCTAAATGGCTGAATTACAAGGATTACCTATGGTGGCTTGAGTCTACTATCCCCTTTAGGGCAAATGTCCACGTGGATTCATTTGATTCTTCTTAAAGGGCTGGCTTGTTCTTGACCCAAAAAATAAACCTGTTAATGAACAATCACCAATAGCCATCATAGAAGTGGTCAGCAAGAGGTTGCCATTATTTCTTGCACTATTTCTCACCCTTTTTTCTGGTTTTATTATCTCTCATGGCCATCGAAAAATAATTTCTACAACTTTGTATTGATTTTAGCTAGCATGCATGCATGTCTCTTATCAAATACTAATTGTTTTTTTTAATAATTCAACTCATAGGCCAAATTCATCAGTTATCTCTGATATTCTTCTACTACACATATGTAGGAGCTAAAGCTTGGCCAACACTAGTTTGTTTTCCAGCTTCCCATTTGATTCTAAGGTGGAAAATGAGTCCCAAATTTCTAGTGAGCTGATAATTGAGACTAAGAAACAGCAATGCAACACATTGAGATGCAGGCACTTAGGTCCAAGCTTGGGTTGAAAATGTTAGCCCATGCATTGGCTAGGCTGAGAATGGGCAAGGGAGTTAGTAACACATGCTGAGACAAGGACCTCTCATGCCTTAGTCTGCCTACTAGATGTGTATCCTCAAACACTATGTAATGTGAAGCAATTGAAGGTTACAACAATGTCATGAAGCTAATACGAAAACAACATGATATATATGGTTACAATTAAAAGGTTGCTCTCATAAGCTTTATGAGTCTATTGCATGCACATGCATGATTTAATGATTTATAAACCATCCAGTACAGTATATATGGTCCATAACTCTGCCTGCTATTGCTTGTTATTATCAGCTTAATAGATTCTTGAAAACAAAGCATGTAGGTTTTGTTTCCAACAATTGGTTAAGGAGCTTGCCTTTAACCCAGCATGTACTAGATATGTCTTGACATGCTGATGAGATGAGATTTAACCTCAGATTTGTCATAATAAATCACATCAAGTGTTCTTTAAAGTGGCAAAAAAGAACACCATTGCTATTCCTTGCATATCTTAGTAGAAACTACTATTTATACTTTTCACAAAGGAGAACTTAGTGTTAGAAATGAAAAGGAAGCAGTCTAAATTACTTTTGTTCTAGCTGGTTATCTACAATTTTTCACTTTAATCATGAGTGCATTACATATCCCAGGGTCATGGTCTTGTTTTTCCTCTTGTTACCTTGTTCATTTTGATTTAATAAGAATTCATGGTCCATGGAATCAGTACTGGGACCCATGCCGTTCAGTCGGCAATACAAGTCAGTATGGATCTGTACCGGACCAGATTGGTGCAAATCGATGCAGAAGTGAAGAAAGGAACTGGGGAGGAGGAAAAGAGAGAAAGAGGGGAGGGGGAGGGAGGGAGAGGATGGCCAGAGAAGATGCCGGCGGTGGCCACAAGCAGGCCGCAAGCACGTTTGGAGGGCCGCCAAGGGCTCTACTTCCTCCACCAAATCGTGGCCAGAGAGAGAGAGAGAGAGAGATAGAGAGAGGGGGGAGGGAAAGGAAAAGATGGAGAGGAAGCTGGTGGAGAGACCGTCAGAGGGCCTCTGACCGACTGCTGGACGGTGGAATCGTGGCCCATGACTCCGCGAGCGTGAAACAGGGTCGATTGCTCTTGTTTTATGATTTTTTTTTTTAAAATCCATTGCTAGTTTCATTGTTCATCATTACTTTTTTTAAAAAAATGCGATGAACAGTGCTGCAGCTCCGCCCGCACCTTGTCCACTGTCCAGTGGCCACGATGGCCACCCAGCACTCTTCGGCGGCCTCTCTCTAGTACCCTCGCTCCCCCTCTTCTCTCTCTCTATCTCTCGATCAAATACCTTATCGGGTGATATGGAGCTGCGAAGGCCTCTGGCGGCCCTACATTGGCCTCGATGGGCCACCACCAGCCCTACGGCATCGTCTTCCCCTCTTTTCCTCTCCTCTCTCTCTCTCTCTCTCTCTCTCTCTCTCTCTCTATCTATCTATCTATCTCTATCTCTCGATTAAATACCTTATTGGGTGACATGGAGCTGCGAAGGCCTCCGACGGCCCTAGATCGGCCTTGACGGGCCACCACCGGCCCTTCGGCGTCGTCTTCCCCTCTTTTCCTCTCCTCCTATCTCTCTATCTCTCTCTTCCTCTCTTTCATCCGGTGTTTCGATTTGGAAGGCCGAACCATCCCGATTTGCGGCCAGTATGGCTTGGAATGCCCTGAACCTCCTGGTTCGGGACGGTTCAGCGAACACTAGATAAGATTATTACCTGCTATTGACTCTAGACTTTACCATTTTTTATTAGATCAACAATTCTGTTGTTGTTATTCTGTATCGATATAATCCATGATGGCAGTATCTAATGATTTGACCTAACCATAGTTGAGCTTGCCCCAGTCTGACTTGATTTGTCTATTGTGGTTTTAGTAATCATTTTTAAGTTGTGTGCTGTTGTTTTCTCGTGTCTGCATATGTTGATATTTTACTATTAGACTTTGCCATGGTCAATTTGCATCTCCTTATCTTCATCAATATATCTCCCATGATAATTTGGAACTTTGAAGCTTTTATAATTTCTTAGGTGAGAATCGGGCTTCGGGTTCTTACAAGACCCCTACCAGACCAGCTACCAACAATCTATCGAACTTTGGGGGAGAACTATAATGAGAGGGTTCTGCCTTCAATTATTCATGAAACTTTGAAGGCTGTGGTAGCACAGTACAATGCTAGCCAGCTGATCACGCAAAGAGAGGTGTTCTCTCACAAAAATCTCTTCGATATTATTCTGCCATATTCTAATAAGTCTTGTATTGTGCTTTAGAAAATAAGTAGGAAAATCATGGATGGAAACTGATGAATGTGATTGCTGTTGTAGGCTGTTAGTAGGGAGATAAGGAAGATACTGACAGAGAGGGCTAGAAACTTCAATATTGCACTGGATGACGTGTCCATTACAAGCCTGAGCTTTGGGAAAGAATTTACTAGTGCGATTGAAGCCAAACAGGTGGCTGCACAAGAAGCTGAGCGTGCTAAGTTCATTGTTGAAAAAGCAGAGCAAGACAAGAGAAGTGCTATTATCAGAGCCCAGGTGAGTAAACTTAATCAAGTGGTTCTTTGCAGTTCTTGTAAGAACCTCGGTCATGTCGGGATGTTTGTCTTGCATGCACATGATTGCATTAAAATGGTTATCCATAGAAGACGAAACTTAGCCTACACCTTCTGTAATGCCCCACAAGCCATCAATAGATCACTAGCAATTTTAGTCAAAAGACTGCATTGATTTTATCTCATTATGGGCCTAACCTGTCATGTTAGACAATTTTGACCAATATTTTCTGGTCATTTGAAGATGAGCTTTTGTTTCCTCAGTTAAATAATGCAAAAAGAATGTAAACTGTAATTTTCTTTGGATGGTTATGGCCCTTCCAATCATTCGCAATGGGGAATATGCTGCATATGTGATAGCAGCAGCCCTAAAGAAAGTTGTTTCATCTTTGCAACTTGTACAGGATAGAAGGGCCATCAATCAAAGGGACATCCTTCAGTATATTCTTAATAAAACAGCTATATATGCAGATTGTTCCTCAGAATCATAATCATTCTCATCTCTTTTACTGACAGGGTGAGGCTAAGAGCGCCCAGCTTATAGGTCAAGCTATTGCAAGTAACCCTGCATTTCTTGCCTTAAGGCAGATTGAAGCTGCAAGGGAAATAGCTCAGACAATTGCAAATTCATCCAACCGAGTGTTCTTAAATTCCAATGATCTCTTGCTGAACCTTCAAGAAATGAACGTGGACAGCCCAACCAAACTGAAGAAGTGAAATAGTCTGATTCTCGCCTATGGTAGGAAAAGGAAACTTCTAATTGAAATGGTGATGATAATTGGGGGAGTTTCGTCGGTTCCCTATCTTTTGATCGGAAACTCGAGCTTCTTTTATACAAGTGGAATTTTAACTTTTGCTGGAGGAAAATTTGTATCAGTCCTCATGAGACAAACTGTCTCAAAATGTTTCCTCATTATTTCATGTGTTTGTCCTTTGCCAACTGTTATCTTACATCGTTTTCTTTCTTTCTCCAAATGGTCCTTTCATTTTTCTGTCTGTATTTTTGCTAAACTAGTCTAACAGCATTTAGGCGATACCGGGGTGGTTAATTTTGGTTTACCCCTCTGGGAAAGTTGTTAGTTCTCGGTTCTGGATATGTTCACTAAATTCGATTGATTGGCAAGTTGATGTGGTCAGTCCTTGCAGCTACACGGCAACTTCAGAGGAGCAACTGCCTCTAATGGAGAACAAAGAAAAACTTTAGCAAAGTATTTCACTGATGCCACGATGATGTTAGATATCTTTGGCGGTTGAACTAGAAACTGCCGACAAGAAGCGAGAACTGTGAGATAACAATGGCTGTTGCAGTCCATTTTGGTCTCGCTACAGAACATCGAGTACGTGGCCTATTTATATTTTATCATCGCTTGGTTGCTACTCAATCTCTTCCATGAGCTGTATGCAACCATGCAAGAGGTCCGTTCTTGCTCATCCATAGCCCTTACAAACCCCAAATGTCTCGTGGGGGGAGATTGTAATTTTATTGTTCTTAAAATGCGACATCTTTTGGACTTTTGACGATCTTTGCTGCAGACAGCACTGGTTTGACAGCAAAATTTCGGCACGCCCATAACGAAGCACCATGTGAAAATGCAGCTGTATGTGCTGACTTCTTACGCTATGTACCGTGTGTCGTGTTGCTGCTCCTAAATACAACCGGTGGCTTTTTATGTTGGGATTTTTAGGAGCAGCGCTATTGTTGAGGTTCCGACTTGTTTAGAATGGCATTAGAACTTCAAGCCAAAATCTTAGGCAGCCATGCTGATGGGCAAAGCATGAGATGCTCCATGCTTTTGGTGGGACTGCAAGGAAATGACAAAGTTATTTCATTTTGGAATTGCAGAAACACTTCTCTCGTCTTGTTGGTCCATCAGAGATGTGGTTAAAGCCGCTTTAGGCCATTTGTTCTTTTGTGTTGGAGCAGGGTTGTCGCTTGGATGAGCCATTGGGAAAAAGCATTTGTGCTCGCTTTGGTCATCCATATCAGAAACCAGCATTACCATTTTCGTTTTCAAGGCACCAAAGAGCTCACATTATTCCAGATCAGAAACGCAGACAAACAAATGAAGTCTAGAATTAGAGCCGAATGTTCTTGGCATCTATCATATCCGTGCTGGGACAATGACAGGGTTGCATATTAACCAGACACATTGCTTGTAACCTGCAACCCCAGCTCCACAGCCAAGCTGCTGGGGGTGAATCACATCCCTAAAATATGGCTGCAGCCGACTTCTGAGAAGCACCTAAATATATTATATTATATTTAGGCTTGGATTGAGATCTGCTGCTACTTATAACACATCGGAGGCCTATGGATATCTTGTATATTGATGATGGACTGGAAGAAGGTCATTCCTTGGTGTTAAAACACACTCAGAAACCGAACCGATATAAGAACAGACGTATCAGAAATTTCATATAGAAATTTACAGGTAAATACAGTGGATGATTGTTATTTTGCACATTCTTGGTTCCATCCTTTCTAATACACAGAATAGCTGCCATGGAACATGAACATTTTCTACCTCTACCCTCTTGTGAAGCAAGACTTGCATAGAGTCACCACAATTACAGGACTATGGAGGGATGAAGGCATGATTGTTATCATGGGGGGGCCAGCAAATCCCCTCTCTTGGGCAAGGAAGAGGAGCTGGTTGAGCAAGATAGGTAGGATATTGCTGTCCAGGCATCAACACAGAGAAATCGGACTGGTATGAAGTTCCTGCCTGAAATCACCAGGACGCTTAGCTACATGTTGTCTCTTAAAATTCAGTGACTGCTCAAAACTTATCAAAGAGTAAATAAAGAGAATATGAAAGTAAGGTGGCGGAATCGATCTTCCAGCTTAAGAATTCACTAGAGATGGATGATAGATGGCAATTAAATCACACAACAACCGATAAGCACTGTAAATCTATATTATCAAGTATAATTGTTGCAAGGAAACTCACAACTGGTGGATTCTGAGGCTTTCCAAGTGAATGGTTCTGAGCCTGTGGCTGTCTTGGCTCCAAGGATCCTTGGGCATCGTTTTGAGACCGAAGGAAGGAGGCTCTTGGTTTGATCAAATGTTCAAATATTGCCATGATGAGGAACATAGAAACCAAGACTGCTGTTGCAGCAAAGCCAAAAGAGATGGCATTCATGGATGTGCCGATGTCCTTCCAAGATGCATCTCGATTAGTTGGTTCCGATGGAGTTGGGTCTCCACTCCATGACTTTGTTCTCTCCCCAAAGCCATTCATGGTCTTCGGCTTTGGCCTCTATTTCACAGCGAATATTACTGTTCGGTAATGAATTTGGACAAAAAAATAAAATAAAAATGGCATGGTTAGGTATGTAAACAACTAAGCATTATAATGATCACATAAACTCTATTGCAGAAATCAAATTTTTGACCCTCAAACAGCTTATGAATTAAAGTATCACAAAATAGGAAAATTCTGCAATTAAAATCATATTGACTTAAGAAAGCTTTAACCTCGCCAGGAATACATGAAACAAAAACTAACAATCGAATTAGTTAGCAGTATGTCAACAAACATAAGAAGTGATACACTAAATATCAGCTATTGAATCAAAATTTCACAAATGAATCAAAATTACTCCAGGCAATGATTGTTTTGATGTTTGATTTGCTCCTCCTTGTTGATCACCAACAAACTAAAAGACTAATAGCCACAAGTTCTATATGGATCTTGATGGGCTAAATAAAGAGATTATCAAGAATGGTGGACCATAACGCTGCCTTTTTTTCATGGCTCTAAGGTTGCAAGAAGCATTTGCTATATTATCTAGTCCATTGTTAGAACTAACATTTATTTGGCACTTATCAGATGGGGATTATTTTTCCAAACATTTTGGGCTACATCCATAATATGACTTTACAGTTGAAAATGGAAACTATATATATATATATATATATATAATGAAGGACATTAATGAAACCACTAAATGCAGCCTCTTGACTCCTATGAAGCATTTAAATAGAAGAAAGGGAGAAAGAAACAAGGGGCAAGCAAACAAATAGAGAGAGAAACAGACAATACAACCTCAGAACCAAAACATGTATCAAAATCCATGATTATAACAATTAATGGGAAACCAATCTCCATCTTCATTTCATTTTAAAAATTAGAAAATGACGATTGAATGGTAGCCTACTTTAACATTCAAAATGATACAATAAAGAAACAGTGAGCACATTGGCATATCTAAAGTGCCCTTTTCTGTTAAACTCTTATAATATTCTTAAATTCATTCTTAATTTTAATTTACATTTCTGTTGGTTAATCAACACAAGATGATCGATCAATGTGAAGAGAAACTGGAATTAGGTAAGACCATGAATTTTCGAGACCAAACATCTTTCAGAATGTGTTAAAAAATTGCACCAAGATGGGTCTGAAGAACTTCAAAATGACTGATGGAATTATATCTAAAATAGCTAGAGCATCACAGATGTATAAACCCTGACCTTCATGGTCCGATGGCATCACGAACCATAATGAGAAATTCCATAAAGGCCAACTGGTAAACAAAAACAATATTGTTTGTATACAAAAATAATTTACATTTAGAGAAGTTCTCTTTTTACCCTGGCTAAATTTTCATAATTTGCTAAAATGCTGCAAGTACTTCATAGAAAGGGACGGTGGTAATTGCTTGAAGGCTCATCCACAAACTAATCTAAAGTAGCAACAGGTGGGCATGCTATTGTTGATGCAAACAAATGAATGGGAACTGATATGAGGGAATAGAAAGAAAAGCAAACCTGTTAAGAGCTTCAGTTCCACTTCACTGCAACTTCGCAGCCAAGGAAAAAACAAGTTGATCCCTGCTACCATTTAATATAATTGTAACAGAATGACCCAGGAAAACCGACTGTATTGAGGTATAAATTGAAATAGTGCTTGCATACCCTTAGTGTGCTTCGATCTTCTTCTTTGCTTTACAACCTCCCTCCTGTGCTCATAATAAAAACTGTACTTTGTTTCATAGAGACCACCATCAACTCAAGCTTCACTGCTACGATTGGTGGCTTATTTTAAAAGCCAATATCACATTCCAAAAGATCATGCAGGCAATGCCATGGTGGTGGGAATAAAAGAAAGAGGAAAAGAGAGACCAGGTGCAGTATCCTGCATGCTACCCACCACCACTCATGTAAGAAAAGCTGCCATGAAAGCGATCAATATAGACACAAATGAAAGGCTGCAGGCATGGTACAAAATATTTCTAAATCATTTAGTTCCGCAAAAGAGTGATTTGATACGATACAGTAACAATCTGAAGGATTCCACATGAAGGAAAGGAAAGGAAAAGAGGATAGGCTAGAGATCTTACAGATGTACACTGGTAGAGGTACCATGATCCAGTACAGGAAAGAAAGCATCACCTAAAAAGACTCGAAGCAGTCTCGGCATGGCAAGAGAAGCCAAAGAACATAAAGAGGATTGGAGTCGATCAGAGATGCCAGTTTCTGAATTTTTCCACCTTGATCATGATGATGCCCATTATAGGGGGCCCATCAACTTTTTTGTCAGAAATAGAAACCAGTTAGCCAAATTATCCATTGAAACTTCACATGGAGTAGCAAGAAAAGGCAAGGGAAGTGCAAACTATCAACGACGCATGAACACCCTTAGCTTTGAAGGTTAAATTTATAAACAAGAACAAGAGGTGTCATAATTACAAGTGGTGTGATACAAGAGAAAATTGAAGACAAGAAAACAGGACTTTTTAAGTATATAATGAATTCAGGGTCCACTATGAACATGAATCTAACTATGTCTGGAAGGTATTGAAAGCCTACCAAGACCTAACTGCGAAGAATGGATCGTCCATGAAAAAACCAACAAAATGTTCTTCCTTGACACAAAGTTGACATGCATTTCTGCCTGAAACAATCTCCATAAGGGAGGTGTCTGTCTTTAAATCTTTTGAAGGTTTAGTTTCATACTGAAAAAGATAGAATGAACTTAAAGCCAAAACTCAAAGACGAGTTGAGTGAACTAAAATAAATATATTTATACTTGTCTTTTGAGTGATAAAAAAGTGTTATATTTCTATAAGCTGTGGATGGTACAGATCACAAGACTGACAACAGGAAAATATATTTTAAGAGAAAGTTATACAAAAATATGAACCCAAAGACTGGAGATGGAGGTGATTAAGGTAAAGCAAAAGAAGCATAATTCTACAATCTGAAGCCTTCTCTCTGCTGAACAGATATCTTTTATTTGGAAAACTGTTGCTAGTTTAGTTTGTTTATCATAAAATGGAGCAACCTTCTTTTTTTTGCTTAAATATACTTCATCTTTTTGAGAAATACATTGAGAATGCCAGAATTCCTACTAGGACTCGGAACCTCTCCAAAGAGAAGAGAAGCGCCAACCAGCTAAACGAGTCCTGGCTTCTTTTATAAAGGATAACATTTTTATCGATGGAAATAAGATTTTAAAAAAATCAACGTATGCGTGCATATAATATTCATATATGAATTATTAATGGTCATTTCAGTTCCAAAAGCGAAGGGTCCCCCACATGAAAACAACAAAGACATAAAGTAGGAGCCAAAGAAATAAATCCAAGAACATATCTGAAACCCTATTTATCTTTTTTCCTGCATCAGAACACAAACAGCAAGCAATCATTCACAAAAAAACAAAATGCCTGAATATAAAGAGAGGGCTGGCAAAACAAAAGTAAATACTTCAATCAAATTGCGAAAGAAAAGAAAAAGATAGCATGGGTTGGGATGATATGCCTCATGAAGAATAAAATCCTATGAATAAGCATCCAAAACACAGTAGACCCCCCAACCTTATCTAGAATAAGTTGAAACAACTCACCAAATCCTGATGATTGCCACAAACCAGTGGAAAAAATACATCTCATAGACCAGTTAAGAGTGATTCCTGAAGTAACTAGCGAATATAAAATCCACTTCAAAACAACAAACTTAGAATTTAAAAAAAATTACATGCAAACATATGGAAATGTTAAAAGACACAAGAAATCTTCTTCTCACCGTCAAATCATAATAAAGGGTTAAGGAACATAGCCCGTAAATCAGATTATTTCATCGAAGAAGAAAGGAAGAACAAAATAGAAGAAGAGGAAAGATTGCACACTATAAATCAGCTATTTTCTTTATTCTGGCCAGCTATCTAATCCTTAACACTAGAAATTGTTGTTATCCTACTTCTCAAAATCTTCAGGAACGTTCATCACAAGAGGTACATGTTAAAATTTCAAAAAAGGAGGTAAAAATTAGGAATGTTCAATAAATAATTAAAAAGGAGAGGTACTTGCGTTGCAGCGTTTCTGCCATCCCGTGCAGGTGCGGGGTCACACGAAAGAAAAGGATGCCGGGCGAAAAGTAGAAATCATGATGCGGTGCTTTCATTGAGATTCGAACTCAAGACCTCCCGCTTACTAAACGGGTGCTCTAACCAACTGAGCTATGAAAGCAGACGTACGAGAAGCTTTGCTATTTATCTATCTGATTAGACTTCCCTTGAAAACAACTAAAACCAACCACCGGATCATTGCCACAAAAAATTTGTGATGTTTGATCATAATAATAAACTGCAACTCACTCTTCTCTAGTGTTGCACCATCTTTTCTGTGAGATTATTTATGGTGGTTATTGAACACAACATGCATGCATCGATTACGCTCATCTGTTTGGCTTGTTGTTAGGACTTGGGACAGGCTTGCGTGGCTCGGCCAGGTGCCGTATCGGGCTGGCCCAATCTGTCATCAATGGTACGTAATTCAGAGAACACACCATAAGATACATAGAAGCACAAGTGTATCCTTGCTTTAAGATATGCTTCTCAGTTGCACATAATTCTAGGTTCATCAAGCTATGCTTTGAACTCCAGCCCAAATCCTACAAATCTTTCAGCACCGCCTAATACTCCTCACACCTGTTTATACTTGTAAGGTCCACTAGAAGAAGCTACTTGTAGTTTGTGGAAATTCCAAGGGCGGTATGATAGTTTAGTGGGCGCTCCAGAAGGACCTTTTCCGCCAAGTTCTCATTGAGGGAAGCATGGTAGATAGACAAAGTTACCTAGGATCGAGTGTCCTCGCTCTTTAGCTACTTGCGGTGTCACTTGGGGAAGCTTTATCTGATCATCATGTGATTTCCTTTCATGATGCTTTCTGGGTAATAGCTTGGTAAAGGAATACCGCAGGTCTTTTCCATGCTTGACACAAGCAAAAAAGGCCTGCAACCATCGGTGCTTCATAAAGGTTTTTGTTTTTCTGCCCCCTTAGTATCTATTTGGGTTTGATATATATTTTGATTGTTTCAAGATCAGGTTTGAGATGAACATGTCGAAGCTCATGGGTTATTACTTGGAATGTGTTCACCATTTATAATGTTGATGTGAGCAAAAGGGGGTATAATCCCCAAATTTGATGCATATCATTTCGGCCACCAGATAGGGCTTGATGAGATTTTGAAGCTCCACCGTATCAGAAAATCGAATCGCATGTTAAATTAGGCCATAACCTCACCATATGGTGCCTGACTGAGATAACTTTTTTTTTTAAAAAAAAAAAAAACAGATAAGTTTTAAAGATTTGTGACATGGTGCCATCCCTCGGAGGGTGTGGTGCAGCTAACAATTAGGTCGACATGATTGCTTATAATTATTTTATACCTATACTGGTTATAGTTGAATATTTACCAGTGTAATATACCAATACTTGATAATAGAGAGAAATAAAATGGAAAAAACTATGTAGAGGAAAATTTTCCACGGCTAATATCCAATGGTCACACTCATCCATGAAGAAAGCAAAGATTCGAGGTTCTTCACGTGGAGTGCTATATTTGTAGCATCTAGATTTCGACAATTCTAAAACCAAATGTATCTATCTTATTTTAGTTTTAGAAGCATATAAGACCACTATCATACCTTGTTGGGAACTACAAAATCTACACCAAGGTTTAAATAAGGGTTTCATTCCATTAAAATAGACCCCAAACCTATTGATGTTGCCAAGTCATTAATCTGGTAGAAGTCAAGGATCTTAGTGGTTAATAAGAGGCCATGTGGGAAATGAATATAAACAATTCAGAGATTAAAATTCACTTCGGCAACTATCAAGAGGAAGTGATCGGAGTGGTGTTAATAGAAAATGATGGGTGGGAGAAAGTGCCCTACTAGTGAATGATCAATAATTTTTATTTTATTTCTTTAGTTATTTTTGTTATTTTTAATTTATGTTTTAGTTTTTATCCTTTCTAGCGTTATACCTTAGTTATCACTCCATTAGTTATCACTCCATTTTTTGAGAAGGCAGCTTCTAAGTAGCAAAGTCTTTAAAAATTAAGGCAGTAGAAGCTCATCACTATTTATTCTCACTACTACAGAAACGGATTATGACAGTAGTTTTTAACTGCTACCATAATCCAAAAAATCCCTGCTATAGGATATTCTGTCACTGCAGCCATCGTCGTAGGTTTATGACAGCGGTTGTTGCAGTTGTTATGAAAACCGCTGCTATAAACGTTTATTGCAGTGATTTTCAAACCGCTGTCATAGGCTTATTTGTGACAGTGGTTATAGAATCGTTGTGATAGACCGATCTATAGCAGCGGTTATGAAACCACTGTCATAAGATTGTCTATGAAAGCGGTTACGTAACTGTTGCCATAGATCTAATGACAGCGGTTATGGAATCGCTGCTATAGGTTTGTCTATGGAAGCGGTTACGTAACCACTGTCATAGGTCTAATACAATGGTTGACATATTGCCTACGACAGTAGTTGGCACGTCTACGACAGCAATTGTAAAACCGCTGCCGTAGCTTTTGAATAATTAAAAAATATAAAATTTTTAATTTTTTATATATTTTACCTAACAAATATAGAGATATATAACATAAAAAATATTATAAACATAAAAATATTTTTAAAATATTAAAATTTTATTATCAAATAAAATTTATTATAATATTATTTTAAAAAAAAAATATATCAAAAGTTTTCTAAATCTACATCGTTGTCGTCCTCGAGAGATGGAGCACGAGCTGGAGTCAGAGCCGGAGCTGAAAGAGCTGGAGATGAAATGCACACCAACATATCCTCAAATCCCGTGAAGGCACCTCCAAAATATGCGCTGAGCGTCGACACCATGTCTCTCACGATGCCCTCCAGATGAGATGCACGCTCCTCAGCCCGATCTGCCCACATCACAGCATGATCTATCCATGCCAACGCCGCCTCAAGCTCCTCCTGATTGACGATACTGGAAGCCTATGAAGAGACGCTCGTCTCTAATTAATAGCTGATCGGCATATGTCCGAGCCTACATCAGATCCTCCTAGAGTGCTCAAACCCCAAGACTTGAGACAAATGATCATGGAGGCCAGAGGTATTCAAACCCTCACTCGCGAGTGCATCTAATTGATCCTGTAATTATAAATGCAAATAAAATTTTATAAGAAATGCTATAATACTAATCATATATATTAATATATTTAATACTTACAAAAATTCTTTCGATCGTAATGTTCATCGGCTTGTCCTTCTTGTCTGTACGGCTGGATCAGAAGATCTCGCTATGGCTGGACATCACTCCATCTCTCATCAGCTATAATAATGGATTAGTTTATCAGAAATATAAAAAAAATATTAATTTAATTTATCTAGTAAGATTTAAAATTTATCATCTCTCTTTGCACGCGACTGGCCATAGACTCATGGCTGAAAGTGTGCATATACTCCTGGACTGCCCGATTCTTCCGATTCTAACGGAATATAGCTTAATAAGTATTTAAATAAATAATAAATATTTAAAAAATATTTAAATATAACTTTAAGTATATTGAAAAATTTAAAAGTTAGTAATTTTACCTTGAACTCCTAGCCCCTCCAATGTGTAACCATTCTCTTCCACTGACTCGGAGGACAGTCCTGTATCCAAGGAACAAGCTCCTCTGTAGTGTCTCATCGGTGCTCGAGCCATCTTCTGTGGAGTTTGATCTTATAGCTCCGGTACAACTCTCCGATCTTCTTCAATCGGGCATCTCGAGCCCTCTCGTGATCAGAAAAGTCATATCTCTGCACAAAATTATCAAAAGTCAGTTACAAAATTATTTTAATCAAATATAGTGTAAACATGTAAAATATATAAATATAATTAAGATACACTTACCTATATCTCCTCCCACATTCGGTCCTTGACAGTATCATCCATCAATCACCAGTCTCTGGGCTCTACGAAAATAATGTCTAACTGCCTCATAAGCACTCCAAAAAAAAAATGCATCTCCTGTGTGGTCTCTCCTACTGGCCTCTCCTCCGAATCATACTGTACCATCATCTGATGCTGGCGGTTTTACACATGCACTATGCGTGTGGGACTGCAAAATATTCTACTAGATGATGTACCTACAATGAAAATACGTTATGCAAATATATAAGTATACAAATACTATATAAAAAATAAATAAATAATATAATAAAAATATACAGTCAGATGTCGGTGGAGTAGCATGTATCGAAGATGTGGGTGACGGTAGAGGCTCAGATGCCGGTGGAGTACTAAATACTATCGGTGGAGTAGATGGCGGTGTTGGAGGTTCCTGAGTAGCCGATGCGGAGGTGGATGAAGTATTCTCTGTCTGCTCCTCAGATGCTGAACTCTGTATAACCCATCGAGAGGCAGAGGTGAAAGTTAGATGGTATTTCGGTGTCATCGTTACCTACAACGTTAATAAATATTAACCAATATAACATGTTGAACAATAATTAAAGATATGCCTAGGTACTATCCATACAATTATATATAAATATACATATGCCAAAGATTATATATACTAATCAATTGATGGGTCTATTGCTATACAATGCAATAAACAAAAGCTACAAGATGGGGGTTCTCTTTGCAACTAGCACGGCCTACTGGCACGACACGGCCTAAGGCACGAACTACCGATAGGACACGGCACGACCTACCGACATGGCATGGTATGGCACGGTATGGCACGGCACAGCCTATCGACATGACATGGCTCAAGGCATGATACGGCATGATACAACCCAAGGCATGGCACGGTCTACCGGCATGGCATGGCCCACGACATGGCACGGTAGGGCACGGCCCAGCCTATCGGCATGGCTCAAATGCGGAGCTCCATGTAGTCATTCGAGAGGTGGGGGGTTGCAACCTCTGGGCAACAAATTTAATATTTTGAATAATAATATTAGCAATATATCAATAAATAGACTGATAATTTATATCAGAATGTTGAAGTCATCGTCTAGTGGCATCTATAATATAGACATCACCATCGCTCCTGACAAATATATTTGGAACCTCGACAGTACCAGATAAGTTTTATCCTAGAGGAGCACTTTGCATGCATGGTTCAATATCATCATCAACTTCGGTATCATCAAAAATATGCCTAGACACCATCTTCATAACAACACCCCATTGAGGTTCCAAGGGATCACTAACGTAGAAGACTTGACTAGGTTGGGAGGCAAGTATATACGATTCTTTAGTGCGGAGATGGCATTACATGTTAACGAAAGTAAAACCACACTCATCAATCTTCATCCCAGACTGTGATAAGTTGTCAAACCAATCATACTTTATCAATGCAATACTCTCTTTAGAATAATAGTCCAAGATGACTATCTTCTCTACCATGCAATGATAGTTCAAATCCTCCATACGAGACTATGAATCCCTTGAGCTAGCATAACTTTCAGTGATAGCACTCAATATAACGCCACTATTTTGTATTGCCATATTTATGGATCTGCTGTAAATATTAAACTTATAGCCATTAATGACGAGCTATTTATACTCATGCACGGTACGATTAGGGCACATTAAAAGAGCACATACTTCAGGACTCACATTACTGAGCGGCAATCTCTATACCTAATTAAGGAGATAACACCTAATTAGTAAACATGTTCAAATAAGTTGTACAAGAAAAGAATATATAATCACTTACATGATCTTTGTACCATTTAAATTTTTTTTTATTGTATATTTTCTCTTTTTTCTATATACTTAGAGCGTCATATTTTACTCTTATGATCTTCTTGTGTTTGCTGCATGCATAAAGAATAAATTTAGATATAATTGGATATTTTCTTTTAATTATTATGAAATAAATAAAGTTGAGTGACTCACCTTATGTACGGCTTAATGACATTAAAGTTGAAGAGTACGTAGTGGTGTGCTTTACCCCTTTCCTTAATGCTTAAATCAGTAAGATAGTATGAAGTGGAAAGTCTATACACTCTTGACCCAAATAACCTTCTGCTATGGATCCCTCTGGGTAATTCATATTTCTTACATAAGATTTCAAAGTTTAAATATTTCTCTCAATAGGATACATCCATCGGTTGAATATTAGGTCTCCAAGTTCAACTTCCCCCGCAAGGTGCACGATAAGATGCATCATAATCATGAAAAATGATGGTGGAAATATCTTCTCCAGATCATATAATATAGTCACTGCCCTTGCCTTCATTTTCTTCACATTTTTCTTAAGCAATCTCTTTGCACAAATATCTCTATAAAAATTACAAAGATGAATAACAGTCATTCTGACATTTTTTGGTAACACAAGGTGAATAGCTATTGGGATCAATTCCTGCATCAGTACATGATAATCATGAGTCTTCAATCTCCCAAGTTTGATATTCTTACTATTCACATGCTTTGATATGTTGCTCGAGCATCTATCAGGGACCTTTATGTTCTCCAACATACGAAAAAATGTAGACCGTTCGAAGGCATTCATAACATAGCATGCATGAGGGAGCCTCCACTATTCTCTCCTTGTCGGCTCTGGATGAAGTGATCTCCTAATACCCCATTCTTTTAAGTTAAATCAAAAATTCAAGTCATCCTTAGTCTTATCTTTGATATTTAAGATTGTTGCCAATAGAAGCTCACACACGTTCTTTTCAATATGTATTACATCTAAGTAATGGCACAATAAGTTTGTCTCTCAATATGGTAAGTCAAAGAAGATGCTCTTTTTTCTTCAATTAAAGCATGTGTCATCTTTCTTTGATCGATGCTTCTTCTTTTTACCATCAATCGGATCATCTTTCTCAAATTCAATACTGAGACCATCCAACTCTCTAAGTACATCACTTCCAAACATCCGACTAGGCGCCTCACCTTCTTCAACAGTGCCATCGAAAGAGCGTGCATCCCTTATGTATGGATAGTTTTGATGTAGGAAACGTCGATGCCTCATATAGCTAAAGCTCCTCCGATGTGTCAACCTTTTAGACCAGATATTTTTTTCACAAATCGAACATGCTAACTTATCTTTGGTGCTTCAACTCGATATTAGGGCATAGGCTGAAAAGTTATTTATTGTCCACAAAAATGCTGCACGCATAGAGAATGACTCATTCAGCAAAGCATCAAAAGTTGGAACACCTTGAATGCTCAATAATTATTTTAGCTTGGCAATAAGAGGCTGCAAATAAACATCAATATCATTACCTACCTCCATCGGTCCAGGAATGAGCATTGTCATGAAAGCAAAAAATTTTTTCATACACATCCATGATGAAAGGTTATAAACATGAATAAATACTGACCATACACTATGGACGGTATTCATATGCTTGAACAGATTGAAATCGTCGCACGACAAGTCCAACCTCATATTACGTATCTCATGTGCAAAGTCAGAATATAATTCATTAAACTTCTGCCATGCCTCTCCATCGGCTAGAAGCCTCAATACATTATCTTTTATTTGGTTCTCTTCATGCCATCTCATGTCCTTCGATGTCCTTGCCAATATAAACAGCTTTTATAGTCTCAAAATCAAAAAAAAAGTGTCACATCAATTTTTAAGGTATACGAGTCAATGTGCCATCTTTATTCTATTTTCATCTTGACACATCATACCTCATGCACTCATTTTGGTTGACATCACCCTCCCAATAGAGCATGCAATCATTAGGACATGCATGTATCTTGGTGTAAGCAAAGTCCAGCTGTTCAATAATCTTTGATGCCTCATAATTATTCTTCAAAATTTATGCATCGTCCGAAAGAATATCCCCCAAAAGCTCTAATATGCAGTTCACTCCATTATTACTAAATTCATTAGAGTATTTTGTATGATACAACTGGATTAAGAACTCCAGCTTCGCCATCTTTTCATATTCGAGATACAATGGAATATTAGCATCCTTTATCAACTTGCGGACCTTCTCTACATCCTCACTTTTTATCATTCCACCAACCACAGGATCAGGCATAGACGTAGATGCACCGTCATTATGGCCAACAAATGAAAAAATATTACGAACCATTTATTCCACTCCCCCATCATGTTGATCACCTTCTTACAGTCTGTCCTCATCATGTTGGTCCCAATAAATTTCATAATTGGCTTTAAAGCCATAAATAGTGAGGTGATCATTTACATCTTGACGAGGTAGCCATGGTCCACCCATATACTTTTTACAAGGACATTGGATCATTCCATGGTCTCCAAATTTTTCTATAGTAAAATCAAAAAAATTTTGAAGTCCAGCCTCATATTCTGGCGAAAGCCTACTAAACTTCATCCATCCCTTATTCATTTTAAAAATGATGATACTGTAATTAAATTATTTATAAAACTTAAATTATATACTAATGCATTATAAATAAATATGCAATAAATGCATCCTATCATCAACTAATAGGTAAAGATAGATCCTATCCCATTTAGAAATTACATTAAATCTATAGGTTCAATAGAGTAATCAAACGATATACAATAGGGATCGAAGAAAATTTTGGCAGTATTTTTTCTTAGTTCTCCCGTGTAGGAAGAACAAAGGGGAAATACTGTCCAAAATTTCATTCAAAATTTTTAGCATACTATTTGATTACTGCAACTATCTATAGAATTATCTGTAATTTTTAAACTATCCAAATTAAACAATCAATTGATCATTATACATAATTATCTCATCCGTTCAATTACATATAATTATATGGATGCCGAAGATTATGTATACTAATCAATTGACGGGTCTAGTCCAATAATTAAAATCAGATTCAGATCTGAATATCTAGATTCTGATCCGAACCTGACCCATTGACAGATTTAATTCAATGATTAACAAATAATACTATAAAATTAAAATAAAAAGTATACCTATGACTATAGAGAGGAGGTCGCACTAAAAGCTTCGAGGGTCGCTGACGATAGTGCTGAAGAAAGATGATGGTGCTAGAGATAACCTACGAAATAATAGCAAGATAGTGAGATAGAGAGAGAGAAAGAGAAAGAGGAAAGAGAGAGAGAGGGAGAGGGGGCCCGGAGGGGCGCTGTGATGGGGAGGGCAGGGATGGGGAGGGCAGGGGGTGGGTGGTCGAGGATGGGAAGGGCAAGGGCGGTGGCGGTTAGGGATGGGGAGGGCAGGGGTAAGCGGTCGGGGATTGGGAGCGTGAGGGGCGGCATGCAGTCGGGGAGGGCAAGGGGTGGGCGGTAGGGGGCAGCGACTGGAGATGGGGGAGGGCAGGGGCGGTGGCGGTCGGGGATCTGGAGGGCAGGGGTGAGCGACTGGGGATGGGCAGGGCAAGGGGCGGTGGTGGACGACTAGGGATGGGGAGGGCGGGGGGCAGGCGACCACGGCCAGGGATGGGGAGGGGGGAGAGCGGGCGGTCAGGGAGGGCAAGGGGTGGGCGATCGGGGATGGGGAGGGTGGGGGGCGGGCGACCGTGGTTGAGGATGGGTGGAGTCTCACCGACGATGGAGAGGAGGGGAGAGAGAGAGAGTGCACATAGGAGGAAAAAAAATTAAGAATTTTTAATCTAACCTATGAGAGCAGTTTTCGAATCGCTACCATAGATCTATGGCAGCGGTGTTTTACGGTAGTGGTTTATAACTGCTGCCATAGATCTATAACAGCAGTTTTTAATAACCGCTATCGTAGGTTGAAAGTAAATTTTTTCTTATTTTTTTTAAATATTATATAATTTTAAAATTTAATGCCCATCTTCATCATTCATTATCTAAATAATTATCATTAGAGTGTCGTTACAAAAGATCACCTCGATCCGATGGCCCCAACTTCATCGATCAGAAAATTTGATTTCGACGATCATGAATGATGATGCGATGATTGATAGATGGAGATCTTCGATCGATCCAAAAATCTGCAATGATGATTTTGATGATATTTATAGCATACTATCAAAGTTTTACTTCAATTGGATATCGTTATCATGGTCAATTTAGTATGGAATGATTTTGGCCATTAAATTAGAAACAAGCAATCAAAGGGCTAAACGACGTCCGATTATAAGATAATTTTTTAATTAAATGATCTTTATTATAATTTTAATTATTTTATATAGTGATGATAGTAAAATTTAAATTATTTTCGTATGAACTGTTCATATTAAACAGATATTGCAAAAGCACGAGCATATATATATAATAACCAATGGAGTTTAAGAATGGCTATCAGACGACGTATAGTTTTAGATCGTTCTTAGTCTCACGAGTTGAATTTTATAATAACTACCATAAAAAATGATTAAAGTAGTAGCCAAGATCATTTATAAAAAAAATATCTCATAATCGGACACCGTCTGGTCCTTTAATCACTCATTTATCATTTAACGGCTAAAATTAATCTATACTAAATTGACCAAGATAACGATATCCGATTGAAGTAAAATTTTGATAATATGCTACAAAAATAACTGAGACTATCGTTGTAGATTTTTGGACCCATCGGAGGTCTCCATCTATCAGATTATCGCATCGTCGTTCGTGGTCGTCGAAATCAAATTTTTTTGATTGATGAAGCTAGGACCATCAGATCGATGTGATCTTTTGCAACGATACTCTAATGATAATTATTTAGATAATAAATGATGAAAATATATATTAAATTTTAAAATTATATATTATTTAGAAAAAAATAAAAAATAAATATATTACAGTGGTTACAGATAATCGCTATCATAAATCGATGTATAGCAGCGGTTTAGCGGTTACAAAAAATCGCTACTATAGGTCCGACATATGATAGTGATTACAAAGCTGCTGACAGCAATTTTTTATAACCGCTGCCATAGATAGAACCTATAGCGGCGGTTCCTTGTAACCGCTGCTGTAGACTCTATTGCAGTAATTTTGAAAATCGCTGCCATAGTATGCGCTGTCATAGTCTCTTTTTGTAATAGTGCCTTTCTGTTCTAAACTTAGCAAACCATCACATCCATCCAAGCTAGCTATTTATTGTTTCCTTCTCTCCTACACTAAAAGAAAAGTCTAGCGGGGCAGCAATGTTATCATGAAAAATAATGGATAAAAATTAAAAAAATAAATATTTATTTTTCAATCACCATTCCCTTGATAAAAAATATTAGTTTTTCAAATCATATACATAATCTCTCTCGGAGGAAAATCAATTCAAAAACTTGAATTTCGAGAGAAATAGTATTTTATTTGAAAAATGGTACATATAAGTAATGATTTTTATAAAAAAATTAATAATGTTAAATAATATATTATAAGAGCCATTATATTTTTCCTTCTTATTATGTATATACTATAAGAATTTAGGTTTTCTACAATGAAAAATTTGATCAAAAATATTTTTATTTTAATTTTAAAAAAATTAATAATCAAAAATATTTCATCATTAGATGGTCACTGAAGGCAATATGGCTAAAAATTTTAGTAACTAAAATATAAAGTCATCAGAAAAGACTACTACATTTAGTGATGAAGTACAAATGGTCATTAAAGATAAATATTAATGATGATTATATTTATGATAAAAGATTAAAAAATGATCATTAAAGAGCTGAAAAATAATAACTTGATAAGTAATTAATTACCAAAAATAAGTTTTAGTGATGAACTATAAATTATCACCAATGATTTAACAAATATCAATGTTGACACCAAAATTATGACAATATAATATATTATTACTAAAAATATAAACTTTTAATGATTACTCCATAAGCTTTATCATTAAAGATATACATCTATAGTGACCATTTTAAAACATCATCACTAAAAACATAAGTTTAAGTAATGAATTATAAAATTATCATTAGTAAGTTGACCAAAATTAATTTTGATGCTAAAATTATTTTCTACCTTAAAAAGCTCTATTTAATGATAAATTTTTTTATAATAAAATAAAAAATAATCACAAAAGGTACATATCTTATGAGGAATTCTTATTTCATCAATAAAATTATTAATTAAAATGGTTTGTTGTGACCATTTCTTATGTTTATCACTAAATATGAGGCTTTTAATGACTAGACTTGTATATCATTACTAAAAAGTCGTTAGTAAAATTCTAAATTCTTATAGTGATAGTAGTTATAACATACCTACTAATACAAATACATATAGTTACAATTAAAAAAAATAATTTAGGATAATTTTTTCTAAAAAATATAGCATGGATTAAGTATAATATACCTTCCTCATGAAACTGTTTTAAGCTTTATTTGATATTGTTACATTCTTATTTTAGACAAGCTTAAATTTTGTTAATCATTGTAGGAATCTTTGGAGGACATACATCTTTTATTATGTACTTTTTTATGAGGATAACACATACAAATGCACATGGCCGCTACTAATGATTTTAGATATAAGATATTTTTTCAAAGAATGCATCAATTAGGTGCTAGTGTGTTAAAATTAATAGATTTTAAAATTTAATGGTATATTACATTCTTAATCTAGATAGGCTTGAGTTCTTGCTATGTCATTGTAAATTTGAAATATAGTTGTTTTTATATAGCATTGTGATTTTTTTGATAAAATTTTAGGATTATTCCAATCTTTATAGAATAAAATAAATTTTAAAATTTAATAGTAAATTACATTCTTAATCAAGACAAGCTTGAGGTTTGCTATATATGTCACTGTAAATTTAGAAATATAGTTGTTTTATGTAGCATCATGGTTTTTCTGGTAAAAGTTGTGTATTATTCAAACATCTAATACAAGGAAAAAAAAACCTAAATCTAATAATTGTTATAGAAATTGAAGAGTTGGGAAATATAGATTTTTATAGTGTTAAGATTAGGATTAAGATTAATCAACTATGATAAGGTAACTTGATGGGCTAAGATATACAACATTTATTATCTTTAATATTTAATATGAACACTTGATTTTCAACTCTATCTTGGAACTCAGTTTTACTTGAAAAAGTTTATATTCTTATTTCATCCCTTGCCTCTAGTCTTGTTATAGAGGCATATGGCTATTTTTTTATTAGTAATTTTTTTTCTTCTCCAAAAAAAAAAGTTTATTTTGAAAACTATCTTGCTAACTCAAACTTTAGAAAATAATTCAATAGTGTGAATATGAAACCTGGGTTCCAAACTTTATTTGGATAGAGAAAATGCTACTAATACATGATTTTCTTGAAAGTTACTATATATATATATATGTGTGTGTGTGTGTGTCTCATTTTTTTTGACACGTGTAAAGGCAATTTTGTTGGGTTTCAAATATTGTTATTAAGTCAAAATGATGTCTAATTTTTTCTCATAAGCTAAGTAAATATATTTTTTTTGTTTTTAATCTTAATCTAAATTAAGTGGACCAATGAACCAATCTCACTAATTCTGATCTAATCCTTCTCTATCTACATCATCCCTCTACTTGTTACTAGGATTGGAAATGGATTAGGATTGGCCTAAGTCCTGATGGGCTAGATTGAGTTTATCTGCATTAGGATTATACTGAAAATTATTAAAGTTTGGCTCATGTCTAAATATAGAACCAAAATAAATTTTTAGCTACGCTCAAGACTATGCATGACCTAGCTTAGATTTGTCCCAAAGCTTGAGCCTAACTATGAATCTAGTTCTAGCCCAAAATGGACTTAGTCCATTCTTTCTTCCCTCTCCACTCTCTCTTCTCTCTCCTCTCTCCCCTCTCCCTCCTAATCTCTCTCCCTTCCATTCTCTTTCCCTTCTTTGCTCTCTCCAATTTGATCTCTCTCCTCTCTCTCTCTCATATCTCTATTCTCTCTCCCCCTCTCTCCTCTCTCCCTAGTCCCTTTCGATTTCTTTCTCTCTCCCTCCCCCCTCTCTCTCACTCACTCACTCACTTCTCTCCCTCCCAATCTTTCTCCATCCTTTCTTCCTTTCACACATGCGCATGCGCACATGCACACACACTCTCTCTTGCTTTCCTCTTTCCATCCTAATTTCTCTCTTTTAGGAAATGTTTGATTGGGGGAAGTTAGACTACATAATATAAATGGGAATGAATGACTTCCATACTAGCTATTTAGTTGGAAGGAATTTTATCACTATTTTGATTTTAAGTAAAAATTGAAATGCCCCCATTTCTCAAATCTAATCCTTACTCTTTCCTAGTATTCAAAATTCATTTTGATTCTAATTATGAACTAAATATATTAGACGATATGACCATTCTGATTCTAGTTGTGAACCAGATGCACCCTTAGTCTCTTGCCTCTCTCTCTTGATCTCTCTCTTTCAATTTTCTCTTTCCCTCCAATCTCTCTCTCTTTCCTCTCTTTCATTTTCTTTTCTCTCTCCATTCACTCTTTGTTGCTGTAAGATTTCAGTTTAAAGCTGATGCGGCCGAAGTTGGATGCCATCTGAAGATCGAAGCGGCAAAGAGGACCTGCAAGAGAAGTTCATATTCATCATCATTTTTTCAGAATCCGATAGGCCATTCTGCCTCTAATCCCTTAGGTTAGTAGGTCATGATTTGATAGACTGTTGGGATGAAGAATCTATCCACTAACTATAGAGTTAGAATTGTTAGTTGTGGGTATAAGATGTAAATCATGCTCACGTTCTCAGGGTTATTTTCGATGTTCTAGGGATTATCTATGTGGTTAAATTGATCGAAGGCTAGAAGTTAGTCCAAATTAGTTGTTATTTTTATCATTGGTAAGATTTTGGACTTGGGGTCGGCAAACATCCAACCTAGTGGTCGGACAAAAGCTAACTACATAAAGTTGTCTTGCCTTAATTCTTTGGATCTTCCTTCACATCCAGGGGCCGCTCCATCGGTGAGCATTTAGTTATAATCCGAGAAGGGGATGTCTAATTTGGTGATAGACTACCTTCATAATAACACTCTTCTATACTCTCTCTCTCTCCCCCCCCCCCTCTCTCTCCCCCCGCTCTCCTCTACTCACTTCGCATTAGGTAAAAAGAGAAACCCGAGCCAACATTTTGATTGGTCTAATCGAGTTTTGGGCTAAGCTCTTGTTTGTATTCTGGATGGTCTCGGCCCGAAAGCTTTGAAACATACTTGGAGTCTCAACTGGCTGAAGCCCGAAGATTAGAACAGCGATGGTCCCCTGGATCAGTGGGAATGGTACCTCCCTGTCACCTCTCACCTCTCACCTCTCACCTCTCACCATCCCGCTCTCGGGAAGACCACAACAATCTGCACGGCTTTCCCTAAATTCTTATGCGTCCAACCGTCCATACCTACCATCAGGCAGCGGATTATCTTGGCAACTGCTTGTATCAATCAGGTTGTGTCCTTGTGGACCGGGAGGTTCCCTGCAGCCCTCAGCCCGAATTGCGTTTTTGGGCCCGGGCTTTTCAAAATCCGGTCTGGTCCAATTCGAGCCCTACTTACGACGCCGTCCACCACCGACGCCCGCCATCGTTACCTTACGCGGATAATCCCAAATCGGGACCAGCCTCTCAAGAAAGAAATCTCTCCGGAAAGCTCTCTCTTACGACCTTTTCTCGGATCGAAAGTGGGCTTGGGGTTTTGTGATGGCGCTCGTGGTGATCTGCGGGCAGCCCTGCAGCGGCAAATCGACGGCAGCGATCTGCCTCGCCGAAGCTCTCCAGGCCGTCGAGCCCAAACCGACGGTCAGGATCATCGACGAGTCCTCCCTTCACCTCGGCCGCAACCAAAGCTATGCCGGTATCCTCCCTCCTCCTAATTCTAATTATTCGACTAATACTTAATTCTCTTTGTTTTGAAAAGGGTATTGAATTGTGCTTTTAAAAGATAGTTAACTTGGCAAAGAGAAGAAAGAAATTTATAATGTATGATTTGATATATGCGAAGTAAAGTAATTTATGAAGCATGTATTAATTTTCCAAAGGTCCGTGCCGTCACTGTGATTTTATTAAAGAAATAGTATCCACTGTTAACCAATGCCAGATTTTTAATATTTTTTTATTTTCTTTTCAAAGTAAAAGAACGGGTGTTCTAACATATATCATCAGGCATAATAGCAGAAATAACATTCGCTGAATTGAATATTGTTTTTAGAAGTGATATGAAGAGTTTATTTTGAAAAGCAATTATGCTAATATGATGAAAAGTTATGTTACATGGACTCAGGTTCATGCATTGGGTGCTGGTGTGTCTCTAAATGTTGCATTCTTTTAATATATAAGAATTTTCTCATACAAGAGCTGTGTCCGAGTATCATAGCAATATCCATTTTTCACTGTCAGACACTCTAAGCTAGATCGGAGAGTCCATGTAACATAGGTGAGTATCGCAAAGATCAAATATCTGCTGCTCCCGTTATATAAGCGGGCTCAATAAGTACATGCACACAGAGAGAGAGAGAGAGCCTCCAAATATATATAATAATTATTATAGCATTGAGAGTAGTTGTTTTAAACATTATTTGTCCACCTATATAAATACAAAGGCATTGCCTTGACTGTTGGTTTCATGTCATTTGAGAATAGTGTCAAACACAATGAGTTGGTTCGTTGTTTGTAGAATTGGAGCTTTTCCCTAGTAGATCTTTTTCAGCTTTTGAGGGTGAGAAAGCTGTTTCAAATTTTTATCAAACACCTCCAAATCACCCAATAGAGATTTTGGCCCTCCAAGAAGTGCTTTTTGACCGTCCTAAAGCAATGCCAAATAGAGCCTTATCGATTACTTGGATGTTCGGATAGATTTTTTTTTAAATGAAATTTAAAACATGGGTGGGAAACTTAACATGAAACTTTTTAGCTAACACAAGGAAAGAATGCACAATACTAGATTGGAGAGGTTGTTGATCCTTCAATTCCATGATTTTTTTGCAATATATCCCCCTCCAATGCACATATACTGGAATTGTGATTTATGGAAAGATAGATCAACCAAAATAGTTTGAGTTGATGAAGCAATATTTCACTTACCGTTATAGCTTTCTTCTCTTACCAAGTATGTTCTTAAAGTTGTCATTTCAAAGTATTTCCAATTTGTAGGAATCTCAGTTGGAGAGAAATCAATTTTAAAGAAAAGAATGATGATACATGGTACATGGAAAATTACGATAGTAATTTTCTAATGTCACATTCTTCCTGCCTTATTTTGTGTCTAAGAAGAGATTATTCTCTAATGATGTGTATTGCATGTATAACAAAAAATAAAAGTCTTTCTTTATTCTTTCATTTTCCACATCTATGTAAATTACAGTTTTAGTTTTTGAATTTTGGCCCAAAAAATTTAAAATCATTTTGCAAAAAAAAGAGGTCAAAATATGTAGGAACTTAGGATACATAACACATGTCAAGAGAATATGTTAGAAATCAGAATATCTGGGGGTTGTTGCATGTGATTCATTGTGGTTTTCTTAAGGGATTTGATGGATGACTCCCATCAATCAATACTATTTGCAGTATATTTGATAAATGTACTTTCTATTTTAGTTTTCTTGTTTATATATATATATATATAAAGGTAGACTAGGTTTCGGTCGATCGGAGCCCAGCCTACATCCGATCAGATCTCTGATTGTTCGATCTACGCACATCTTGGAACGCACGCCTGAAAAGATGCGCTGGCTGAAAAAAAACACAGGCATGCTTGCGCCTGAAAAAAAATTCAGAAAAAAAAAGCTTGCTGCTGCCTGAAAAAACAGAAAAAAATTATGAAAAAAACCTGAAAAAAATTCAAAAAAAAACTTGAAAAAAATCTGAAAAGAAATGCCTGTAGTTTTTGAATTTTTTTCAGGCGTATGCGCGCTTGTATTTTTTCAGCCGGCGCTTCTTTTCAGGCGCGCGTTCCAAGATGCGCGTGGATCGAACGGTCGGTGATCCGATCAGATGTAGGCTGGGCTCTGATCGACCGGAGCCTAGTCTACCTCTCTCTCTCTCTCTCTATATATATATATATATATATCCTTTAGTAGTCATTTAATTTGGAGAGTGAAAATGAGGTAGTGTTTTTGCTAGGGGGATTATATTTTAATGGGATTCATGGATGGTTGGCTCAAAATATGGGACAAATGGGCCTTGCTGATGGAGTCTTAAAGGAGTTTGTGCTAAAATAGTTGAGATTACATTACTTGTTCTCAGCCATAAGTTTTGTTGTGCAATGCACTCTAGGCACTTTGCCTGGGCACCAAAAGAGCACCTTGACATGTGCTGGGCGAGGTGACATTACTGAGGTCACACCTAGGTGAGTCCTTTGTCCAGGTGAGAGGTGCTCAAGCAAGCATCTCTCGAAAGTTACAATTTTGTGCTCAGAATACTCTTGGTGCTTTTTATCATAGAAGGGTTTCATTAGTGACAAGTGAGGGGCATTTTGGCCCAATGCAATGTTATAAAATGAAAGATTAAAGAAATAAAGAAGTCCATTCCTTTTTTGCTCTTCTGGTTGGATTAGGGCTTTAAGGTACAATCCTCTCCCTCTTTGTGAGCGTGTGTTTAATCAAATCAGCCGGGGTAAAGATTCCTATTTCCTTCTATCTGATTTATTTCTTATTTTATAGTCCCTTTTTGCTACTGTTCTTATCCTTGTATTTTCATTTGTTGGTTTCCCACTTTTGTCTTGCTTCTCCATTTCTTTACGTCAATTTTCTGGTACTTCTTTTCCCGCTCTAATTTCCTGTTTTCTTATTCCATTTTTCCTTTTTTCCCCCTAGTTTCTGCTTTATGTTTTCTCCTTTTATGATCTATATTTTTAGTCGAATATTTTTGTTGACTGCATATCATTATTAGTCTGGAACAATTGTGATGTTGGAATTTTATTTTATTTCATTTTATTTTGATGTTTGTGCTTCTTCTAAGATACAAATGCTATTAATTTCTAATGATTTGCAGAATGTTCCATAAATTAGTGTCTTGAGTTCTTTAGATGAGTGCCTTGTTTAGACTATAGAGGCTTAGGCAACATGAGGTTGAAGCACCTTAAGGCATCTTTTGCCTTTGACATCTTTGGCCATAACAACTAACAATTCATAGAAGAAAAGTAAAAAAAAGGGTAAATTGCATGTTTTGCTTCGTAGTAGTGGACCATTCAAATCTTTGATGGCAATCTAACTCATGCCCATCTACAGAAATAACAAAAATAAAAAATTATTTCATCAGAAAAATTGCAAGGATTTCTCATAGAACTCAGAAAATTTCATGATAGGATCGCATGATTTACTCATAAGTTTCATGATTTGCCCTCAAAAAATTACTCTACACTTATGCAGGAGATTTTGATCACCAATCTTGCAAATCCAAACTCTGATATTTATGATTCATTAATCATGATGCAAGATCTACTCAACAAACCCCCTTCTCCTTTCCCTCAAAAATTTCTTAAAAAGCTCAGAAAAAAATATTTAAATTCAAAAGCTGTCTATCTCTTGCTTCTCAATCAAACACCTATATGCTTTCTATTTCCTACAAAAGAAAACTTGCAAAACATAAGTTTGATGCTAATAAAATGCTTTGCAAATTTAAATAAGTAATTAACTAACCTCAAAAAAGCTGCCCATGTGCATGGAATATGGACGTATAATTTAAGTTGATACTCTGAAGTGAACCTCTTTTTTAGTTGGTTCTAAACAAACCAAAGGGTTTCAGCTTTAGTTTTAGATTTTCATTCAAAACTTATTCCATGGCTTACAGATCTTATTCCAGATCAAATTCATTCTGGGTATTTTGCCGACCAAAAGTCCATAAGAAAACACAAAACAATTATGTGATAATGGCATACTATGGCAACTAACTAAAGTTGCCACACACAAGGTGGTTGTCCACTTGACAGGAAAAAAAAGATCCACTTTTATGGTGCCAACTTACCCGTGTATATATGTTAAACATGAACCATCTCATGCACATTTGACATATTTAGAATAAACTACATGCCTTAAATAATTCTTTTGTGTTTTCTTTTGTTTTTTGGGGGGGGATTTTTTAAATAATGTGTTTCTTGCATTTTTATAGATATGACTGTGGAGAAAAATTTGAGGGGTGTTCTTAGATCAGAAGTTGATAGATCCTTATCAAGAGACAATATTATCATTGTGGACTCTTTGAACAATATTAAGGTGAGAAAGATGGTAAAACTTATTTTACCTTATGTTTGCACTTCAATCATTTTCAGCTAGTGTGAGGTATGAACATGTTCTTATGTGAAACATTGAGCTAATCTGGTTTATTCCTATTAACTTAGACCAATCAAATATATGTTTATGTTTTTGGTCATATATTTGTATGATAACATGGCATGCTGAATATTTTGTAGGTAATCTTCAACCAATATAATCCCCCAAATGCTTACTCAGTTGTATAATGAACATCTAATGACACATGTACAGCAAAGTGAGAAAGTTAATGGTTAGACAGTACAAACTTTTCTAGGAGAAATAATAAAATTGTGAATATGAAACAAATATAGAGGCCCCAAAAGGGGTATTTTCTACCTAGGATGTCATGCCTACCCTCATTTTTTTTAGAGTCCTCTTTTCATCCAGAACCTACTGTTGTTGTCTCAATTCTATGAAGGCTACTAAGTGCGATGTTTATTTTAAGAACTTGTTATCTCATTATGTAAGTGAAGTAATATGGTACTTGGTGTGGAGCCCAAGTAGGTATATGATACTTTGGATTTTTATGCATTTTGATAGTTAATGCTGCATGAGGCCCTTAGTTTCAACCAAATTCAAGAATTATAATCATTATCATGGATATCAATATATAATTGAGTTATTAATATCTTAGAACATGTTCAATAATATGTGTAATCAATGTTTTAAGTCTCAGTATCAGCCCTTGTATTGGTACTTTACTATTATGAGTTAGGTCAATATGACATGCCCTTGTATCATTACATGGTACACCGTTGGAATTGGCTTTCACAGCAGGTGTGCCATGTGTTAACTGGGGCATAGCTAGCCCCCACACCTTGCTGGTAGTGTAATGGGTTGGTTTGTCACACCCCATGCCATGGCATGTGTTGGTTTTTTTAATCCTTTTATATAATAAAAAATAATACAGTGCTGATTGATGGGAATAGGCCAAGATTAATTGCTCAATTGGATTATTTGAGAAAGACATATTTGAGCTTAAAAATCAAGTGAAGAAAGACAAAATATATGGAATATGATTTCAGGAAAAAAGTTGAAATGAATAGGACCGACTCAAGATTGATGAACAGGAGATACCACAAAAGTGAGGGTTTCTATATTCTTGATTTACTGCACAAATTGATAGAGAGATAGATGAAGATATGTGTTGGACTAGATCAGGCTGGATGAGGTGGAGAGATGATTTTGGGGTATTATGTGATTGACACACATCTAGGAAAGCTAAAAGAAAAACATATAAAATGACAAGGTTTGTAATATTATATGTCTCAAAGTATCGGGCAATGGTGATTATCCAAGAAAACAAGTGGAATGTAGTTGAAGTGAGAATGTTGAGAATGGATGTGTCATGTGTGGTAAAACTAGAAAAGTTAGAGTGCAAAATAAGTATATGAAAAAAATCATAAGAGTTGCACAAATTAAGGATAGACTAATGAAGATTTATTGAGATGTTATAGGCATGTACAAGAAAGATCTAAGAGTTTCTAGTAAGAAAAGTGCTGTAATCTCTGTTTAAGAATGTAGGAAGAGGAAGGGAAGATGTAAGGTAGCATATATGGAGTTTTAAGTGAGAAGCTCAGCCTTCTTGAGCTTAGTTTCCTGGTAAGGGAGCTTTATTACCATATGGCCGTTTCTACTTCTGTGGTGTTAGTGACCATATGGAATGATCTGTTTTTCAGAGGCATTCTTGAATATTGTTCACCTGTGGGAACTGTTTGGAACCCTGAATGTCTTTCAGTGCAGACTCATCTTTACATATTCAGAACTTATGCAGTCTTTGTAATGCTTGTACCTGAATATTGATTCATGTAAAAGATCAAAGTTTCTATCCATTGTAAGATATGCTCTCTTTTTTTTGTTGACTCATCTTTGGATGCCCATTTTCTGTTAAAGGATATTGTTTTTGCTTATCCCATTTTGAAAATTGGTGCTTCATTTTTGTGGATTTTTTGAGATAACCAATTCATATGCTATTTTTTCTGTTAAAAATGCAGGGTTATAGATATGAGTTATGGTGCCTTGCTCGAGCTTCTAGATTAAGATATTGTGTGGTAATCATTTCTCAATGACAGTTACAAATGTTATTTCATGCTCTCCATTTTAGCCACTTTAATTTAATTTGTCATGCCATTATGATTCATCATGTATCTCAGCATAGCACACCAATATGCTGCAGTAAATATTAGCACCGATGCTATGTGAAACTCTCCCCATGTGCCTAAATTAGGCTATGTGAAACTCTCCCCATGTGCCATATTTAGGCCTTTCATTGCTTAATGAAGTGTTTGCAATTAATATTACAATAATATGGTCCAATTGTCTTATTCAATTTGATGTTATTAAGGAACTGTTTGTTGTTTAAGCATATCGACATCTTTTCCTTGTCAACATATCTCTAATTCTTTCGGAAACAATCCTCTTAAACCACATTTCTCATGAAGGTAATGCTGATATCTATCTATTGGTGCCATAAAAACCACAGGAAGTTCTCACTTTATAATCTTAACTAAAACTTATTAAATCTTGAGGTAATTAATGTCAACATAAGAAGACAACTGGGAAAAATCATTGATCTTAGTAATAAAATTAGAAGGTGAGAAGATGAACCTTTCAATGAATGAGGCACTGGAGGGGATGGGAATAAGTCTCAGAGTTTGAGAGTTAATTTATGTGGAATGACCTATGTGGAATGAGAACATTGAAAGGCAAATGCAAAGTGCATTGCAGGAAGGATTGTAATGATGATTGTGGATTTATACTAGCTTAACTTGACATATTCGTATGGAAGATGATGTCCTTTTCATTTTCGTTTTTATAATTCAGATTTTTTGTGATACGGAAGAAAACCATTGTAGGGAATGGAACAATAAGCGTAGCGAAATGGGAGAATCTGCATATGATACAAAGATGTAAGTAAAGTCATTTGTATTTTTTTATCTGTGCGCTTTTTAATTCACAACCTAATATGTCATGTTATGTTGGCGACATTATGCTTAACTCTGCTAAACGGCAGATATCTTACTGATGATTCCGTTTAATTTAATTTCATTTGGTTTGACATGATTTGTTTAGTTCATTGTTTACATATCTGTGTGCTTTTAAACATGGATTGGTCCAAAACGAGTAAACATTTTCAATCTGAAAAGGTTGTTTGCACTAATCCTATCATACAAAGGATAACAGGTGCAACCAAAAAAAAATCTTTATTTCATTAGGTAGAGTCTACCTGGTTCAAAATGCTCTATATTCTTTTGGTGTCATGTGTTTCGAGTTTATGACTGAGAATGGATTTTTGCCCTTCTGTTGATGAGGCATGTGATTTTGGCCAGTATTAACTGATACTCTGCTTGAACAGATTTGATGACTTGGTACGGAGATTTGAGAAACCTGATAGACGGAACCGTTGGGATTCCCCACTTTTTGAATTGCTTCCATCCAGAGGTAACTAATGCTTGTGGAATCTTTAAATAATCCAATTTTATGTATTAATTAATGTGGGTGGGTTGTATATGCGTTCTTGAATAAGTTAGCACTTCCTGTGCTACTATCCTCAGGTTGGCCAGTTTTGGTACAACCTCTCAGAATGAAGCATTGATTTATTATCTAAATGGTTTCATAGCATGCTCAGAATTCACATGCTAGCTTGATGCTTGAACTCATCGGTCAGTTTCAGGGGCTTCCAGTTAGCAATTTTAGCAATTTTAGAGCTGAAATGGATGCTATGAAACTTCTGAGCAGATACATAATAGCTGCATGAAGTGTCTAATTACTCATTTGGGTCATAAGTGGAGATGGCTCTGCTTTCTCTTCATTTTAATGAATATACAAAACAAAACAAAACTTTGACCGCTAGTAGATGATAGGTTGGCTCTTGCCATTTTCCTTCTTATGCCACTTCACAGACATAATTAAACAAGGGCAAGTAGAAATTACTGCCTAGTAAGGCCCCTTTTTTTCTTAGGTTTTCTTAGTCACAGACATTCATATTCTGTCAAAGAAATTTGTTAGATCATTTAAGTTGTGAAAAGTTGCAACATTGAAATGCATGAGCCTTTGTCGTTCAGATTGCTTGCATAGGATGCAAACATTTCGACTACTCTGCACAGGGACTGAATGAAGTAGCGAGCAGCTGATTTGCCTCCAACCTGCTTTAGTGTGTGAAGCCACCTGATATTTCTTTTTCCTGACAAATATCTAGAATCTCTGATTATTTTTTCCTCCTGATTTTATTTTGAAGATGGAATAAAGCAGTCGTCTCCGGTCATTTCTGAGGCGGTATCCTATTTGACCAAAATGGTGGATTCGAAAACAAGAGATGTTAGAGTTCTTCAGCCTACTATTGCAACTCAGAATGTGAGTACTTACCATAAACATTAGATATAAATAAATTGCTATCAGTGTTTGCACATAAATAATTGTAAGACTTCGATGGGCTGATCCTGTTTAAAAACAATTTTTATCACATATATGCTTCAATTGAGCAAATTGTTCCTGCATCAATTTTCCATGTCTAGCATCCATTCTCTTGTTATTCTGATGCTCATGTGCGAACGTGCATTCCTCTAGTAGCCCAAGTTTGGTTTTCCAAATGGAGGATATACTTGTGTTCGGTATTATTCAGAAGCTGGAATATTCTTGTTTTTATTTTGCATTTTTCTACCCTCAAAAAGCTAAAAATGACACATTCAAAATTGGCATGGACTTGAGGGCTGAACAGATATGTCATCATGAATAACAGGCAATTGTTGGCATCACGACGTTACGTGTCAATGCCAGTTGCTTTAAGTTATTAGGCTTGGATTCAGAATCTCTCTCTCTCTCACACCCACATGGGGACACACCCAGTCACTCACCCAAATATTATCCTTTGTTGCATTGGTTATGTGGTCAACTGTTGCATTTGCTGTATGTGTAATCAGTGGTGTGAAAAGATTCTGTGAAGGACACTGTTGCTTGTTTTTGCATTTGCGTATGGCAGAATCTTTCTGATCCTCTGGAACTCTTTCAGGTGCGTGCAACAGAGGCCAATTCTCTGTATGAGATGGATAGAGCAACACAGGTAACTCCAGATAATCTTGGTTTTCTGAATTGAGTAAAAGGTTTCAACTAAAGTTTATTGTTTTTCAGGAGGTGATCAATGCAATTGTTGAAGCACAATCTTGTGGGCTTGCAGGCACAGTGAACAAGATATCTCTCAACCAACATTTGCCAACCATATCCTTCTTTGCAAAAACTAATGAAATTCTAACTATGTTCGGTATAGACTTCAGACCATATTCCCTTTGTCAATAAATCATAGCATTACTTTAACAGGTGGACCTGTTTATTGGGCCTAATCTTGGCTTTTTCTAACTCAAATCTTACCAGTTTGGCTGCCTTAAATTGACTGTCCTCAATATATTATTTTATAAAAGATATTCCAACAGCAGCCATGTCATGCAAGATTGTATATGATACACATCAAGGAGCTCATCAAATTAATTAGTAGATACATGGTTAGATCTCTGGGCTGAGGTTTCCAATTGCTATGTCATCAGATGATCCATTGAATCTTTACAACCTAAATATTCCTTTTTTGAGAAATAGGGCAGGAAAAATGCTAGCCAAAGTACCAATCCTGAAAAGTTTTGACAATCAGCTTCTTTTTTATTTTTTATTTTATGAGCAATACTTAAACATCTTTTTGAAATGATGAGACCTTGACTGGCAAATTACATCAACATTCAAAGAACAGTTGGCCTGCCTGAGCTCCGGAGCCTGCGGCGCACCTTTATAAAGTTAGCAGGACAGGCCAGTCTCAGCGGACCTCCTCCACCATCAGATGCAGAGAGTGCAAAGAGAATGTTTATAGACTACCTGAATAGGGAAATTGGAGCCGCGTAGATGCAGATTTACTGCTTTTACCCTGTGATTTCCAACTTATAGCAACAGTATGGTGACGATTTTTTTGTTTTGTGGTGGTAGCCACTTGGTGCTCTGCACCGCGTGTATTGTTGGATTGATCAACGAGTAGAAAATACTGGGGGAGTAGATTAAAGAATGTCAAAACTTTCTTGCAATGTGTTAAAATTTTATTGCTGATTGATTCTAGGTATCTTCTTGTTCTTTTTCTTTTCAGCAAAGCACTGTTTATTTTTATTTATAATTAATATATCATATGAAATTTAAAAAATAACAATTTGTTTGGTGTGGATTATCACTGCATAAGGTATGAGACATGTTAATTGTGGAAGAAAAATTTGTTGGCGTAGAGAGCACAAGCATGGATGGTTAAATGCTGTATGTCCACAGTTTCTAGGATGAAAACTTGAGATATGGATGCCTGTTACACCCTGTCAACTGGAAATCCATCAGTGGTTGGAAAAGTCTGAGAACTCTATTAAAGACCTCTTGTCACATGACAACAACTTTTACAAAATAAATAAATAAATACAAAAATGCAGCTACCATTCATATGCTGGAAGTCTCTCACATATCTTCATGTTTGTGCTACTTTTAATTATCATCATGTCATTTGGAATCTACTGGTCTTCCAATATTTACAAGCCAGTGAAGCCACAGTGGATTATTGGAGAAAAACCTTGCTGGTTAATCCATTTTCTATGGCGTATGTGGCTGTATGTTTCTCGCAAAGTAACATAGCATGGCATCACAGATCTCATTACCAGTCTTATGAGTTGGCCATACGAGACTTCTCTCCAGCCTTTCCAGGCTTACGAATTTTCTCGTTCAACTCTGTCCGGCGGCCGTAACTATTCTGCCCTGTGACGCGCGAATTTGCTTCTTAAAAAGATATTTTGATGGTCAATCTTCTTAGCAACATCCCAACCACTCAGCCGGTGAATATTGATTCGGTTTATTAATCTACATCAATGAGACACAGACCATGTAAAAACTTCACTATAGAATACTGAAGATTATAGAGTACAAGATTTCTTCTCAAAGCCTTGCATTTGCTCTTTTCTTTTAGAGTTACAAGATATATATACATATATTCTCTCTCTCTCTCTCTCTCTCTATATATATATATATATATATATATATATATATATATATATATATATATATATATCATCCGTGATTGCTCTGAGATTTTTGCAGAAGGATGAATAATCCAGATTATCTATGCAATTGCTTTGAGATTTGTATAGATGGATGAATGATGTTGATCATTTAATATTTGATTTAAGATCTATATAGGTGGATGGATGATCCGGATCATCCAATGGTTGCTTTGAGATCTATGTAGATGGATGAATAAAGAAGCTTTGAGTGCTTTATGATCCATGCAATGAATGATCCAACAGTGGGTTGGCATAAAGGTGAAGGTGAGTCTTGGCACCACTTTGGGATGGATTAAAGATATTTTGATTATAATATAATTTTATGTTATCGTGTGAGAGTCATGCGACACCACTCTATTAACTAAGAGGAATAATAGGATTATTTTGAAATAGTTTGCAAACTTGAAGAATCTATTTGAAACTATTTGAAGTCGAGAAATATTCATTTTAGTTATGTAATATAATGACGACACGGTAAATGTTAATCAACGAACAGTAATAAAAATAATTATTCTTTACATATTACTTAGTAAACATAATCTTATTCGATCAATTATATAAGAAATTATGAGGCATTATAGAACAACTAATTATGGTTTTAGAAAATAAAATTAGATGATTAATAATGAATATTGTATAACATATTGTATAGTTCATAACCTATTGAAATAAATTGTATTATTATTATCTCATACATGTCCCAAGTATAATAACTCGGTCCTAAATCCCCCAAGTACGAATCTTAAGGCTAACAAAAAAAAGGAAAAGAAAGAAGAGATAAAGATTTTCGATGGGAGTCTTCTTCTCCCTTATATCCGACTAGGAGTCCGACTCCTAAGGGCAACTAAAAATTCTTGGGAGTCTCCTATAAATCTCCTTCTCCCCCTCCTAAACGATCCACAACGAGCATCGATCTCTCTCCTCTCTTCTTCCTCTCTCTTTCCTCGGTGTTTTGCTAATTTTTTCTAGCATCGTGCCCATCGAAAATTAAGACCGGACATGCCATCAGAGCAAAGGTAAGGCCCCAATCCTTCCTTCTCTCTCTTCCTTATTTTCTCATGGCTTTTGGCCATCGCCACTGGCCACCGGTTTTGTTAGAAATCTACCATGAAGATTTCCTATTTTCTGAAATTTTTCCCATGACTCCCCGCCATTCAACCCTTGTCGATGGCCATCACTACTCTACTGCCGCTAGCCACACCCCGTCGTCCATTATCGGACCTTCGGCCATGCTGCCACACCTTGTCGGAGCACAAGCCACCGCTTCAAAGATGCTTATCATTATAGCATAAATAAAAATTTAAACTGATTTTACTATTTAAAATAGTGGTGAGTCGGATGTCGATTTTCTCAGAAATCTAGGATAGTTAATTAGAAAGAGAAAGAAAATTATTTGATTGATTCTTAAATTCTTAAAGTAGTAGAAAATTAGAAAGCAGTAGAATAATAAAAATAATTTTAATAAAATGATCGAGAAGAAAAAATTATCTCGGATTTCAATTCCATCTTTCGGTATTTAAGTTTATAATTGATTATATAATCTTTTCATCAATAACATGTTACATTTATTTCTTTAATATAATTCTAACATAATCATTCTACCAAGCATAGACCATATCTAATATAATCATGACCTATCTTATAGACATAGATTATTTAGATATATAATCAAAGAATATAAAATATCAATTTAATAAATCTTATAATTTATTCTAACTTGAGTACAGATCGTATCTTTTCACGATCCTGATTAATTTTTTTAATTATAAATTATAAAAGATTAAATATTAAAGTATAAATAAGAAAAATATGTTGATGATAAATAATCAAACTTTATTACTTAATAAAAAAAAGATTCAAATTACAAACTTTTATACTTAAAACTTTCCTTACTTCCTAGAGGCATGAGATCTTTAGCCTGACATGTGGTTGAATTCTTCCACCATCAATATCTTTAAGCTCCTTAGATGGAAGAAAAGAAAAGAAAAAGAAGAAAGAAGAAAAGAAGAGAAAAGAGGAGAGAAGTCTACAGGCTATTGTTCAGAGGACCTCCAGCTTCTGGCATCAAGAGTGTTTAAATAGAAAAAAAAAGGGTTTGTGGAGTTTTTTCTAAAGTCATATTTGAGTTTGGATCAAATTCAATGGACTTGGAGCTTCCTAGCTATCGGATCTGTGATTGAACTGCTAAAAAACAAACATTAAAAACCATCGTTAGCTCCGGATCAAGCCCTAGATTGATTTTGGGCCCTTGGATCAGCTAATCAGGTCGTTTCCAACCATTGGATGGCGCTCAAGAAGAGCTGGAAAGCTGAAGAAATCCTGATCAAAATTGGAAACTCTTGGTAGCCATCGAATCTTGACCGCATTGACTCTCAATCACAAGATTGCACACATCGCCTTACCCCACCTAAAGATCGTGGTAAATCAGGCTCACCGCCCGAACGTTGCTCCCTGTGAGTCGTGTTGGTTTTAACGTTGGCCTGATGTCAGGGTGCCAGATTGGGTTGAGTTTGCATAGGCCAAGCTACTGGGATGCGCTAAAGGCGGGCTGCGGTTAAGCATATTTTGCAATTGCTAGATCAGTCGATCAAGCTAAGCCGATCGATTTAATTTATATTTATTTTTTTTTTTCGTTTAAACTTTTAATTTTTGTTTCTTCTCCATTTTAGCTCTGATTTAAGTCAAATTTGATTCGTTTAAACTCATAAATCGAGCTTTTTACATTGATGATCAGCTTCTTTCCTACAAAACATAAATAAGAGCATCATTTCATTAAAATAAACATCAATTATTATATAATTTAATTTTTTTTAATAAATTTATGATAATTATCATCCAACGTCCTTTCCTGTTCGACTAAGAAAAAGAAAAGAAGAAGAAGAAGAAGAAAAAGAAAGAGAAGGGTCTCTCTCTCCTTTTATCTCGAGGATTTCTCTCTCTATTCTCTATATTTTTCTCTCTATCTATTCTATGAACCCCATCATGAACTTGATATGATTTTTTTTCAAAAAAACTCGAAATCGCTTTGATATCCATGCAATAGGTTGGATCCCAGCGCAACCTTTATTAGAAATTCAGAGCATTTAATCCCTCTTAACCTCTATTGAATCATCCTAGCATGACTCCTGATGATTTTGATCATGAATTCATCTTTTGAGGGATACGAAGATTCTCTCTCCATTTTCTCTCTCTATTTTTTCTTTCTAAAAA
>QRFJ01004001.1:1102750-1132802 GCA_006176705.1 Cocos nucifera
TGAAAAAAATTCTCCAAACGCATTCAACGATAGAATAAACCTGGAATAATGAGTATTGGGAGGGCAAACTTGTCCAGCGTCTAGAAAAAGATGACCTTATCCCCAAAAACCATCCAAATATCATTTTGTTATCCCCCGTCTGGAGCCAAAGGATTAATACGGTCATTATATGGGATAACTCCCTTTTTCCCCAAACACGGTCTACACCCGCTGCGCCCGGTGTAAACTACACCACACCGGGGATAACTTTCCTTATCCTTAATTTAAAAAAAAAAAAAAAAAAAAAAGAGAAAGGGATCCTTATCCTTGTTTTACCTAACCGACTTCTAAACAGGTCCAAGAGTTAGTCTCCTGCTCTGCCATTTGCATTATAACCACAGTTTAAATACTTTAATATGATCCGATTTTCTTCTCCCTTGGGTTTTGGGGAGGGTTGTTTGGCCTCTATAATTGCCGGCAAGAAGCTTGCAGTACACTATTTATATAATAATTCAGAATCTCATCCAAAAAAAATTAGTTGAAAGATATTTTTTAAATATTTTAATTCTATATAAATTTTTAAAATTTTTTTAATAAATAATTAATATAGAACTAAATATGCATCCACATGAATTCTTAAATACTTCTTCTGTTTAGGTTCGTTAGATTGGAGGTCCAAAGACATGCATAAATATATACCATGAAGTCCATGAATTTGAGCTATAGTATCTCTTAATTCATAAAAGTTATAGTTTGGATCTATTTTGATATCATTTATAATAATTTAAAATTTCAACTAAAAAAATATTAGTTAGTAAAATTTTTTTTATTTTTTTTAATTATATATAAATATTTAAAATTTGATATGAGATCATGCATACGTTCTTGGATGATCAATAATGCCGCTTCAATGTCCCATCTGCGCAAAGAAATGTACTCCTGTACCTGTTTGCCTGGAATATTACTGTTGCACTGCGGTTTTCTTTGTCTGTGTCTGGAGTGGGACATCCATTCTAACATCAAGCACAAAATCCCCGCCTGCCTCTCCTTTGAAATGCTCAACCATTATCATGATGTTCACCATGGGCTCCACCAAACTAAAATTTTGGGGAGCCGGTCTTTGGCTTTGCATCAGCTCTATACTGCTACAGGCAACTCTCCTGTTCCATTTTGTCACACTAAAATCTAGTACGAATAATTTCTAAGCGCCTTGCATCACCAATTATTATCCTTTGTAACCACTTCAACTTCTCGTGATCTAAGCAGCAAATACCCATGCTTGACTTCCTTGTCATTTTTTTTTTCTTTCTTGGATAAAGGGGAGGCAAAGTCTTAATGTATATGTTTATGATAAGTACATCCAAAAGCTTTGGGAGTAACAACCAAGGCTAAGTATTGATCAGGTTAAACATCACCAACCAGTCGGTTGGTGCGATGTTGGGTTTTTGATCGTAATTTGAGGTACCGGATGCGCGTGATTCTATTGATGAACAGATTTTTTGGATTGAAGACACCACCTTGAAAATTATTGTGATGGTGAGTTGGTTTGTTGTTGATGTACATTTGTTTATGCGGTTGTGCTTTGAGTTTTCTTAGAGGCTTAAATTTTTCTGAAGCGATGGTTGGTGATATGCTGGTATCTTGTTAATGTGCTCTAATATATGTGCTTGTGCTGTATTCTTGGTGCTACATATCATGTTTAACTGCAGAAATTAGTGACCATTTTGATTGATTTCTCCGTTCCCTTGAAAGCTATTTTTGTTCTTCGATGGCCATCCGCTATATAATTGGCACAAGTTGACACGTAGCTACCGCTGGAAAATATTTTCTCATATCTATATTCTGCATTTTTTAACACTATGCGGGAAGAAGGCATCATTAGTTCTATATCGATTATAAGTCAAGAAAGATTTTTAACTTATATGAAATGGGATCTTCTCCTCTCTGTGAGGGACATTTTAAAGAACAAAACTATGAGGCCCAAGATGGTCAAGATATAAATGGTCCAAAAAAATTGAGAACGAAACGGATAATACTTTACGCATACGAAAGCGGAGACTAATCTAACCATCTAAGCCATCCAACTCCTTTTTCATAATATTTTCACTCCAATGCATGCTGGAGCAGAGACCCCGACTCAACCATCCATCTAAGCCATTCGACCCCTCAATAATGAGAGTAGCAGGTTGGTAAAACCAAAATTTTAAAAATGAATATCATCATTTCATTTTTAAGTTTTTATTTTGTTAGTTACTTGAGCTACTAAAATATTTTACATAAGCTTGTGACAGAAGGTTACAAAATTTTTTTGATAGATGGCATGTGAACGTAGCTGAGCTAGGTCGGTCAATTAATGCTCCATCAAGTATCACTATCTTAGCCTGTTTAATCTTTTCGGGACTGCCATCATTGTTATTTGGAGATTCTGGTGCATACATTTTGTTAATTAACATATTTACGATCATACACGACACAATTACTCCATGGTTTCGCTTGTGTTGAAGAGTTACACATTTTTAACAAAATCAAATAAATGAGACAGATAAATATATACACTCATCTTGTTTTTCTCTATTTAATCTCTTGTACGGGCCCACCGACATTGGGCCAGACCATCCCCAAGGAGTTTTATTAGCAATGGAGTTGAAGGTCACATGTGATTGTTGACTTGCTACCGCTCTTGCTAACTTGCTAGCTACCCCATTAATGCACTACATCCAGACCTGATCCGGCTGTAAAAATTTTCGTAAGGCAACACAACGTAGCATGGAGGAGGGCCAGCTTTATATGGGGCCTTTTATAACAATCCAAGTGTTTAGGTCCTGGCATACTGAGGATGCAAATCTATTTTTCACTATTATAAATTCAATCATTGATATTGTTATGAGTACGAAATTTTTTTCTCGGATAAAGTCGATGCATCGAGAAGCTGAGCCCAATCCAATTTTCTTGAGTTGACCGTCCGTAGGCCAACCTTCCTAAACTGACCTCTCGAAGGCTGATCTTCCTGAGCTGACCTCTCAAATACTAACCTTTTTGAAGGCCAACCATCTGAAGGTCGACTTCGACTTGCTATATATACTTGAAAAAGTTGATAAGAGAATTCTTGCATGGTCCTCTCAAATCAAGCCATTTATGAAAGTATCGGACCGTATGCAGAATAAGGTCACATCAACTATCAAATCCCAAATCTTCATTCAGACAATTAATGAGAACGGTCGGCCATGTGTCAGGTGAGATGATACCACTCACCAAATCCTGAAAAATCAAGATAGGAATCTCAAGAATATATTTAATAGAGGCAGAAGAGTCTCTCTTTTATAGCTCTAAAGCCTATAAATAAAGAGCAATTAGGGGACTCCAAAAAGGTATGCAACTCCCAAGCATTCACTCTTTTTCATTTATTCCAAAATTTTGACTTGAGCATGAAAGGATCTTCACCGGAGCCAACTCTGATCGGAGATTTATCTTACAGGTCCTACCATCATTAATCCAACTCTAGCCACCCCAACCCAGGAAGGATTTCCGCAGCAATAGATACCATGATTAGCTTATGACCAATCCAAATGAACTAGTGCCATAGTACCCTCTAATTCATATAGACTATGGACCGCGTCTGCTCTGATATCATTTATAATAGTCTAGGATCGTGTCTTATCCAAAAAGACTAGCAAAAGATATTATTTGGATTCCTCGATCGTGTATAAATATTTAAGATCTATCTAATACATAGTCGATATAGAAATTAACATGTATCTATAAGGATCCTCTCATTCAGCTCATCATGAACATAAGTGAGGCCATCAAAATACCGAAGCGAGGCCTGCTCCGTTGCTCCTTGTGCTGTACATCTGATATGCACATCAGCTACATGCAGGCTATCTGTTCAGAAGCCTTCAATGTCAATGAAATCTCTCGTAAAAAAATGTTTGAAGAATCCTAGTGTAACACACAAACCTGACAACAAAAGCTGGTCACGCGACTCATCTATAATCCTAGCTGTTCCTTCTCTCAGTAACAGTCGATACCTTGCATTATAACCATTATTGAGATGCCGAATGATGGAGGAATATAATAGTTGTGTTACTTTTTTTCTTTATGAATTCCTAGTCTATCAGTGGACCGCATAAATTGTAAACTATCAGGTTGCATGTCAGCAACCCAAATCGATCAATAGTAAAATGGGTGTTGATAGCTTCTTTATTACCTTTGCATGATTGTATCATTCTGTAGTTGGACAAAATATTCCACATTGCTTATCTTTAGCAAATGACTACTTGTTCTTAAACATTTTTATATGATTAGAGAATTAAAGTATGTAATGGGCACACCGACATTACTATTTTTATATTTCCACGCATGCCATTCTAGATGACTGTAATCTCTTTGATGGTTAACTCTTCTTTTAATTTATAGCAAAAAGAGACCGGTGTTACGATTCTCTTGATTTTTTTTTTTTTGGTAGCTGTTGTGATCCTCTTGTTGACATTCTTTGGTGTAAGGTAATCCACCAAGAAAAGGGTTTGATTTGGTTGTACGTTTCTCGCATGAAATAATGACTAGTTTTATTTCGTAAGATGAACCATTGTCTCATAATGGTTATTCCACGATCCAATTTTACATATTGGCAAAAAAAAAAAAAAAAAAGGAGGAGAAGAAAGAAGGGTGAACCATTCTTTTGGCACGAAAGGTAGAACCCAAACCCCTCAAGAAAGACCTTACTAGAATATCCCTGGCCCATCCCCTATCTAGCCATTGATGTCCTTTTGGCTCATCTGCCTTGCTTATCCTCGGGTAGATGGCTATGCGTCCTTTGTTTCCATTCTTCTCCAAAGGATACTAAACAGGTCCCACAAGGATCGCATGGTCGTCACCTCTCCTTGGTTTTTGGCTCATCGCACAAAACCTATCATTAGTTTTTATAAAAGGGCTTCCGTCACCGTAAAGTTCACCAAGACAAGGACCTCATCGTCACGGACCAGCCGACCCTACGTCTACGTGGGTGTCTGTCAACTATAAAATTTTCCTCCTTGTAGTGACCATCACCACTGTCCATTTGTGCACGGGTCCACTGATTCAGACCCTCTAATTGAACTTTGACCATCTCTCTGTCTCAATTGAGCCATGAATCGAATGAGGCACCAAGATGGAGACTGATGAATTAATGTTCTAAGTTGTTCGCAACTTTTATGTCATCTTGCCCCACGGGGGGGGGTCCTGGAACACTGGTTAGACGACCATGGCTATTTGGACGGCCTGATTGGGCTCGATCAGCTCTTATTCATTGCGGTCCATATCTTAGATGTCTAGTAGAGAGGGATATTAGATAAGATGTGAGAATGCTGGTACCGTTTCAATAATTTAGCAAGGACAATTAAAATACTGGTGCTCAATAATTTGGCAAGGATGATGATGAAAGGTTATCATGGCTAGCTAGCTTGCCGTCCAAAAACTATGTTGATGTCATCTGGTTTGACGGTTTGAGAGCCGGTCCAAAAATATGTGATTTTCATGCCATGTAGTTGGTTCTCTTTCGTTGTTGATGGCCTCTCCCAAAAGAGCTACTAGAAAAGGGCCAAAAAGTGGATACTTCACCCAATTCAAATAGAAATTATATCCTACACCTAGCGTACGAGCTTAGTGGCATATCGGCCAATAATATACTATAATATGGATATATTGGCCACCTTAGCATAGAAAAAGAAGCTCCTCCATCGAATTACTATATTATCCTTGCCGCCCTCTGCCATAGCTTGGAACCTCCGCACCAAGATCTTAGCTATCATTTCTTGGTATCCGTCGATGATCTCTCCTTCACTATAAGGCTGGTAATCAGATCGGATTGCATAAGTTACTGGTCGGATTGGATATATGATAGATGAAAAATCTATCAATCCAAATTCAATATGTTTATTAAATATATCAAAAATTCAGATCCATATCTAATTATTTTGTTAAATATATAATCTAGCTCGATTTATAACATGTTGAAATAAATTAAATAAGTTAAATGATTAAGCATTGCCACTCCTACTTCACCACCGAGATGGAGCCACTCTCTTTTTTCTCAAGAAAAAAACTAGCAGCAATTAGATCCAATCACCGTCGAGACGGTGGAATTGATGGTGATTTCGATAGAGATGGCCTTGAGGATGTTGGATTCCTCGGAATTCATCATGGTGTGGTTGAGAGGGGAGGCATAGAGTAATCTAATCTATAACTTTTCTTTTTTCATTCCTTTAGATATGAGGAAATCAATGGCTCCTCCATTGCATGAATATGAATCATGAAGAGAAGAGATCATCCATGGAGGCCGAGGAATGGCAGCCGAGGGCATGGCCATGAATCCTAGCTATGCCGGTGGTGATCGAGGTGATGCTAGATTTTTTTAGAGGAGAAGTAGCTTCTCAACTTTCTTTTTTTCCCCAAGATAGCTAGTATGCCTTCGTACTAATATATTATTGGTCGGGTATATTACTGAGCTAGTACATTGAGTGTAGAATATAATTTCTTCGATTCAAGAGAGGGCAGATGTTTTTGAGAAAAATCATGCTTATACACCTTATGTGGTAGTTTTTGATGCACTCATACCAGGTTTGCAACCCCCGCACCACCCACCCCACTCAAAAAAAAAAAAAAAAAAAAAAAAAAAGCTGTATGACAAATTATTGTATGGTTGCTTATCTATGGTCATTTCATTCTAAAACAAAATGAACGTGTCACATGTCACAGATATGGTACAAATTGAGGTGTCACACCTGAGTTCGAATTGCATCTTTTTGCACGAAAGAATGAGTGGTCTCTTTTGGATCATCAATTATTGGAACGTATTTTATATAATTTTTAAAGTACTCCAATCTTTTCTTTCTTTCGATTCATAGCAGATATTATGAGGCTTATACCGGGCTTTTGAAAGTTGTACAAAATAAAATCAAATCATTGATATTACAAAAAAAAATCAACCGTTCTTTTGCATAAAGAATACAACCACAATCCGTTGCAGATATGATTAGCATTAATGATGTGACATCATCAACAAAGTCCGCAGTCTATGGTATTGAAACCACTGAAAAATTAAATTGCTATAAAAAATACAGGGTAATTTAGAAGAAATAATGCTTTCAAACTCAAATAATAATAATTGCCAACAGAGTGGTTCGGTGCTGGGCAGCAGCTATGGGAGAGGTCGCATTTCACCATGTTTTAAACAAGGAGTCCAATAATTGGCAAGGCATTCTATTAAAGAAAAGCCTCTTAGCTTGCAACTTAATTAAATAGAAAAACTCTAACATTGTAACATAAGCTTTTAAATTTTCTTTAATAAAAGCACAAAACAAGTGCTTTCAAACATGTGAAATTAATAAAATTAATGGTACATCAATTGACTGCGCACCAAACAAGTGAGAGTTACTACCACCAACAGCTACTGGACCACAAATATTCCTAGATTGGTGCAGGCAACCACTGTATTTGTGTTCCTCCACTTCCAATAGATGTGGCACGAAGGAATTGGTGCAATCCATAAGGGTTGGACCATTCATCAATTACCACATCAGCTCCATATTAGCTGGGGAATGATGTGATGAGCATGTCGTATCATGGCACTTTTCACATTCTAAATTGATGCTGTTTATGAGATTAGTGGCACCTCCAATTCTCATCTCATATCGGCAAAATGGATGGATTTTGAGTGCGATGATACAGCACTAATGCATCGGATCCTATCAGAAACGAAACCGTGAATGATGGTAGCCACTTTTTTTTTTTTTTCACAACTTAAATCGAAGAAACACTTCTACCGCCACAGAATTAGGTGCCTAGTTTCTGAGTGGCAGAGCGGGAGGACTTCTAGTGTGATTCTCAAATTGTATGCTCAATTATTAATGTTAGCTTCGTTTGGTATATAATTTGGCTTTAGAGTTGGAATTCAAAATAAAAGGATTGTTGTTCTGCTCGCAGTTTAGGTGATGATGTGAGCAACAAATATTCTCTTGTTTACCTCCAAAAAAAAAAAAAAAAAAAACGGAAACAAACATTCTCCTGTCCATTTATATATTTGTTCAGGTAGCCTAACATTATGTCATATGGAAGACTACGTTGCAACATGATGAACGTTGACGAGGCTCCGTCGTCTACCATAGGAGTTCACGGGGCTAAGTAATATGCATTAGAATAATGAACTAAGTAGACATATCTTTATCTTTTTAAGTCTTCTATAATAATATATAGTTTTTAAATCTCTTTGATGCAGACCTTGGTCTGGTTCTCGTGAGACTGGTTGTCCATAATTTTCCTCATTGGTCATCCGTGAACAAGAACAGAAGGATCCTGTTTCGATGGTGATTGCAAAACCTTCAGTTGTTTCATAGCCATGTATGCCCTCTGATCAGTGATAAAATATGGATATTGAACTGCTGTTCAACTGAACTCTTGCCAAGTGGGTGGAGTTACTGGAGTAGACCATTTATGTTTACTGTAAAGCAAAAATCTTGGGCACTCATAGTTTCTTTATGATACAATGCAGATTAACCTAGTCCTTGCTTCAAAGGATAATAGGATTGCAGTTAGCTCCATGGCATTGTTTTCTCTATACTTACATTGGCAAGAGGTTCTAAATTTAACTTGAAGAGTTGCCCGTCCCATTAAAATTTTCTATTTCAAAGAAAAATATGTAACTATAATTTAGAGTTTACTTAAAAACTATTAAATAGTATATGCATCGAAGGTGTTTGTACATTTTAAGTATTGACCCTCTGCCTCATTTAGCCATACTTGTCTCGAAACATTTTATTTCATACTTGTGGCATGACATATAAAGCTGATTTTTGCTGAGCTATAGAGCAGATTCAATGCATATAATACAACATAATTTTGCAGATAAAATCATCTTTCTATTAGATACAAAAAAATAATAAATCAAATATATAATCACATAATTATATTTTTTTTTATTTTCTTTATAATATTAAATAAAAAATATTTTAATATTTTTATTAATGTACCGACATATTTCCTCAACCAGCTATCAAACAATCTTGGTGTATGACTCTAATTCTCATGAATTAGGCTGCTCCTCTAGCATATATGATACAAATAAAATTTTTGGTGTGCATGATTGGACCACCTCGTAGCATTACCCGGCCACTAGACATGCATGCATATCGGACCATACCTGATCTGGCTCGACTCAGGCCCAATGGGCCTGGTACTCTAGCGGATCGTGCCAAATACGGCCTATCCCATAAATGGGTCGTGCCGATATGGCATGGTAAGCATAAAACCTCCGCCCAGCATGATCCTAGGCCCAAGAATTGGCAGACCAGGCCTAGCACGGCCCATTGGCTCATTAGGCCTTTTTTTTTTTTTAGCTTTAATGGGTCGTGCCAGGCACGGTTGGCATGGCCCGCAATGGTATGAAACGGGCCGTGCCTGGCACGGCTCGTAATGACTAAAATCAGATTTTTTTTAATTTTTTAAGGGTTAAAATGGCTATTTTTTTGTTTTTATCATTTTAATCCCTTCAACAGCCAAAAAAATGGCTAGATTGAGGGGTATTTTGAGAAAATAAAAATTTGGAACTTATATAAATAAAGCCTTCCTTTTTTATTCTCACCACATCAATTCATGAAATCAATTCTCTCTCTCTCTTTAATCTCCTTACTTCTATTTGTTCTCTCTTTTAGCAATTCTTCTCTCTTTCATTAAATTATTTAGTACGTAGCAATTATAGTTTAGCAATTCAAAGTCATACAAGAAGAGAAAGTATCTCTCTTTTAAAGGTCGTATTTCAAGGGCAGCTCCACAAATTTGGCTCTCTGATTATCCGACCTTCGGTGGCCAGGCCCTCCTCTTCCGACTTTCCAATTCTCCAGTCTCAGCTCCACCTTTTCTTTCTCTTTAGCTTTACAATTTAATTTTTTTTTGCTGGTTAGTGGTTAGTTTTTTATTGTTTTATATTTACTTAGTTTAGATGACAAGTTATGATGATAAGAGTATAGCCGGTGTCGCTGGATATGCCAGTATTTTTCTTCCTATTTCGAAGAAGGAAGAAACTCTTCCTGCTCCCTCTAAAGCCCCTTCTGGAGAAGCTGGATCCTCTTTTTGTAAGAGGGCTAGCACTGTGTGGAATAATCTCGATAGAATTTTGATAGATGGAGTTTATAAGGCAAAATATAAAAACTATGCCAAATTATATAGTTGTACTAGTACTGAAGGAACTGACCATTTGAAGAGACATCAAAAGTCTTATAGGATAAGTGATTCTCGTCTTCAAAGCACTCTTAATACACAAGGGGGTGCTCTTATTGGAACTTTTATCTATAATCATGAAAATCAAAGAAAGGCAGTTATAAAATGGATAGTTAGAGATGAATTACCCTTTAGCTTATGTGAATCTTTCAATTTTGAAGAATATGTTTAATTAGCTTTACAATCCGCTTATAGAAGAGTTAGTAGACGAACATTTAGAAGAGTAGCTATGACAAATTATTTAGCAATGAAGTATGATTTAATTGATACTTTTTCTACTTTAAATATAAAAATATCATTAACTTCTGATATATGGATTGCATCTGTAGGTAGTATGTATTTTATTTCTATTACTGCTCATTACATAGATAATGCTTGATAATTAAATAAGCATATTCTTGTTTTTTATTATTTTGATTATTCTCATTCTGGCCAATAAATTTCTAATGTTATTTATCAAACTGTAGCTGTATATGGCATTAGTAATAAAATAATGTCTGTTACATTTGATAATGCATCTAATAATAATGTAGCTATCCAATTATTAAAAAACTTTTTTCATTCCATTGTTAATGAAAAATTATTTCATATTAGATGTGCATGTCATATTTTGAATCTTTCTGTTCAAGCTGGAATGGATATGATTCAAGATATAATTACAAAAATTAGGAATACGGTATCTTTTATTTATGCTTTAAGAACACGATTGCAAGAATTTAAATAATTATGTTTAGACCACGGTAAATATTTTAAAAAATTTAAATTTGATATAGTTATCTATTGAAACTCTATATATATGATGATTCATGATGCATATCCATATAAAAGTTTATTAAATACATATATAAATGATCGTGGATTAGAATTTATTTTGACTGAAAATGATTGAAAAGAAAAATTAAAAATTTTTTTAGTTAGTTTTTATAATGCTATAAATACTCTTTCTGGTATTTATTTTTCAATCTCTTATGCATTTTTACAACAAGCATATATAATTTATGGTCAATTTGCACAATATAGATTTAATGATGTTTTAATATCTATTATTTATGAAATGAAAAGAAAATGGAATCAGTATTGAGATATGGTATGTCTCATGCATAACTTAGCTATTGTATTTGATCCATGGATCAAATTAAGTAGCGTACATATTTTACTTCATGAAATTAATAGATATATAAATCATAATTCTGAAGAATCTAAAGCTAAAGTAACTCAGTTACTTTATGATATTTTTGCATTATATGATGAAAAGCTTTATAGATCTAGACAGTTCATATCATCTTCATAATCAACTTTTAATATCTTTTGTTCATCATCTATTTTTTCATTTCTTACACATAGGAGACATTCACATGCATCTTCTTCATCTGCATCTTCTCCATCTTTAAGTAATGAATTAGAATTTTATTTACGAAATGATATATCTTCTGCATTAGATGAAAATCAAATAAAAAATCTTGATGTGTTGGCCTGATGGAAGAATATAAAAAATCAATATCCTGTTATGTCTGTAATTGCACGTGATATTTTAGCTGTGCCGATGTCCATAGTAGCATTGGAATCAACTTTCAGTGCAGGTTGGTGCATTTTGGATGAAAAGAGAAGCATGATGATGGGCGAGATAGTTGAGATATTGTTCTGCTTCAAAGATTGGTTGAATGCGGAGGCGAGACTTCAGGACAAAGGAGGACATGATGCTGGATCTGATGATGAGGACGACACAAATACAATAGAGAATTAGTAAGATTTATTTTTAATTTTTAAAAATTATATATTTTTATTTTTTTATTTATTGAGATGAGTCACCTCTATTTTCTTATCAGTTCTCTCTCTTTGTATTCTGGAGGTTAGGCCTAGCCCCCCCTTCATCTTTTGTATAATTTTGATTTATATTAATAAACTGGTATGAGTCCACGCCAAATCTTCTACAATTATAAGATGGTTTTTATTTTTATAAAAAAATTTAATATCTTATATTTTTTTATTTATCCACCAACTTAATTTATTTTATAAAAATTATTTTTTAAAATAAAAATTTTAAAAAGGCTATAGCGTGTTAAATAGTGATATGGCACGGTCCATATGGGCTGGCATGCGGGCCGTGCAGATTTGAGCGTGTGCCATGCCATATCTGGCCTGATGAATCGTGCCAATCCAGGCCATGTCAGGCTTAAGCCATGAGCCATGTCGGGCATAGTGTGGTCCACTATAATGCTAAATGAGCCATGCCTAGCATGATTCAGTTTATATCAAGTTGGACGGTCTATTCACCATAGCCATACATGAACTATCGCACCAATAATAAAATCTCGACGCATATACTAATTTTAGAATTTTCTTTTAACTTTTTCATTATATATATATATTTTTTATATTTGTCTTTCCCGAAGGTGCGGTCCGCGACCGTCTCTTGGAACCGCAACACAGTAATGAGGGGCTTTAAAAACTAAGAGGCGCTCAAATTTTCCCCACCATCAACTTTGATTACCGGGCCTCATCCTTCCTTCCGCAATCCCGAGGGAGAGAGACTTATCTCCACTCTCTGGCGTATATTTCTCTCAATCTCACCGATCGATGTCTATGTCTGGGAGATTTCCAACATACCAGAGACCTCCGTAGATACTTTTCTTTGGCATTCTCTCCTAATCTTTTCTCTTGCGCCTCTTTGGAGCTGCAAGCCATGGTGGTAGGATTGTATGTTGGCGTCTATTAGTACTCGAAAGCTATTAAAATTAGTGTTCAGTTCGAAGAAACCAGCTCTGGTATGGGTAAGAGACTCCTATTCCAACTTGTTAAAGATTTTTAGTTAAATTTATTTTGGTTCTGATTTCTTGAAAGCTGGAAGTGGTAGGTAAGAGTATGATTAGGAAAAACTATGGGCCTGTTTAGTAAAGTTTTTGTTTCTTAGTCGTTGTTTCTGGAAATTAAAGGAGATAGATTGGCGAAACTGAAAGATATGTTTGGTGATATCTTTTCGTTTTTTTTCCAATCAGCGTTTGGAAATCTTTTAGAATTCATCGAGCTGAAAAGCTTTTTTGCTTGTAGAAAAGAAAGAAGAAAAGCAAAGAGTAATAAAATGAAGTAGAGAGGCAGCATTCTTAGACAGGTCGTTTGCAATTCAAAGATTATTTGTCAGAATTCATAACTTTTTCTTTTTTGATGGATATCTAATAATTGAAAATTGTTCTTCATCATCACTGCCATTACTTTTTTTTTTTGTTAATATTGAACAAGAGGGCATCATGTGGTATGTTGGAATGATTCAATTATATTCCGTTGTTGGTGATGAAATATGCCGAAGAGATCTATTGACTTCCCGCTGCATTATTGTTTTTTGTTTGATGGTGGATTGTTGTTAAGTGGTTTGTGACCTTAATCTATTTTCCTCTTTTGATTTATGTGGATTGCTTACTCCTTATTAGAGATCTTTCCTCCGGTTTATGAGCTGTTTGGATAGAGGTCATTTATGGCATTACAAAAATCTTAGAACATCAACTGCTACTATTATCGCACCTACTTACCTCTTTCTTTGCCTCTTCTACCCTGCTTTAATTAAAATGTCCCTTCAAGCTCTATCTCTCTCTCTCTCTCTGCCCCCTCATGTTTGGAAATGGAATATCTTATGGATACGTTTTTTCATTGTTAGGACTCCCCATTGTGGAATTATATTGTTAGCATTTTTTTGACCAAAATGTTTTTGATGTTATCTTACATACATACTACATGATAATATAGCTATAGTTTTCACCTGCTTAATTTTTAAACCAAATTTTTGATTTTTAATTTCCTGTACCAAAAATACTGATCGATGATAAATCTCTCCCGTTGGAAGTTTTTACTTTTCCTATCCCACACTAAATTCTGAATTTTTTTGATGAAACACACTAAATTCTGAATTATGCTCACTATATGTAGCAATCATTGCTATTGTATTTTTTAATTCTTTTCTTTGATATTTTTGATGGAAATTAAAATGCATTGAAGTAGTCTTCTTCATCTACTTATATACTTATGTGACATATGAAGACAAGTTTATTTTTTATTCAGATATATTTATGAACAAAACTTTGCATATTAATTCAAAAAAAATTATTTGAATAAACAGTCCATGTAGGCCACAACTTGTGCTATGTAATGTGGTGCCACTTTGTTGGCTCAAAAGAAAGCTATATGCGATACTAATTATGCAAAGATACTTAAATAAATGAACAAATAACTCCAAAATGGAACTGAAAAGCTAAAAATGAATAAATATACCCCGATTTCTGAAAATGCAATGCATGCAGCTGTATATGGAGCCACACATGTGGATGCATTCCCCTGACTGCACCAGTGCATTTTCCATATGCAGTTTCTTGTTACACATAGCAAAATAATAGAAATTAGTTGGTAAGAATAAAGTCAAGGGCATTTGGGAATCATAGAGCTGAAACTACACTAGCTTGTAGAAATCATGATTCAAGGCATAAAGCTCATTTTTCTTTTATAACAACCAAAAATAAGTCTTCTTTATATAGATCTTGCTTCAGAATATAACACTAAGATGATTTAAGCTTTTAATTCAAATAAAAATGAACAACCTTGAATCCAATTACAGACTGATCCAAACATTAGAATTCTGAAATTATGAAGAGCAATTTTCCACACAAACCAACAAAAATGATTGGGTTCTGCAGCTACAAATTGGAGAAAGCTAATCCAATTGTTTGGTAATTAACTGTTATCACTTTTATGTATTTTATTTTTATTGTATATGAAGTAGAACACTTATAACTCCTATATTGAGCTCTGTGAATATGATAATCCCATCTGATTCAATTACTTATAAACCATGCATGATAATAAAGACAGCTATAACATTGACCTGACAGTTGAAATCACTAGATATTGTAGTCACAAGGAGACTTACCATCCACTCTCCTCAGCATCTTGCTGGAAGCTTTCTATCGAATGACTTAATCTGTATATTCTGTTGGAAAACCACTTGTTCCAAATGGAGGAAAGCACATTGTAAGCAAATCTTGGAAACACATGGGAATCACTTAATCCGGTAAACACTGAGTTTCTACATAGAATGGGAAGATCTAACAATCAAGGAGTTAGCCATTATATGTTTCTTGTTTTAGTGATTAATAGAAGGGATGATACTGGGGAAGCTAGAACCTGGTTGCTTTATGTCTGTTACTTCATGAAGTAGTCATTTCATTGTTTTACATATCTTCTTCTTCTTCTTCCCCTTTTTAATGGATCTTCATCAGCATTCCATTCTTGTTCCAGTTCATGTTTATCATCACTCTTACAAAATCTCTTCGTTTGGTTAATGTCTTGAAACAGAAACATGAAAGTTTTCTCCCTAAGAAACTCTTCATCTAATTTTTGGTAGTGAATTGAGTTGCATCATATTTGCAGATACTGGTTTATTAGTTTTTTGTCGTGGCAGTGGCAATCTTACTAGCAATGTCTTAGAATCAGTTCTTTGATCACCTTTTTACATCATTAAGCATTCTTTTCGGCAATAGTTGCAGAGGATTAGCCAAATATAGGGCCAAGGTGTTGGACTAATAGAGCTGCCCATCAAACCTGAGAGCTAATTAAGCTTGGTAAAATTGGCTTATCAAGTGGCAGTTGATGTGAACTAGAGTTTCTGCAATATGGTTAGGTTTGTTGCTTAACACGCACCGAGTTAATAAGCAGCCTCATATGGATTATTTGTGCAAAATATATTGCACTATATGTTTCTTGCATTGTAAAGGAAAGCTCATACATATGTTTCTTCTTAACAGCTAATGGTTTTCCATTGTCTTTTCTTACAGGTCTAACAACATGCTGGGAATGAGATGAAATTTCATATGTTAACTCAAACAACATTCTCATCAATGTTGGATCTCTTCCTTTCCCTCCATTTCTTAGCTTCACTTCTTCCAGTTGCTCTTATACCAATATCTACCTCCCTGTCAGTAGAGACTAAAGCACTCCTTGAATTTAGAAGGCAGTTAAATGATCCAGTGGGTTATCTTGAGAGTTGGAATGAATCCCAGTCTCCCTGCCAATTTGTTGGGGTCAATTGTGACAACTCTGGCCAAGTGATAGGAATTTCTCTTGCAAATTTATCATTATCTGGCAAGATATCACCATCAGTTTCTATTTTGCACAGCTTAAGTTCTCTAGAGCTAGGAGCAAATGCCATCTCGGGCGTTGTTCCTGCTGCATTGGCCAGTTGCACAAATCTTCAAGTGCTTAATCTTTCAACAAATAGTTTAACAGGCCAATTGCCAGACCTCTCAACTCTGCAAAATCTACGAGTTCTTGACTTGTCAACAAATAGATTTACTGGCAATTTTCCTGCATGGATTGGGAAACTACCAGGTTTAGTTCAACTGGGCCTTGCAGAGAATAATTTTGAAGAGGGGGATATTCCACAATTTATTGGAAATTTGAAGAACTTGACGTGGCTTTTCTTGGCACAATGTAATCTAAGAGGGGAGATACCGGCCTCCATCTTTCAATTGACATCACTTGGAACATTGGACTTCTCCCGAAACCAAATTTCAGGGAAGTTCCCAAAAGCAATTTCAAACTTAAGCAACCTCTACAAAATTGAGCTCTACCAGAACAATTTAACTGGAGAGATCCCACCCGATCTTGCCAAGCTGTCCCAACTTCGTGAGTTTGATATCTCTCGCAATCAACTGATTGGGAAGCTACCGGTTGAAATTGGTACACTGAAGAACTTGACAATTTTTCATATATACGGTAACAACTTCTGGGGTGATCTCCCAAAAGAATTTGGTGATTTGCAGTTTCTTGTGTCATTCTCCATATATCAGAATAATTTCTCTGGAGATTTCCCAGCAAACCTTGGTCATTTCTCACCACTCAATGCTATAGACATATCTGAAAACAGTTTTTCTGGTGAATTCCCGAGGTTCCTATGCCAAAGTAACAATCTGCAGTTCTTGCTTGCTCTGGATAATAACTTTTCAGGTCAATTTCCTGATTCGTATGCTAACTGCAAGTCATTGCAGAGGTTCAGGATCAATCAGAACCACTTCACTGGGAAGATCCCAGATGCACTTTGGGGACTGCCATTTGCAGTTATCATTGATGTATCAGATAATAGTTTTACTGGAGGGATATCTTCTGATATAGGGATATCAATTAGTTTAACGCAGTTGTATGTGCAGAATAATAGATTCTCTGGTGAGCTTCCAATGGAGTTGGGAAAGCTTCCGCAGCTACAGAAATTATTTGCTTTTAATAATTCCTTTTCTGGTCAGATACCTCATCAAATTGGAAACCTGAAGCAGTTGTCATCCTTGCATTTGGAACAAAATGAGCTTACAGGATATATACCATTAGAACTTGGTATGTGCAATAGACTAGTAGATCTAAATCTTGCACAAAATTCATTGAGCGGTGACATTCCTGAGACGTTGTCCATGCTTACCTCCCTCAATTCACTTAATCTATCAAATAACATGATGACGGGCTCAATTCCAGGGGGCCTAGAATCCCTGAAGCTTAGTTTAATTGATTTATCTAAAAATCAGTTAGCAGGAAGGATTCCACCTGGACTTCTGATTATGGCAGGAGATGAAGCCTTTTCTGGCAACACAGCACTCTGTATTGATAAGATTCCTGAAAGTCGGAGGTATCCTGACTTAACCGTTTGCAATGTGAGTCATGGCCATAAAGAAATATTTGGAAACCAAATTCTTCTTGTACTTGTAATATTGTTGGCCTTGAGCATCTTTTTGGCTGGTCTGGCATTTGTGAGTTACAAAAGCTTCAAGCTTGAAGAATGTAATAAAAGGAGAGATCTGAAGGAAGGCATGGAAAAGGATTCAAAGTGGAATCTGGAGTCTTTCCATCCCACAGAACTTGATCCAGAAGAAATATGTAATTTGGATGAGGAGAATTTAATTGGATGCGGAGGCACCGGTAAAGTCTATAGAGTGGACTTGAATAAGAACAGAGGAACCATCGCTGTGAAACAACTATGGAAGGGTGACAGTGCAAAAGCTTTGATGGTGGAGATAGATATCATGGGGAAGATTAGGCATAGAAATATACTGAAGCTATATGCCTGCTTGAGAGGAAGAGGATCAAATTTTCTTGTTTTTGAATACATGCCAAATGGTAATCTTTATCAAGCTCTTCGCCGGGAGATCAAGGGCAGACAGCCAGAGTTGGACTGGAACAAGCGATATAAGATTGCAGTGGGAGCAGCACAGGGTATTATGTATCTTCACCATGACTGCGCACCAGCAATTATTCACAGAGACATAAAATCCACCAATATATTGCTGGATGAGGAATATGAAGCAAAAATTGCTGACTTTGGGATCGCAAAGATTGTTGAAGAGTCAGAAATGAATTTTTTTGCTGGTACACATGGTTACATGGCTCCTGGTATGTTAGAAAAACATGTTTAGGTCCACCATCCTCTCCTTTGATTGCTTAGTTTTAACAGTATCTGTTTGAACATAATTTGGTTTTATCTTCTGATGAAGTTGCAACTGATATCTTTCTCTTGTCTCATTATTCTTAACTTATTGATATCCGCTTATTGACTTCCATCAGTTCTATCAAAATGTTTGATCCTTGTTTTCAATGTTTCAGTATTGTTTGTTTTCCAATAGAGATTATGGTTTATGCATTGCTAGTAACATAGCTCCATTATTGCCTTCTTTTCTTTCTTTCCATATTGAAAGTTTTCATAAAGATCTTATGGCAGAAAATTGCTTCTGATTTACAGTAGTTTTACTTTGAGTTTGTACCAGTGTAAATGCATATGATCATCTATGCCTCATATTTTATTGCATTTTCTTGTCATGCATCTTTGGCACTGATTTAGACATATTTATCTCACTTCTACTCTAGACTTTATCATTCCTTTTTCTTTTCAGAACTTGCATATTCTTCCAAGGCAACTGAGAAGAGCGATATATATAGCTTTGGTGTTGTCCTGCTAGAATTACTTACTGGCCTTAGTCCAACAGACTCTCAATTTTTTGGAGGAAAAGATATTGTTTTTTGGGTTTCAACCCATCTTGATGGCCAAAATCTTGGAGGAGTTTTTGATTCTAGACTGTCAAATTCTGAGGATGACATGCTCAAAGTCTTGAAAATTGCCATCCTATGCACCACCAAGTTGCCATCCTTGCGTCCTACCATGAGAGAGGTAGTAAACATGCTTATTGATGCAGATCCTTACACCGTGGTCACTGCAGCGAAATGTTATGGTAAGAACTGCTAGATTTTATTTCAGCAGCTCTTCTGTATAAGGAAATCAGATCTTTTAGGGTATTCATGCTTGTAATTAGATAGTTTAGGCCCATGTTTAGGAAATTTTGGGCTTGAATGCTTGCCTTGTATCATAGGTCTTATTAACAGAGTCATGGAATTGACAAACCTGTGCTGATTCATGTTGTATGCATTGACATATCTGTATTTGTACTGTATAATTACAATAGGCTGTAGCTTTCTCCATGTTATGAATGTGGAATATCATAATTATTAATTTCAGCAATCTTCATTTTGGTATGCTAAACTTAAAGTAGCTAGGTTTCTATTGATAAGCATTTCAGGTAATCTTTAGCATTCATGCAAAAACAGAGAACTGATGAATACTGAGAACTGATAAAAGCTGGCTTGATATGAGTTTTCTGAAAGAAAAATTGGCACACAGTGGAATAGCATTCTACGTGTATTGTAAACTGAAAAATTGGACCAGGTCCCGCTACCTTATCATTTATCCCATACCAGCTTTTTGGTGCCATAGTTTAGGCAAGTACGTGTCATATTCCCCATCAAAGGACCTAGAATGAACAATGGCTAGAGCACTGGCTTCCAGTCCCTTTGCTAATGGCTGTGGTTATTCTTGCTTATAATTGCAGAGTCTGGTTGCTCAGATCCATTTATATCGAGCTTCACCATTTATAGGTTCCATGAAGGTGGTTTTCCACACTTTTCTATCTCAGGATATGTTGATTTCACGTCATTTTTAAACCTATTTCAACATGGTATAGTTTTCTGAACTTAGAATTTGCTTTGAATTTTGTGTTTCCTGAAACCCATATAATGAATATGCAAGACCAAATGTCCAAGAATCAATTACAAAACTATTATTATATTTCTGCCATGTCAAGCAGAACTGGTCATTGTTTGGTGTGTTAGAGCAGTATAATCTATGGTCATGCTGGCTAGCGTAATAATAGTATTTGCATCAACCTCGTTCTTCTCTCCCTCCACATTCCTGAATCAGATACAACAAAATATTATGTTACTACAAAATGGGATGCTGATAGGAAATGTCGGTCGCACATATCTGATCTCCCCCTCTATATACTGATCAGGATTATGACATTCATGTGATTTATTAGTGATTCTCTCTGGATCAGTAATTAGCAAAAAAATTCTCTCTCTGATATCATGATAGTTTGGAAGTGTCTTGGTACAGGAAATGAACCCCTAGATGAAACATCTTGATCATTATAAGGCAACACAGTGCTATATTAGAATAGAAGCCACTAATGTAACACTCATCTGGTTTTAGAGGTAAAATTAAGTTGAATGCTCAAACTAATGACCATTTTATGTCTCTTCATAGTCTTACATGCTTCTGTATTTGCGGACAAAGATACTAGTATCTAGAGTTAACTTGATGCTGGTTCCAATATTATTTTGAGGACAGTGCTTCACCAAATGTGTCAAACAGTGTCCAACTTAGTCAACCAATTCATTCTTGTGTAGAACAATGTTTTATATCACGAAGATCTCCATCTTTATAAATATGATTTTGCGGTCTTTCTGTCTGATTTACAGCAGTCCATAACCATCCAAGAACATGGCATCAGAGCGATGATGATCAACATTCTCTATCTGATCTTCATGATGAGAATGATCACAGTCCGTTCCTGGTCTATTAGCTGGTAATCGGTATGTTGTCACCTTCTATAACAAAAGCTGAATTTTGATCACTATTTCCATAGACAACTTATTGTCTTTTTATACCATCATTCATATCCCAATTTACGGAACTACTAACTTTTGGTCTTCCTTCACAAGATTTAACCCACGTAAGCCAGAGATGTCCCTCAGTAGCCTGTTTATATTGTATAAACGTTACCGAAACAATTCTTTAGAGAAGAATACCATCATCTCATGGTTTCCAATTGTCATGATGTTTGAGCAAATTGGCCACCTTCCTACCTTGAATAACATTATATTCCATCGAACTCCTTTTGCGTGTCACATTCTTGTTCTATTTAACATTAGCTTCTACCTATTTGCAACCCATGAACTGCCATTAATTTGATTTTTTTTTTCTTTGCACCATCACATGCTGTACACTTTATAAGAACGCAAGCTTCATCAAGAAGTCCTCCTAGAAACTCGGGAGTACCAGCAGATAACTAAGGCCATATTCCTCCTCCCTGTTCTTTGCTTCTTTTAGAAAAAAATGATGCTATGCTGCCACCAGAGCTCCGAACATGCCTCAAAACTCTCCCTTTTGGAAAGAAACATCATACTCTGCTTGGTGGATACCTCCACCATGTGATGTTTCTTTCCAAAATGAGAGAATTCTTAAAATACTTTCTTTTAAAAGCTTTTCATCATAACATTTTTATTCTTTCTTCTCTTTCTATTTTATTCTTTAGGCATTCTTTGTTCTCTTGCTCCTACCATGGTTTGAAGTTTGAACTAGAGACTGGAATGTATCACCTGCAGGGACTCGATCTTTTATGGTAAACTACAGATCCACCCTTCATTTCCATTTACATTGTTCTGCCTTCTTCTTTGGACATCTTTATACACCTTGTGTCTCACAAGATTTTTACCTTATCATAGAACTTCCTCTGCTCCATTTGTTACAATAATAACATCACAACAGCTTGCAATCGTTGCTTTTGCGCATGCCAAGATGTCATCAGCTGTGTCTTTGCAATCTTTGTGGTAACATTAAAATGTGAATTGCGTGTCTTGTTGTTGTTGTTGTGTTGTTGGGGTGGAAGATCTTAAGGTGTTTGCCAGGATCTTTCTTGCTGGAATTTGCTTTTGTTGCCATGTGTTGCATTCTTATAGACCATTAGAGAAGAAAGTTTTGATATCATATAGCCATGGAAGCAGCATAGAAATCGCTGAGTGGTGGCTAATGCATGGACTATTAACCAGATATTATACTCGATAATGGTAGAGCCATGCTAAGGTGCATAGTTGCCAAAACAATGAAGCTGTGAATGATGGTTGGACTGGCTAAGACGTGATCTGCTAAAAAACTTCACGCACGCTTGTCACATTGTTAATTCATGTAAGTTTTAAAGTGGATGCTGGAATGTATAAAGTGCTCGTGACAACAAGATGACAACCTAATCTCTAGGTGTTGCCCACTCATGACATTATATTTTATTTGTCCACTTATTACTTTATTCTATGGAGATTCTTGGCCTTTATGACCGCTAAAAGTATTTTTAGTAGGGGCGGCAATGTTTAGCTGTTTAACCCATTTAATTTATTTTAATCCGTTGCAGATTGGGTTGAATTATCTGTTTAATAAAATGGTCAAGTTTAAACGTAAATTTTTGATCTGTTTAATAAGTAAGTTAGGTTCGAGTGGATGAATTTTTGATCTATTATAGATCTGATCCAACCCATATTTTTTCAACCCAATCCAATTGCCACCTCTAACTTTTAGGTTCCCTGTCCGTGGAATCAGTTAGATTTCTGAATGGATTGACCTTCTAGTTTCCGGCCATTGATTAGATAGTGGGTTCTATAACACGGCTATCAATGTCTGGAGTCAACTGAGATACTAAATTGATTCATAGTTTAATTTGGATTGGGTTCCTTAAACTTTATGGTGACAGTTCTTGCTACTTCTTTTTAATTTTCGTTTTGATATTTTTACACGGTTGTTCTAGATGTCTGATGCGGGACCTGCATCAAGAATTAGTTCCTGTGGTTCACATCATGTGTACGTGGTTTTTATTCTTAAACACCAAATCATTTAAAAAATAAAGACTTTACTCCTGGCCCTCGGACTGATTGCCTCTATAAAGAATGACTTAATTTTTTTTTAAAATTAAGTCATTCTTTATATTGTACGTGTCCCGTTTCAAAAAATTTCAAAATTTGAACATATAGACTGCCCACATGGATAGTTAATAAGTCCTTCAAAATCTAACAATAGGATGCTACTAAGAGATAGATAGATAGATAGATCTAAAGAGGACTGTCTATTGTCACGAAGAAGGAAGACAACAAATTAACAACCAAGACTTCATGTCACGTAAATGACGAAGCATTGTCGGATATGTGAGTTGCAAGTGCAATGTAGATTTATATTAGCTGATGTTTGATTGCAGATTGATTGGTGGAACACTATGATGATGGTATAACAAACGAGAACAGGCATTTGCATGGAAGAACAAAATAGCTATGAAATGATACGATCATACAAAATATAATTTTGTTTGTATTTTATTTTAACATTTTTGAATTGAAACTCATAAAAACACCAAACAGTTTTGTTTTTGTTTTTTTTTTTTGTTTTGAATGGACTCCTTTCACTCTTTTTTCTTCTTATTTTATTTCATTTTTCAAGTTAGGATTCTTGACACTTTTGATAGAGCCAGAGGACTCCTTCCTCAAAGTCGGTTAGGGCTCACCCACCCTTAGAAACATCGAGTGTTTGGTTAGTAGTTGGCACACTGCTGTGTATGATGGGGCTTGGGTTATTTATATTACAAGGGTTGAAAAAGCCTATCAAATTCAAGATACTCTCATGAACCTATAATTATTTTTAGATATCTCTTCTGCTAGTTTCAACGTATACAAAAAATACTTATGACACCTCTTCATGGTTGTTATGAGCCATTAGAACGGATGCTATAAGTTAAATATATCCATCACATTACTGAATTTTTTCCTAATTAAATAAATGATGAATTATACCAATCGAGAACCTTTAGCATCAACCTAGCTATTAAAAGGCGAGTGATACATCATACATATTAATCCAAACTTTTTTCTTCACGGTGGCAAACCACCTCTCATGTTTCTTTGAAAAAATAAAATGAAAACAGGTTCAGCAAATAAGAAAAATGAAAGAAAAATAACAAAAAAAATAAAGGGAAATAAAATTATGGATGAGAAATTGAGCACTTGCATCAGAACTCCTTTACCCACATTTGGAATCGACTAAGCACCAGTACTAACTAGACCTTGCACGTCCCTTTTAAGGAAGAAACATCCTACGCATTTATTCTCTCATGTAGATTTCCCAGGTCGGGGTACGCGCCTGGCTTTCACATCATACGCATAAATCGTCGGACGCGGTTTCACACACACTCATACACACAAGCATATACGTCACAACTACGCCAAGCTCTGAAATGCCTGCCTCTCCTTTATTTGAAGCAAGACAAAGGTGCAGTTGGGTGGGCAAATCCCCTAGTATTCCTAAAAAGAATATAAAAAGAGTAGGACTAAGGTTCAGAGTCTTTTAGTCTTCTATTAAATGGGAGACCTTCACCTATGGTTACACGGTTCTGTCATTTTCTTTGCTTAAATTTGTGTATATGTATCAGTCCTTTATTCCAACCTTCTATAAATTTAGCTTCCAAAGTTTTGGAAGTTCTAACCATATCGTAGTTTTTGTGTTCTCCATGGTTACACGGTTTTGTTTTTAGAAGTTCTGTCATTTTCTTTGATCCATTTTCTCCTTCCAATTTGAGAAATCCCAAGGATTGATGCATCTTAATCCGAACATCTTGCTTCAGTGTAACACTCGCTTATAACCCATGTATTGCACCAATCCCTAATTATTATAGAGGATCATGATTGAGGAATACATTAGAGTCGTGATTAGTAATAAAATTCAAGTTTAAACAATTATGTAACATGTAAAAGAAAGCTAGGTTATACATGTTTTTTGGAAGTTCCAATTGTGCTGACAACATTAAGGGATAACATGTTTAAAAAGGGTGCTTGCTTGTGAAATGGCATGATACCAAACCAACCTGGCCAACCGTTGGTGTCCTCTTCCCTTTTGAAGAGGACCTAAGTTTGATTAACATAGAAAGAACTCGAAATTTAAAATCAGAATAGATGTGAAGTAGAATCACTAGTTCCTTTAAGGGGATAGGACTTAGAAGGTGGCATTGAATTAGAGTAGCAAAGGTGCTAGAGATTAAGAGGCATATTCCTGATGATGATGGCATGGCACGTGGCTTGATATTATAGTTGGAGCTAGTAGTCATGACCATTTTAATTATGTTTGATCTTGGCTAGAAATTTAGATCCACTTCCGCTCAAGGTTGATCAATTTCTTTTTCTTTTCTTTTTTTTCATTTGTTCTTTTCGAATTAAAAAAAAAAAAGAAAAAAGAAAAAAAAAACATCATCAAAGCTGACAAAGAAATAGTTTATAGAAACACACCTATGAGGTTGATACTGAAATTTAATGTACTTTGGCATGCATGCATGCATTCATCTTCAACAATCAAATATGTTCTAGTTTCCCAATTTGCTAATTTGCTTAACACTAGGATTAGAAGGGTGCTTGGCTTTTCAAGCTAATCAGCATTTGAAATCAGAAACTCACTTCTAAAAGTAGTTGTATGAAGGATCACACAGGTCTATATTGACCAAATCACCAACTTGATCCATTTGCGGTTCTAATTTACTCTACTATAACAATAATACAAGATATTATAATGCACTGAAAAAATAAAGTCTCCAAGTTTTTGTTGGAGTTTGATATATGTTTGAAAGGTCAAGAATTTAATGCAAAGCAACCCCATCTCAACTAACCAAGATCATAACTATTCTAAAACAATTAGCACAATACCGAGCACCGACCGTCCAATGCTGTGTCTTCCCATTAATAAAGTTTTAGCCGGCCATCTGGCAATGTGTTGAATATAGAAATATAACTTGTATCAGGAGTCAAGGCCAAGTTCCCACCATGCCCAAAGATCTTATCCAAAGCTCTCCCCCAATCTAAAGATACATAAAGTTTTTTTTTTTTGCTAAAAAAAAGGATACATAAATTTTAGCCCTTGCCCTTTGCCATTAATTTTGAGGACCTCCTTAAGCTGTGATAGCTCTTAAAATGAATTTAAAATCTGACCTTGGTTAATTACACTGCTTTCAGTTTTCACCACAGAATCGAAGGTCCAAGAAGACTAAAAAGTCCCTAAAATCCCCCCCCCAAAAAAAAAGAAAAAAAAAAAGAACTGGATGTGATGACAAGTAAACTAAGCCACCAACATATATGTAAAAAGTCAACCAAATTCCATGTCCTATCTTCATGTGTCATGTCAAATGTCATGTTCACAGGCTTATAGCAGTTAGATGCGGATCATATGGTTGACAAATACCGACATGTCACCCTTCTATTCTGGTTCCTGCTAGAAGGTGACAAGGCTTTCCTTACATTGATCTGGCCCACTCTTTCAACTTTTGCAAACCCTACTTGGTTACTATCTTCCAATTCCCACATAAAATCACCATGATATCATATCTTTAGCTCTCTTGATTATTCATCTAATTTCCCTTCCTACACCAATACTTTATTCACCTAAAAAATAAAGATCACCAATAACCTTTTATCCTATTCCTAAAAAACTCAGAGTTCAACCATAACAAAAAAAAAAAAAGAGAGAGGCAACTATATGTTTAAGCTTTGAATTAGTAAAGAGAGGCAACTATATGTTTAAGGTTTGAGCTATGCAAACCACACTTGGTAGTCTTGAATTAGTAAAGTGTTTGTCCCAACTCCTTTTACCCCCTTTTTTTTTTTTTTTTTTTTCCATTTTTCTTTTGCCGGGTTGTTTGTGACCAATCCGGGCTTCTTTTAAGAATTCAAAAGACTGTTTTCTTTTCTTTTCTTTTTTTTTTTCTTTTTTTTTTTTTTTTTTTTTTTTTTTTTTTTAGCTGAAGCTGTTTTGAAAACAGGTCCAATTAATGATTGAATAAGAAGAACAGAATGTTGGCACCGGGGGATGGAGGAAAAAAAATATCAACTTTGTTAATTGAATGAGTTACACGGGGAAAAACATTCAAAAACCAATTGTTAGTTGAATTGTTTGCGAGCCGAGGAAAAAAAAAAAACAAAAATTCAAAAAAGTTACCAACAGCATCTCTCAGTTGTTGAGGTGCCCCATCACCCGAAACACCTTCCCACCACCAAAACCACCTCCCCCCAGTTGTCAACCCGGTCCAAGACCCACCAGATCTCACCTGGACCGATCGGCCTCGGTCCGGTCCATCCCCGCCACCTCACACACCGCCACCGCCCGCTCCAACACCGCCACCACCTCGCTCATCCCCGGCCGCTCCCTCCCCTCCGCCCTCACGCACTCCGCCGCCACGTACCCCACGTACGCCACCGCCTCCACCTCCGCCGGCGTCGGCGGCGCCAGCCTTCGGTCCAGCACCATGTCTACCTCATCGGCCTCGATCCACGGCACCGCCATCTCCACCACATTCCTCGGCGAGTCACTCCCCTCCTCGCTCCTATGTATCGCCTTGCACCCCGTCACCAGCTCCAAAAGCACCACCCCAAAACTATACACGTCGCTCTTCGCCGTCAGCCGCTGCAGCCTGTAGTACTCCGGGTCCATGTAGCCCACGGTCCCCGCCGCGCTGGTCTCGTCGTCGGGGCTCGTCAAAGACAGCCCGAAGTCCGCCACCTTCGCCGTCCACTCCCCATCGAGCAAAATGTTGGATGACTTTATATCGCGGTGGATGATCGCCGGCACGGCGTAGGTGTGCAGGTACTCGATCCCCCTCGCCGCGTCCAGTGCCACCCTGAGCCTCGCCGCCCATGAATTCAGCGGCGAGTTCTCGAGCTTGTGGAGGTGGTCGTGCAACGTGCCATTGGCCATGAACTCGTACACCAGCACCCTCTCCCCACGCTCCTGGCAGTAGCCGAACAAGCGGACCAAGTTCTTGTGGTTGACTCGGGACAATTGGGCGAGCTCGGAGAGGAAGGCTCGTTCCTGGACTCGGCGTTTGTGGCTGGCTCGGGACGACGAGCTCGCGAGGTCCGCGCGCTTGATGGCGACGACCCGGCCGTCGGCGAGGGTCGCCCGGTAGACCAAGCCGAAGCTGCCGGACCCGATCTTGTGGGAGTCGGCGAAGTCGTCCGTGGCTTGGAGGAGGGCTTCCATGGAGAACTCTTCCACAGACGGACCTAGTCGCCCGTCTAGAATCGGCTCGACTCGGGGAGGTGGCCTCATCGAACCCAGCTCCAACGTGTCGTGGACCCGGCGGCTGCTTCTCTTGTCACAATGTCTGCAAATTATGAAGCCTATCACGGCCAAAAAGCCCAGACCGAGTCCACCCGATCCCAGTACTATGAAGACTAGTTTTCTCCCCTTGCTGGTGCTGCGGCTTTGGGTTGAATTGGTCGGCGGTGGAAATGGTGGTGGGTTGGACCTGAGCTGGAGGCTGCAAGGCTGGCAGATGACTTGGCCGTCGGAGCAAAAGTTGCCGGAGTCGGGGAGGACGCCGCACCTACAGCTCGAGCTCGGGGCGCAGGTCCCCGGCTTGGCGCGGCCATAGACGACGTGATTTTGCCGGAAATTTTCGCTCCCCCAGCAGACCACGGAGAAATTCTTCGCCAGGATGCCGCAGACCGCATCGCCCTTCGCTTCGATGGAGATGAATTGTTCGGCGGCGATGTCGGCCGGCAGCCGAGGTTCTTCCCCCCAGCAGAGTACAGTTCCATCGGCACGGAGCAGGCACGTCCGGTTAGCTCCCAATGCCATGGAAAGGATGCCGGTTGTGGATTCATTTACCTTCGGAGCTCCGGCGCCCCAGCATGTTAATTTGCCGTCGGTGGTGATGGCGCATGCATGTCGGGATCCGGCGGCGACCGAGCCGAAATTCCCGGGAGGCTCGGTTCCGACGATATCGGAGTCGTTTCCGAAGCACTTGATCGATCCACAATTCAGCAACCCGCAGACGAAATCCCTTCCGACGGCGATCTCGGTGAAGCCGAGGCCGGTAGGGAAGGAGACTTCGGGCCACCGCCAGCATGTGGGCTTGCGTGCATCCCCGATGAGCCCACAGACGCGGGAGTCGCCGGCGGCGAGGGCCACGAGGGATGGCCCCCGGTAGATGCGCTTGCCGGGGTCGGCATCGTCGCTGGAGAAGGCCCACCACCTCATCGTGGCATTCGAATTGTCCGTGGGCAAGGTGAGGCCGCATAAGAAGTCGTCGCCGGCGGCGACGGCGGCGTAGGGTTGGTGGCCGGAGGGGTAAAAGCGTTGGACTCGAGAGGGGAGGGCGGTGCAATTGAGAACGTAGGGATCGATGGGAGAGGACTGGACGAGGGCGCAGACTAAGGTGAGGTTGGAGAGGTGGGAGATGGATAGGGTGGAGAGAGGGGAGGAGAAGGTGGAGGGGATTGAGGAGGGGAGGAAGAGTAATAAGAGGAAGAGAAGTGAAGAGCTTTTTGAAGGAGACATTGAAGTGAAGTAATTTGGTTGTGTATGGTGGTGGTGGTGGTGGTGGAGGAAAATTGCATTGTAACTTGGACAAAATGAGGTGGTGGTGGAGAGAGGAAGGAAGGGAGAGATATGGGAGGTGGTGGTGGTGTTTGAAGGGTTGATGGAAGTTTCTTTTTTGGTATTTTGTTCCTAAAAGGGGGATGGATTCAACATAGCGTAATGCATGAGGAAGAGAAGGTTTCCTCTAGGGGAAGACGGGGTAGAGCAGACGCGGCTTCGTAGACTAAACTGACCAAAGACCAAGTCTTTGGAATTCTTTTTACTCCAAATAGGAGTCTTCTTCTACCTCCCACCCGACAA